>CM034148.1:220089421-220439329 GCA_019776745.2 Taxus chinensis
GAGTTCTAAACCGTGCTCGTGACCTTTGTAAGTTACATGTGGAGATTTATTTCCTTGGATTTATGCCGTTAACTAGTTAAGATTAATATTATGCAAAGTGGTGCTTTCTTTCTTTGAATTTTTGCATTTAATGTGGACATCTATGTCCTATTACATGCATTCATTTTTCCATTATTCTTCGTCACAGGTGTGGGCCCTCTTTGATATCTTCACTTGTTTGTTTTGCCATTTGTGGTTTAGAGCATGAAAGATCCCATATTATAGTTGGTGCATTCACCTCACTTTTTTAGTTTCTCTCTCAAAATTCTCTCCTATGGATCTTCTTAGTTTAGGTCTAGATAGATGTTTAAGTAGAAGTTGGTTAGTGTAGTTGCAGGGAACGGGGTGAGAGGATCCAACCCTTTCATATGAGAATAGACCTTGATTGAACCCCATCCTTCAAGATCTCTCATGTTTCATTGAAATGTTGAATCCTGTTGGGGGTGTGGAGCTATTTTTGGTCTTCTTGAATCAATGTTGAAGTGTTGGAGCTCAAATGGTTAAGTTGGAGACTTCAGAAGCATTCTTGCAGTCGTTTTCTATGACGTTGTTGTGTAGTCATTTTGCTGCTGCTGCGATGTGTTGTTAATATGCTGCTAATATGCCGTTAACTAGCTGTTAATGTTGGGACTTGTTTTTCCAGCCGTGGGAAGTTGAAAGATCACGACTTTCAATCTTCTAGGGTCGGCTTTATGGCTTCTTAAAAGGATTGTAATCCTATAATAGAGGTGTTAGGGTATCTTGAAGATATCTTGAGTGTTCAAGAGGTCTTGAGTCTTAATGATCAAGAGGTGATCAAGAGTGATCAAGGTTATGCAATTGGGTTGATAATTGTGGTTTAGATGTGGTTTAGCATCTTTGGAATTTTGTTTTGAGTTCATAACTGAAAGAAGACTGTGAGAGTTGTTTACTCTTGTTGATAATAAAATATGAGCAATTTCTTGGTGGACTGTTAGCCCACATTGGGTGAACCACGTTAAATCTTGTCTTGTCTTCTTTTGTTCATTATTCATTTATGCTGTTATATTTCTGTAAGTATAATTCTGCTATATAGTTTCCTACTTCTGTGGTTGAGGAATTGTTTCCACATATTTTTTCTCTAATTCCTAACAATTGGTATCAGAGCTTTGGTGGTTTTTTTGCTGAGTTGTAAATCATAGGGAAATTTTAGCTTGAGTGGGAGCTATGGCAGATGAGGGCGGATCGAGGGTTGAGAAGTTCAATGGGAAGAACTTTGGTTTGTGGAAGATGCAAATGGAGGATTACTTATATTAGAAGGACCTCCATGTTCCTTTTGCTAAAAAAGAAAAGAAACCTACAGCCATGTCGGATGAGGATGGGAGTTCTAGATAGAAAGGCACTCGAGGTAATTCGTTTATGGCCTTGCATCTTCGGTTGCTTTCAACATATCGCAGGAGAAGACCACAGAAGGTCTCATGAGTGCATTGGGGAAGTTATATGTAAAACCCTCTACCTCTAATAAATATTTTTGATGAAAAAGTTATTTAATATGAAGATGTCTGAGAATGGTTCTGTTGTTGATCATTTGAATGAATTTAATACGGTTGTGAGTATTTTAAACTAGGTAAAAACTGACTTTGATGATGAGGTTAGGGCTTTGTTTATTTTGTGCTCCTTACCAGATAGCTGGGACAACTTGGTTATGGCTATAAGTAATTTAGTCTCTTATAACTCAAAGCTAAAGTTTGAGTATGTAATAGTTGTGATACCTAAGCGAGGAAATGTGAAGGAAGAGCACCCAAATATTCTTTTGCTTCTAGAAATCTTTGACGGTGGAGAGCAGAGGGAGACAAAAGAACAAAGGGAAAGGTAACCATGGAAGTCGAATGATTGTGGACGGTCAAAGTCTAAGAGTAAGTTATAATGTTGGCACTGTGGGAAGGTTGGTCATGCTAAGAAAGATTGCTGGGCTCTTCGGGATAAGAAGAACAAGAAGGAGGAAACTAAAGAGGTAAATTTGGTAGCAGTGATGTTTGTCAAGATGCCTTAATTCTTTCTTTAGATAATATTCCTAAATATTGGGTGTTAGATTCAGGGGCTTCTTTCCATGCCACGCCACATAGACATTACTTTACTAATTTTGTCAAGGTGATTTTGGACATGTATATCTTGGTGATGACGAACCATACAACATAGTAGGGAAAGGTTGTGTTCAGGTGAAAATGCAGTGGGAACCACATGGCTGCTTAAGGATGTCAGGCATGTGCCTAAGTTGAGGCAGAATTTGATATCAGTGGGACAGCTAGGTAGTGATGGTTGTACGGTTAGTTTTATAGTGGATTCTTGGAAGGTTACAAGGGAGCTCTTGTGGTTGCAAGAGGTAAGGAAAACTGGTACTTTGTATTTAACCAGTGGTGCGATTATTGTAATTTAGCTGCTGCAGATGGAGATGTAACTTTGTGGCACCAGAGACTCAGTCATATGAGTCATAAGAGCATGTAGATTATAAGGATAGGTTTTCCAGATTAAAGGAGTTTAGAATTTGGACTTTTGTGAGGACTGTGTTTATGGGAAACAGAAGCAAGTTAGATTCCTCAAGGTTGGGGACCTACCAGGAAGGAGAGTAAGTTGGAGTTAGTGCATACAGATGTATGGGGGCTAGCTAAGGTCAGATAATGGAGGGGAATATTGCAGCAATTAATTTCTTGATTACTGTTCGGTAAATGGGATATGCAGGAAAAGAACAATTCCAAATACTCCAAAGAAAATGGAGTGTCAGAGAGAATGAACATGACAATCATGGAGAGTGCTAGGTGTATGAGGTTACATGCGGGGCTACCACTCATGTTTTGGGTGGAAGCGGTAAGCACAACTATTTATCTAATTAACAGAGGACCCTCTATGGTCTTGGATGGAGGTATACTGAGGAGGCTTGGTCTGGTAAGAAAATTGATTACTCATTTCTTAGAGTATTTAGATGTGAGGTATTTGTTCACATTGATAAAGATGATAGGACCAAGTTAGAGGCTAAGTATGAGAAATGCACCTTTGTTGGATATGGTGAAGATGATTTTGGTTTCCATGTTTGGAGTCTTAAAGACAAGAAAATATTTCAGTCTAGAGATATTGTCTTTAATGAAAAAATCACCTATAAAGATCAGTTACAGGAACAGAAAGAGAATCAAAGAAAGAATACACAGTGTTAGAGGACATTGCAGACAACAAGGTGTCCACGGGGTTGGTTCAGGTACAACATGTTCTGGCACAACCAGTTCAGGTACCTACTCATCAGGAACCCTAAACTCATGAGGTGAGAAGGTATTCTAGGGTAAGAACAGAACCTGAATGATTTACTCCATTTTCAAATTATTTATTGCTCACCTGACAGTGGAGAGCCAGAGTGCTTTGAGGAAGCAGTGCAGGTGGATGTCAAGAAGAAGTGGGAGTAGGCCATGGATGAAGAGCATAAATCTCTTATGGAAAACCAAACTTGGGATCTGGTGGAGCTACCCGAAGGCAAGAGAGAATTGTAGATCAAGTGGGTGTAATCAAAGAGGAAGATGGAGGCAAGAAATGATACAAGGCCCGGTTGGTGGTCAAAGGATTTACATAGAAGAAAGGTATAGAATTTAATGAAATTTTTTCTCCGATTGTTAAAATGACTTCTATTAGGACTGTTCTTGGTTTAGTTGAAGTAGAAGACCTGCACTTAGAATAGTTAGATGTGAAGACTACATTCTTTCATGGTGAGTTGGAGGAGGAATTGTACATGTAGCAACCATAGGGTTTTGAGGTCAAAGGGAAGGAGAGGCTAGTGTGCAAATTGAAGAAGAGGTTGTATGGCTTGAAACAAGCTCCACGGTAGTGGTACATGAAGTTTGACAGTTTTATGTAGGAGCAGGGTTACTCCAGGTGTCACTCAGACCATTGCGTGTACATCAAGAAGTTTCTTGATGGTAGTTATATTATTCTGTGCCTGTATGTAGATGATATGCTTGTTGCAGGGAAGAACATGTAGGAAATAAAGGTACTCAAGAAGTAGCTAGGTGACTCCTTTGTTATGAAGGATTTGGGGCAGCAAAGCAAATCCTTGGTATGAGAATAACTTGGAAGAGGAAGGAGAGGAAGCTGATATTATCTCAAGAAGAGTACATAAAGAAGGTCTTAGAGAGGTTAATATGTAGGATGATAAACCGGTTAGTACTCCTTTGGCAGGTCACTTTAAATTATCAAAGGAGTAGAGTCCCAAGACTTAGGAGGATAAAATCCAGATGTCCAAGGTACCATACTCATCAGCAGTTGGTAGCTTGATGTATGCTATGGTATGCACTAGGCCTGACATTTTTGATGCAGTGGGATTAGTGAGCAAGTTTATGAGTGATCCAAGTAGAGAGCACTGACAGACAGTAAAGTTGATCCTTCGGTATTTGAGAGGGACCATGGGAGTAGCATTGTGTTTTGGTGGATCAGACACTACATTACGTGGATATGTAGATTTAGACATGGCAGGTGATTTAGATAGTAGGAGGAGCATGCCAGGTTATGTATTTACGATTGGTGATACAGTGGTGAGTTGGATTTCACGGTTACAAAAGGTTGTGGCTTTGTCAACCAAAGAGGCTGAGTATGTTGCTGCCACAGAGGCAAGCAATGAGATGATTTGGCTACATCATTTTCTTGATGATTTGGGTCATAAGCAGGAAGTTAGGAGACTACACAGTGATAGTCATAGCACTATTCATTTGGCGAAGAACTCCGCTTTCCACTCTAGGACGAAGAACATTCAGCTGAGATATCATTTCATCAAGACAACTTTGGAAGAAGATAAGTTGAATCTGGAAAAGATTTATACTAGTTAGAATCCTGTGGATATGATGACCAAGGTGGTCACAAGGGAGAAGTTGAAGTTTTGTTCAACTTTGATTGGCCTTCATGGTTGATAATGAAGGGTTAAGAACTTTGCTCTGTGGAAAATCTCCAAGTGGGAGATTGTTGGGGTGTGGAGCCTATTTTTGGTCTTCTTGAATCAGTTTTGAAGTGCTGGAGCTTGAATGGTTAAGTTTGGAGACTTCAGGAGCATTCTGCAGTCATTTACTGTGACGTTGCTGTGCAGTCGTTGTGCCATTGCTGCGATGTTGCTATTAATATGTTGTTAACTGGTTGTTAATGTCGGGACTATTTTTCCAGCCGTGGGAAGTTGAAAGATCGTGACTTTCAATCTTCTAGGGTTGGCTTTATGGCTTCTTAAAAGGATTGTAATCCTATAAATAGAGGTGTTAGGGTATCTTGAAGATATCTTGAGTGTTCAAGAGGTCTTGAGTCTTAATGATCGAGAGGTGATCAAGAGTGATCAAGGTTATGCAATTGGTTGTCAATTGTGGTTTAGATGTGGTTTAACATCTTTGGAATTCTGTTGCGAGTTCATAACTGAAAGAAGACTGTGAGAGTTATTTTACTCTTGTTGATAATAAAATCTGAGAAAGTTCTTGGTGGACGTAGCCCACATTGGGTGAACCACGTTAAATCTTTTCTTGTCTTCTTTTGTTCATTACTCATTTATGTTGTTATATTTTTGCAAGTATAATTCTGCTATATAGTTTCCTATTGCTGTGGTTTGAGGAATTGTTTCCGCATGTTTGTTCTCTAATTCATAACAAATCCAGGATTCAACAAGGGTGCAAATTTTAGTAATAACAATCCTTATAATCCCAAGAATACAATATGTTTTTTAAATTATAGAGCATAGTGGATATGAGAAAGAATGGCTTCACCAAGGTTCATTTTAGGGGTGAATATTTGTAAATTAGTGAATATTCATATTTTAGAATTTTGAAATTGATTTTTTCACTACCATATGGTAGCACGTTCGCCAAAATTTTATGAGTCCTAAATAAATTTGACCCTTACTTTACCTTAGTGTTTCTACTAAGAGCCGATCAATATTGGTATATTCACCTTTACATTATAATATATTATTATATATAGGATTAATTTTCCATAATGTAGTAATACAATATAATTTCAAAATTCTTTAGTTTTGAGATTTGGAGTTGAAGCTGAAGGTAAAAGTAAATAAGCCCATGAAAAAGCTGAAAGAATAATACAAAAAATAAAAGGTATAAGAGAAAAAGGTAAGCAAATTTTTTTGAAAGGTCAAGTTCTTTTGTAGAACTGTTACCATACGAAAACCTATGATTAATGTTACTAGATGGTAACATGTATTTGAGTTACCAGATGGTAACCTGTATTTGAGTTATTGTTCAGTGACGTACACGTATATAACCATGCGATGGTCTGATAACATGTTCACATAACCCTATTTTGTAGCTTAAGTCATGTTACCATGTTATCATGTAACATGAGCTTTATTTTTTACAATATCTTGAATTTATTTTTTACATATAAATTATTTTAAAATTTTATATTTTTGTCACATGTGTAGACTTCAAAATCACCCATATGATGGCCCCTGGTGAAAATGAGAAAATATATCAAGGAAAAATAAGATGCAACATGGAAATTTTAAAATATTTTAGTCAACCCACAGTAGTTCACTAGTGCCAATAGGTAGTTTTGATTCTTATTATGTTAATGTTAATTTATTTGTTGATTTACTAAAAGATGCAGTAAGAAACTCAATTTGTTTCAAATGCAGAAAACCCTACCAATGAATTTACACTAGATGAAATTCATAATCAATAGAGTATTTCAATTCACATTGATAGTAGTGATAATCCCAATTTCCATAAAACTCAAACTTTAGATAAATATCCAAGAAACAGACATCATAAACGTAAGAGTGGGAAGTGGAGTTTAGGAAGGACTTATGATTTTGAATGGTTAACAAAATATCCATTTATTGAACTTGTTGAGCTAGAAAATACTACTGATACTCCTACTAAATGTATATGTACTATATGTAGTTAGAAACTAGGTAAAGACCATAAAATGCAATTGAAGTTGGACACAATATAGAAGCATTGTAGGAAAGTATATGATTCGAAAAAGTAAGAAGATGGAACTTTAATAAAAACATCGAGATGGAAAACCATTGAATATTGTTTACATATGAGATATGTAGTAGAATATGACAATCATCATAAACATCGTCGATACCTTGTTGAGAAAGGTGGAACAATAAAGGCTAAATTTGTAAACGCTGCTAATGCAAGTCTTCAAGAAAAACTTATACAATTTCGAACAATATTTCACATTTAAAAAAAGAGCATACCTATTTCAGATTTCATTTATTATAAGATATTATTTTAATCTAATGGGTTTATAAACATTGTAGCAACACACTGGTCATATACTAGTGCTTGGGAAATAAATAAGTCTATGGAAGAAATTCAAATCACTGATTTGAGAGAGAAGGTAAAAAATGTGAATTTTATCTCATTATCAATTGATGAGGTCACAAAAGTAGAAGATACATCATGGGTGTACATGCATGTCTACACTTACAATTTCAATAACCATTTTAGGGAAAATCATCTACTAGCAATGAACAAAATGATGGAGAGTTGTAGTTCTGAGAACCTCTACAAACTAGTGATTAAAATTTTGAAAAAATATCTGGTATGAACGGTCATTCAATATCTATGAAGCTGATTTGTGTTGGAGCTGATGGGGCATCTGTCATGTAAGGTCACAAAACTAGGCTTTGTATTCGCATTCAAATAACTATTTCCTTGGACATGATACCTATTCACAGCATAGCTCACAGAATGAATCTCACTTACAAGATTGTAAGTAATTTTGAAAATGTTGCTAAAGTGGAAGAGCTTATACATGATTTTCATTCATACATGTCAAGCAGTCCTAAAATATTTTTGGAGTTTTAGAATTTTTCTGATGGAATTGAAAATGGTAAAAAATTGCTGAAAGATGTTGACATAAGATGGATATCGTTGTATGATCCAACTTATATAATTTTGAAGAAATATAGGTCATTAGCAGGGTATATGTTCAAGAATCATAGAGAATTTGACAAGGTGAAAGATCTGCTATATCACTTGACTGATATGGAGACATTATTAATATTATATGGTATTTTTCCAATGCGGAAGGAAATAAACAACTTGGTGAAACAAGCTCAGGAAAGATCTATATACATTGTTGATTTTATAAAATTAAGGAAACATGTATCTATGATTTTGGATAACTTATATTCAATTCAAGACTGGTTTCAGAAGTCAATATTCATTAGTTATAAGGTTTTAATATATACAAAAGATCCTAATAGCTATTTGAAGTTCAATATCAATGGTCATATTTGTATCTCAGTGCATGGAAAAATATACCAATGCACACTTTCCAAAGAGATCATTATGTCCTAGGTTTTGATATTAAGGAAGTACCAGTGACAAGCCTTCCATTTGATGCTGCAGTGTCTAATACAAGGAAAAAATTAATGAAGATATATGAAACAATATCTTATGATATCAGAGAAAGATTTAAGAATACTGATTTGCTTGAGGTCATGGGAGTTGTAAATCCCAAATTTTGGAATCCAATGACTAGTGAAGAACAAACATCTCAACTTTGTGTATAATACATGTCTAGACTAATGGATCAATTTTACAAATATTCATATGTTAATGGAGCATAATTGAATAGAAAATTACTCATATCACAGTCATCACATTTTTCCTTAACAATGAGTGATCAATATAAGACTCTTACTAAACTATTAGAAAAGGGAGCTATCACACTATTGTGGAGAAAGTTGTATCACAATAGCATTCTAAGGGAAACTGTAAGTGAATACTTAAAACTGTATGAACTCATACAGAAAATGATTCTGGGTTCAGTTGAAGATGGAAGGGTTTTCGACACATTAAAATTTGTTAAATCAAAACTCCACAATAGATTAAACAAAAATTTGAAAACTTGTTTGAGAATGTATGTTTCAAGATATGGAGTTGACACATTTCCATATGAAAGAGCATTAAATACTTGGAAATCCCTTGTAGAGTGGAGAGCTGTTAATCAAATAACAACCAATGGAGACTCAAATTATGGTGAAATTGACTTGGACTCTAACAAACCAATAAGTGCAAAAGATAAAATAAGTGATGGACCATTAAGGATAGGGTTGTTTTAGTTACCAGACACTTGAACATTTTCATTTTCTGAAATATATATTGTGAATCGTCATTTTGATTTAGTTATTTATCCTTCACATATATTTTGTATATAATTGTTTTCACCAAATCACTGCACCCTCCGAATAGCCAGGATGTGAATAGGACATTCGGTGTGATTGGAACACATGGGATCACCTCTCAAGCTATGGGACTTGGGCTCGAAGTGAACCTCTGGAGAAGGCCGGCTTCCTCTTCCTAAACTTAGTGCTGTACTACTCCTAGTGTGATAAAAAGGCTATCTAGTCCTATGCTAACGTCTTCATGGGGTTTTAGGGAAAGAGATTTACAGAAATGAAATTATACTAGGGATGGTGATGCACCAAATAAAGGGTGTTTCCAGACTCAGGAAGGGTTAATTTGAAGAGGGTGTGTGCACCACAGGTCAACTTCACCTACTGCAACTTAGAGAGGGTACATGATACCACAAACTAAGAGACATTCATTCCCTATGTTAAATTTTATCAGACAGAAATATACCAGTTTCCCAGTGAAGAAGGATGAACTCAAGAAGGGTGAACAAACACCAAAACTCAACTGCATGCAATACTCCACCACTCAATAAGCACAGAACTCCAAGAACCTGCAATAGAAACTTAAACTTGCACAGTGTACCTGCAAGTACGAGAAAGGCACAAAGAAGCACAAAAGGATGAAAGGACCAAGATTAGTCACAAAACACACACTTTTATTGCTTCAATAACATGCACAATGCATCATACATTCAGAAGAGGCAATAGTTGCCATTACAGTCTTGAAGAGGAAGCTTGAAAGTTCTCTCAACACACAAGGACAACTTGCAGAAGAGAGAGGACTCCTGAAAAGCATATACTTGCTTAAGATATCTAACTGTCCAACTTGTCTGACATGTTGGAACCCCTTGAAAATGAGCTTCCAACTTACATTTATAGAAGACTATGTGAGAAAGAAGAGGAAAGGTCATAATTACATTCCTAAATTGAAGGCCCATGATGTATTTATCACAGTTAGTTGAATCACCTAAGAAGGTTCCATCATGGGTCATTAATTGTCTGATGACCTAGTCTTCTCAATTAATTAAAACAATATTTAAATAATAATAATAAATATTATTATTAAAATATTAAATTAATTAAAAAATATGGTGGGCCCCTTTGTTAACCGGTTTGTGTTGAAGGGGAAAATTATGAGGAGAAGGCCGGAAAATACCAACTCAGTGATCTCCTCCCTACTGAGCTCCCACTCAACCGAGCTCCTCTTGTTTCAACATCAATGTTGAGTGGAGAACTCTTAGACCGATTCTCACCACACACTGTTCTATCTCTTTTAACCGTCTTGTGTGAATTGCATTGAGAGCTCAATGCTTAGACTAACCGAGCTAACTCGCTCATTCTTTGTTGAACTCTTTCATGAATCATACATAACTATCACAACTCGTTCAATTCCTTCGAGCTCATACCTTATATGATGAACTTATCCATTAGCTTAGGTACTCCCAAATTGAGTTAATTCTTTATAACGAGCTCAACGAGGTTTTTTCAAATGACAACTTGTGAGATAATTTCCAAAGTTAAGCTCTGATAGAATTATGTTGAGTCGATCTCCACAGAGAAAATTTGTTCATCGACTCATTTTTAGCTTATCGATCCATCCTCGAGAAATTTGAAAGGCTCACTAACTTGTTTAGCTCAACCAAGCTCAACTATCTGATTCATCTGTGACCACCCTACACGAGCTCATCATTTTATCTCTTTCTAATGGCTTAGGACTCTTTACTCATTTTTCTACTGAGTTCGATGGTGAAACTTGCTCTCCACCTTTCTCAGCTGACTCTTGTAATGTTTCCTCAAGCTTACTGCTGACACGCTTCGGCATCTGGGCACCGAGCTCATTACCGAGTGATTCAAGGAGCTCGGCCTTTTCCTTCCTTCTCCTATGTTTTACATTCACGATGCTGAGGATATCCATTCCTTGACATAGATTGAGCCATCGATCATGGTATTCCAAGTTACTTTTCCTACTGTTGTTCCCTACGGATGATGCCCACTCATCAAATGATTTGGTCTTTTGTTTGAGCCCCGTGTGAGATGTGAGTATCCAATCATGAGCATCTTGTATAAAATTTTTTGTCTCTCCCTTATTTCATTATCTCTGAACCCGATTCGCATTCCCTTAGCACTGAGTTTAATAATGTGGGCGAGCTATTAATCTTGCCAGGCCAAATCACTTTCCCGTCGAGCCTTCATTTAACATCACTTATATGAAAAGAGCTACCTAGCGGAACACTACAAACTATTTCCTCCACCGACCATGAACTTGGTGGCGCCTTTGCGCTCTCCCGAGATTGTGAACCCAAAACTCATCGTCTTCATGCTTTCGATGTGCATTGTGCTTCTACATGAGCTCTTGAGTCACCGAGCATATTTCCACCTTACCCCGGTCAAACGAGTTACTCCTTAGCTCGGCCTCCATAAAATCATTCTTTTCAACTCCGTGTTTCGGTCGACGTGGTTAAGCACTGAGCCTAAGCCGAGCTCTTAATGCGACTCTTCATGAATTTACAAATTTTGCCTTTGAAGGTTCTCATCCATGCCTAGCTATCAAGTTTCGATATTTGAGGTCCTGAATCCTTGCCTTAACATTGTAATTAGTTATTCCACATCAACGCATGATCTCCATATGGCTAGCTTCTACGTGAGCTCGAACCATCGAGGCATTTACTTCGGCATTCGTTCTAAATGACTGAGCTCACTTGATGATTCCTATTTAGCAACAATACATCCTCACGGCCCGATATCTATGTAGTCTGATCAAATTTTTAATGACTCACCCCACATCATTATTTTCTACCTCCATATTACTTTACGAGCTCGCCATTTTTGTATTACTTCAGCTCTACCTAGCGAGCCATCCTTTGAGCTCTTTATGCAATGACAAGCTCGAGCTATTCCATAAACCTGCGAAGTGCCCTGCAACTATACTCTCATTAGATCAATTTTATCTACTCATCTTAATACGTAACTTAGATCAACATTATTGCAATGTTCAAAGAATCCATCTCGCGAGCTCTCGGGGTTGGTTCCAAATGAACCTCCTCCTGTAATTTTCTACGGGCTCACTGTTGAACAATTCCAAGCCGGCGAGCTGTCTTCGCGAGTTTCATTTTCACTGAGATGCTTGGTACTTTTGTGTAACTCACTGCATGGTGTTGAGTTCTGAACCTTTCGACTGCTTCGTTATCCACCTCCACATTGAACAGGTCTTCGTTACATAATTCTATGACTACCCTTTGGGTTTTCTTGCCACTTGGATTGATATCAGCACCAGATACGTACTGATCGAGATATTTACATGGAAGACTTTAACTCATTTTAATGGCTCCTCACCGAATTCTCCACACATCATCACGTTAATTCATTTGAACGATTCGGTTGAGCTCGAACACCTTGGCTGGGTCTCCCTCTTGAAAACGCCTGTCTGGTCCATCAATTGCTTCAACGTGATCTAATAACTCCTGCCCATCTAGCTCGGCATTTGACTCAGCTTTTAGTTACGCATTTAATTTCCAAAAATCATCCATTGACATGTCAGGTGATTATACCCGTATGTTAATGCTTCCCACACTCCTGGTGAGATAGAATATCTGTTACGGTTTGTCATGGGATTATCTCCACCTGGCAATCGGTTTCCATTTCTCCAACTCATGGAAAACTCATTATGGTTAGCGACGGTTTTATCATGCTTGGTGATGTTTTCTCAAATTTCCACGTCTTTGGCAAGATGAAACTCGGGGCCCCCCTTTAGGCAGAGACCTTGTGTTGGTTTTCCATCAACGGAAATCCACTTGGAAATCATCATGAAATTTTCCCATGCGTGAAAATATCATATTGGTTTGCCGTAACACTATCTCCATCGCGGCTTCAAAGGCCTAAAACTCCCTCTCATCGTGGAAACCTTGTCTTGGTTTGACATTTCAACATTTGCCCTGGAAAACTCATTTGAATATCCCACGTTGAAGACTGACCCGCAGAACCTGGACATCATTTGGCCAATTCAACCAGTAAGAGACAAAAATATTCTCGAGAGATCCCAAGGCTCCACAACATGGTTTAGCTTGAGCAGGTGCGCTAAACTCACTGAATTCCTTGATAGCTTGTCACATGCCAATTTCAAGTGAGTTGACTTTGCCTAGAAACTGTCTTTAATGCATCCACATGAAACGAGTTGCCTTGAATTATCCATCATGCTCGATGAATCCCATCGATAGGGCAACACCGTCCTTCTATTTACGGAATGATCTCCATTCATTTTATGGCACTGTTGATGCCTTGGCTTGTGTTTGAATCACCCTGGCTCTACAGAACATGTCCTAGAAGAAGCTCATCACATGATCTCCAAAATGAACGAGTCGCTAAGATGAGTCAAATTCCTTATCTCTACCTTCGCTTCCGCCTGTGGCTCAAAACTTTTCCAATTTGTTGAGACTTTATTGATGCCATAGCTCGAACTTTGACTCTCCCTATCAAATTTGAGCTCAAGACTCATCTCTTTCAATCCTCAACTAAGCGAGCTTGATCGAATTGACTTTGAATTCTCCTATGAGTTCACTTATCCGTTGCAATTTGTCACACCGTTATACTTCACAGCTCCTTTTAAGATGTCGGTTTGACTCAATTTTACATTGGGATTCTATGATGCTTATACTATCTTCCTGGATCGATAGAAGTCTTTCCATTACATAATTACAAACCCAAGATTCAATGATGTTGAACCTCCCACATCCGCATAATCTCATATCATCTCGGTCAAACAAGATAATTCTCCCAAATGGTTGGTCGAGCACTATCTAATGGATTAGACTTGGCCTCATGTTAACTTAGCTCTCCCTGACTTGGCCTTCATATCTTTTTGCATCGATCTCTACCGAGATCCTTATAGAGTTCCCTCCATTCGTCAATTTTCAACGAGCTATATTTTGCATTAACAAGATCTCATTGAGCTCTTACAACTGAGAGACTCTACCGAGATGATTTCTGAGATGACTATCAATTTAACACTGGGTTCTTGATCAAATCCACCCCGAACTCTTCACTGAGTTGAGATCAACTGGGTGCCTTTTGATGCTAGGTGATCTCTCATATGCAATTTAGGAATTATTTTAATCATTTATCTCCATGATGACCAGAGGTGGGTTCTTGAGACTATTGTCTCATTTTGAACGTGATAGGACCCCGTTGTCCAATTTTTCCATGTGTGCAAAATTGGATGACAATAATGATTGTAAATTTTAAATCACTTCTATGTTTTTATAATGTTTGGAAATAACAAATAGTAACTATTTGTGCAAAATACAAACTGCAAATTGGATGATGTAATTAAATTTAATTAGATTACTAGCAAAGCATGTTCAATATTTGATTTCTCAATATTGAATCCACACGTGTTCGCAAATATATTATAATCCACATATCCAATCAAGATTATGGTGATTAATAAAAAACATAGTAGTCTAAAGATAATGTTTTTTGTATTTAATTCAATATATTTGAAAATACACTCTAATTATAGTCAGAATCTATCTATACATGAAGAATCAACTATCAAGATTCAAGAGAAAAATAAAAATGTACATTGTACATCTATGTTCTCAATATTGAGTCCGTACATGTTTAAAACTAAATTATACAATGTAAATCCATTTATTGCTATTCATCAACTCAAACTTGAAAGAAAGATAATGTTTTCATAAGGCAACAAACATGAGACAAATATAATGATTGACATCAAGATAATGTTTTCATTTGAAAAATACAATGATTTACATCAATAGGTTTATTTCATTTGGACCATTATATTTGAATAGATTCTATTACATCAATAACATTTGAACTATCTTTTATAACACCAAACTCGACTAATTATTTTTTAGCTGCATTAATATTTTCTAAATTTTGTCTATCTTCGCTAGCTACATTTCCTGCTAAAAGGACATTAGGATCCTCATCAATTTTTTTCTTTAGTAGAATATCAGGATCCAGTCCATGCTTAGTTATAATCTTTCTAAATGTATTGTTCTTCTTGTTTAACAAAACAAGTTTCTCTTTGAAGGAAATTGCACTACGAACACTTTCTCTAGCTTTTTTCAGGTGCTCATCCAATACCTGCACTTCAGTCTTCACTGTATGGTATATTGACTCAATAGTTAGAATGTATATAAACTATATTGTATAACAACATAAAATATAATCTTCAAAATATTAATTAATTACCATGGCCAAGTCTCTCTCAACATTTGCAATAATGACAAGTTTTTTTGTCTCTATTCCACTTATTGTAATAAGACCGCACCTCGACGTTCAAGCTCGCCAATTTGTTAAGAATTATAGTTAAAACAATACCATTATTGTAAATATTGTTGGTGATAGAATTTCCAGATTGTGCTTGAGCAAGTAAAGCATCAATCGTCACCAGATCATTTTTAATCAATGAAAATAGTTTTTACCTATTTGTAAAATTATGATATCTTTAATTAATTTCTTTTATCAGAGCTTTCACTTTGATCTCCCATATATTTAGTTCCTTAATATCAGGAATAACACTTTCCGTCATAATGGCTATAACATTATCAGCCACAAGAATTTCAACTTAAAATCTTGTTTTCTCGTCATCATCTAAATTTTCCTTCGCAATTGGGGAAAGAGGATCTGAAGTGGATTGATGTTGTGGCACTAAAATATCCTTCTGTGAAGACTGAACAATATCTTAATTATGTTTCCCTGCTGCTGCCATGTCATAAATTCCATCAAAACTAAGATGCTCCTCATCCATTTATATATTATTTAAAACAAAAGTGCCTCTGAAACTTTCCATGCTGCCCCATGAAAAGTTGGGGAACTCTGACAGTGTATAATTATCCATCAACCTGCTCGATCCAGGGAGCACTATCCTATTCCCCTACCATGAGGTGGAAGGGGAGGTGGGTGTGATGTACTCCTTAATCACTGAGGCTAAGTAGTGGGGGTGGCCTCCTAAAAATGAGATTGAGGTTGTAAAATTCTGCGAGCATCAATAAAATAACAATATCAGTATGTTGTATTTATGAAGTCAAACAAGAGAACATTAAGCACATAAAAATAATGAAATCAACATAATTTATTATGTTGTGAATGTTGTTGTCCATAAGCAACAGATTGTGGCACTTGTTGGAAGGGGGTGATGGCATTGCAAGCCCTGAGTTAAGGAAAACCAGTTAAATAGAATGATAAAATCCTAAAATAAAGACTAATATAAATAAAATTTAAATATACAATTTATTCATACGTGAACTTGAAGGGAAAAGAACTTGTGCAAAGTGAATCTCCTATTCCTCATGAATGTAAGCTGTGTCTGCAGCAGTAGACACTAACGTCTGGGTGATGTGCCAGACAAGGTTGTACATTAGGAAAATGACATATGTCATTGTTAAGACTCAAATTTTCATTAGTATATAATTTTTTTAAATCAAAATTAAAATGATTTTCAATTATGGATTAATTAAAACTTGGATTGGGATCAGTACACATTTTGTCTTGGATGTGGGAGGATTCAAAAGAACTGTGTGTCCATTTGCTTTTACTTCTAGGTTGTTGGGTGCTAGTGTCAGCCATATAATCATTGGTCATGGTGAGATCAACTTGAACATTCTGACCAGACCCCTCAGGCCCAGTAGGGTTATGTGCATGAACTGCTGCAACACATTGAGCCATTTTTTTCCTGCTTTGACATGTTTAAAATAGATTATAAGTTTTTTAGAATTGATTTCAAAATCGTTATTTTTATGAAAAGAATAAATATAGAATGTTTTTAAAAAAAATACTCACCAACCATCAGTCCATAGACATTGCATATTTATCCATCTTCTCATGCAGATAAGTTGGAATATCTGTTGATTTAAGCGTGTGAAAACCCTCATAATAGAAAGCAAGAATAAAACAAGGAGAAGAAATAACTGCACTAGGATTCAAAATGGATTTTTCAAGGTCAGATTGAATCCTTGTTGAAATATATGTACACCAATCGAATCTAAGACCAGAAAGGGTTTCGAGAAGGTAGTACACTGCCCATTGAGGAAAGTCAGTATATCTTCCCTGTAAAATGATGCAAGCCTATAAAAATTCCACCATGGTAAGGAGAAAGGGGTATTTGATTGATCATGTGTTAATGCCTCTTTTGGAGGGATTATTAACCTCAACATCAAGAGAAATCTTGTAACGAGACTCTAAAAATTTATTTTTTTCATAAGGTAGAATGTTTTTTGTATATATAAGCAATGTGTTTTGATGGGGTAGCCATGTTAGATGATGAATATCATTAGGGGTTATTATGATGACAAATTGGTGTGATGATAATTGAACTGTGAAAGAGCCATCAGAACTATTATACAAATGCATTAAATTGTCTCACAATTTAGTTTCTGTCTCATACCGAGGCATGCAAAGAAGTCCATGGAACCCTGATTTTCCAATCCAATCAGATTTTCTCTTCATTTATAGGTCTTCTGGACAACAATTGTAGTAACTACGGATATAACATGTTTCTGTAAACAAAGGATGGAGTGTTAATCAAATATTTTCTAGGTGCCATGATTGAGTATTCTTAAATCTTGATCTTTTGAAAAAAGGGGTGTTGGTAGATACCTGTTTAGGTACCATGTAATTTTGACGTGAAGAACTAGTCGTGTCACCTGTAATTAATATTGGAAGTGGACGAGGATCATAGAGCAAACCGTTTACAAGAGTGGAGAATGCTATAAAAAACTCTAGTATGGAGAAACCTACAAGTGCAAATGGGACAAAATGAATGGGGATGGGTATATACATAGGAAAAAAAGGGCCCCATTGGTCGAGGATGGGAACAGGGAGTCGGGTACGTCCAGTAACAAGGGTATGTTACCGGGAAGAAACACTCACATAATATCATGTGGAAACACAACTAAATGACGTTTGGTAACACCTTTGTGTTGTCAGATGATATCAATATCCCAAGTTGTTACCATTCATAATTATAAATGTGTAGATGTATGACATGGTGCAAAAGATCCCGTATGCCAAAAACTCTCGCAACACAAACTGGACGGTAACAAAAATGTGTTATTAGGTGGCAACAACTATGAATGTGCCACATGACAACCCATTTATGTTACTGTCTAACAACAAAAACATGTCACTGAATGAAAAAACAAAGTGTGTTTCTGACCAGTAACCGATAAGTATAACCGGATGACAATACAACATTTGTTAGAGAACGGTAATTGATATGTGTTACCCTACGGTAATAGATATTTGTTACCATACAGTAACATTGTTAAAAAAAAACTAAATTCATTGCCATCCTGAAACCATCCTTTCCAAGATTCACCAACATTGCGAATATCTTTTTTGGCACATTCGCCACCCATTCTATAATAATTTTTTGGAGGGGAGGTCTTAAAATAAACCATGGGCTTCACTCTTGTTAGATTATTCTCGTATTGATTTTTGCAAGGGTAATGTCTTATGTATATTTCATTTAGTTTGTATATGTTTTAATTATTTACACGTTCCTAAATATTTCAACTAGTCTACTACTACAAACACTTAGGAAATATCAAGAGTAATTAATCACAAACATAGTACTCATTCATGTAAGATAAATAACTTCACATTTGTTTTACACTTTATATAAGCACATTGAATCATAGTCATCTATATTAAATAATAACATGTATAAGATGTGAAGGGTAGTATGTAATATATGTAGCATGTGAAGGGTTACATAAATAATTGTATACTAAAGATGACATTAAAAGTGATGGAATGTATCATATTACAATATTTTTGGGGGTTTTTATATGACATATATCTCAAGGAAGACACTTTTTTAGAATAACTCCATGTTGATGAGTTTGGAGTTAAATATCCATTTAATTTTTTAGATCACCTCAACTCTCTAGTATATTAGCTATAGTTGGGGTATATATATATATATATATCCATCAAATCTCCATTTCACTGATTACCTCATTTTGGGAATTTACACTCCATGACACTTTTCAGAAAGATCAAAAATTGCAAAAATGGTTCACATACCACTAGGTGTACTCACATATTTTCTTTTTTAGTTTCAAAATTTTAGTGTTCCAAAGTTTCAATTTTCAAATTACGTATCTTATCAGGACATGTTGATCTACTTAAATTTTCATGCATCTTCATATATGATCATGGTAGGACTTGAAATTTTAGTTACAACATCCTACATTCATGCTATCATGTAAGCATTTTATTTTATCCCTTTAATATAATGTTTTCAATTTTAGATTAAGGAGGGAATTTGTAAACACTGAAGTTTGGTATTAGACATTCAAAATACCATTTTCGAAACACTTTGACATACTTAGACTCTTGACACATGCATTTGAGTATTTTATCACATATTTCCCCTTCTAATAATACATACAATATGTTTGTCAACTCCATCTACTAGTTATACTCATTAAGGATAATCTCAGTCTATATAAGAATGTTGTAAAACATACACAAACATTCTCCACATGCTGATAACTAAATGCTAACCCCTAGGAAATTATTGACCACCTTAGATTGTACCATCCACTAGTAGTATCTACCTTTGTCTATACTCTCCATATCTAGGCAATGATCATTTTTAAACACAGGAACTTTCATTAGGTTTACCTAGGCTTGAGTAATGGGTTGCCTTGCAAGGAAAATTACTGAAAATTCATATATATTCAAATGAACCTCAAGGTCATTATGATTTGGTCACCTTACACATAGTTTGGAGATCATTATACAAAAGCATATACACATATTAAATCTTCCAAAAGTATCCATAAATAACTTTAAGTGGATAAATACATATTTATCCAGTAAGTTATTGATGGATACTTGGAAGATTTATATGTGGATAGGCTTTTGTATAATGATATCCAAACTATGTGTAAGGTGACCAAAATCCATAATGACCTTGAGGTTCATTTGAAATTATGAATTTTCAGTAAGTTTCCTTGCAAGGCCACCCATATCAAGGCTAGGTAAACCTAATGAAGTTCCTGTGTTTAAAAAAAAAAAAAAAAAAATGATCATTTGCCTTAGATATGGAGAGTATAGACAAAGGTTAGATACTTACTAGTGGATGGTACATCTAAGGTGGCAATAATTTCCTAGGGGTTAGCATTTAGTTATCAGGCCATGTGGAGAAGTTGTGTATGTTTTACAACATTCTATATAGACTGAGATGATCTTAATTAGTTATAACTAGTAGAGGGAGTTGAAAACTATTGTAGGGTATATTAGAAGGGGAAATAATGTGATAAAATACTCAAATGCATGTGTCAAGAGTCTAAGTATGTCAAAGTTTCGAAAAAATGGGTATTTTTGACGTCTAATACCAAACTTCAGTAGTGTTTACAAAATTCCCTCTAAATCAAAATTGAAAACATATATTAAAGGGATTTAAAATTAAAAAGCTTACATGATAGCATGAATGTAGGATGTGTAATAAAATTTCAAGTCCTACCATGATCAGATTGAAGATGCCATGAAATTTAAGTAGATCAACCACAGTCCGATCAAGATACGTAATTTGAAAATTGACACTTTGAACACTTTAAAATTTGAAAACTATAAAAAAGAAAAATATGTGAGTACACCTAGTGGTATGTGAACCATTTTTGAATTTTTTGATCTTTCTGAAAAAAGTGTCATGGAGTGTAAAAATCCCAAAATGAGGTAATCAGTGAAATGGAGATTTGATGGCTATAATATCTATAATACCACCAACTACTAGCATAATATATAGAGAGTTGAGGTGATCTACAAAAAATTAAATGGATATTAACTCCAAACTCATCAACATGAGTTGTATTCTAAAAAAAGTTGTCTTCCTGAGATATATGTCATATAAAAACCCCCAAACAAATTGTAATATGATTACATCCATCACTTTAATGTGATCTTTAGTATACAATTATTTAGTAACCCTTCACAGCTACATAATTACATTACCTACCTTCACATCTTATACATGTTATTATTTAATATAGATGACTATGATTCAATTGCTTATATAAAGTGTTAAAAAAACAAATGTGAAAAAGTTATTCTATCTACAGTGAATGAGTACTATGTTTGTGTGTTTTGTGATTAAGACTCTTGATATTTCCTAAGTGTTGTTAGTGTAGATAGTTGACAATATTTAGGAAACGTGTAAATAAATTAAAACAATACAACAACTTAAATGAATATACATCAGACATTACCCTTGCAAAAATCAATACGAGAATATCTAACCAGAGTGAAGCCCATGGTTTTTTAAGGGACCTCCCCTCCAAAAAAATTATTATAGACAGGGTTGGGAATGCCTGCCAAAAAAGACATTGCAATGTTGGTGAATCTTGGAAAAGGATGGTTCAGGATGGCAATTGAATTTAGTTTGTTTTTAACAATGTTACTGTTGGTAACAAATATCTCTTACCGTTAGGGTAACACATACAATTACCGTTCTCTACAAATGTTGTATTGTCATCCGGTTATACTTATCGGTTTTACTGGTCAGAAGAAAACAACTTTGTGTTTTCATTCAGTGAGTGACAGTGCTTTTGGTGTAGACAGTAAAGAAATGGGTTTCAGTGGCCACATTCATAGTGTTTGCCACCTAATAACACATTTTTGTTGACCGTCCAGTTTGTGTGCGGGAGTTTTTGGCATACGGGATTTTGCACCATGTCATAACATCTACCATTTATAATTATGAATTGGTAACAATTGGGATATTGCAGACTCAGCTGAAAAACAAAGTCACAGATACAAACGTCATTAGTTGTGTTTCCACATGATATTATGTGAGTTTTCTTCCCGGTAACATACCCTTGTTACTGACGTCCACCCACCGGACTCCCGTTCCCATCCTTCGACAATGGGGCCCTTTTCCTATGTATAACCCATCCCCATTCCATTTTGTCCCATTGGCACTTGTAGGTTCGCCTACTAGAGGTTTTTTTATAGCTTCTCCACTCTTGTAAACGGGTTTGCTCTATGATCATCGTCCACTGCCAATATTAATTAAGGTGACACGACTAGTTCTTCGGTCAAAATACATGTACTAACAGGTATCTACCAAACCCTTTTTCAAAAGATCAAGATTTAAATTACTCATAAGGCACTAGAAAATATTTGATTTAACACCTCCATCCTTTGTTTACAGAAAAAGTTATATCCGTAGGTACTACAATTGTTGTCCAGAAGACCTATAATGAAGAGGAAAAATCTGATTGGATTTGGAAATAGGGTTCCATGGCTTCTTTGCATGCACTAGGATGAGACAGAAGACAGAAACTAAATTGTGAGACATTTATTGCATTTGTTAATAGTTCTGAGGCCTTCTTTTTCACAGTTCAATTATCATCCACACCAATTTGTCATCATAATAAACCCTAATGATATCATCATCTACATGGCTTACCCATCAAAACACAGTCTTAATATACTAAAAACATTCTACATTATGAAAAAAATAAATTTTTAGAGTTCCGTTACAAGATTTCTCTTGAGGTTGAGGTAATAATCCCTCCAAAAGACGGCATTAAACACATGATAAATCAAATACCCCTTCTCCTTACCATGGTGGAATTTTCTAGGCTTGCATCATTTTACAGGAAGATATACTGACTTTTCCTATAGGGCAGGTACTACATTCTGAAAACCCTTTCTGGTCTTAGATTCGAAATTGGCTGTACATATATTTCAACAAGGATTCAAATCTGACCTGAAAAAATCCATATTTTGAATCCTAGTGAGTTATTTCTTCTCCTTGTTTTATTCTGCTTCTATTATGAGGGTTTTCACACGCTTAAATCAACAGATATTCCAACTTATCTGCATGAGAAGATGGATAAATATGCAATGTCTATGGACTGATGGTTGGTGAGTATTTTTTTTAAAAACATTCTATATTTATTCTTTTCATAAAAATAACGATTTTGAAATCAATTCTAAAAAACTTATAATCTATTTTAAACATGTCAAAGCAGGAAAAAAATGGCTCAATGTGTTGCAGCAGTTCATGCACATAACCCTACTGGGCCTGAGGGGTCTGGTCAGAATGTTCAAGTTGATCTCACCATGACCAATGATTATATGGCTGACACTAGCACCCAACAACCTAGAAGTAAAAGCAAATGGACACACAGTTCTTTTGAATCCTCCCACATCCAAGACAAAATGTGTACTGATCCCAATCCAAGTTTTAATTAATCCATAATTGAAAATCATTTTAATTTTGATTTAAAAAAATTATATACTAATGAAAATTTGAGTCTTAACAATGACATATGTCATTTTCCTAATGTACAACCTTGTCTGGCACATCACCCAGACGTTAGTGTCTACTGCTGCAGACACAGCTTACATTCATGAGGAATAGGAGATTCACTTTGCACAAGTTCTTTTCCCTTCAAGTTCCACGTATGAATAAATTGTATATTTAAATTTTATTTATATTAGTCTTTATTTTAGGATTTTATCATTCTATTTAACTGGTTTTCCTTAACTCAGGGCTTTGCAATGCCATCACCCCCTTCCAACAAGTGCCACATCTGTTGCTTATGGACAACACATTCACAACATAATAAATTATGTTGATTTCATTATTTTTATGTGCTTAATGTTCTCTTGTTTGACTTCATAAATACAACATATTGATATTGTTATTTTATTGATGCTCGCAAAAATTTTACAACCTTAATCTCATTTTTAGGAGGCACCCCCACTACTTAGCCTCAGTGATTAAGGAGTACATCACACCCACCTCCCCTTCCACCTCATGGTAGGGGAATAGGATAGTGCTCCCTGGATCGAGCAGGTTGATGGATAATTATACACTGTCAGAGTTCCCCAACTTTTCATGGGGCAGCGTGGAAAGTTTCAGAGGCACTTTTGTTTTAAATAATATATAAATGGATGAGGAGCATCTTAGTTTTGATGGAATTTATGACATGGCAGCAGCAGGGAAACATAATTAAGATATTGTTCAGTCTTCACAGAAGGATATTTAGTGCCACAAACATCAATCCACTTCAGATCCTCTTTCCCCAATTGCGAAGGAAAATTTAGATGATGACGAGAAAACAAGATTTTAAGTTGAAATTCTTGTGGCTGAATAATGTTATAGCCATTATGACGGAAAGTGTTTATTCCTGATATTAAGGAACTAAATATATGGGAGATCAAAGTGAAAGCTCTGATAAAAGAAATTAATTAAAGATATCATAATTTTACAAATAGGTAAAAACTATTTTCATTGATTAAAAATGATCTGGTGACGATTGATGCTTTACTTGCTCAAGCACAATCTGGAAATTCTATCACCAACAATATTTACAATAATGTATTGTTTTAACTATAATTCTTAACAAATTGGCGAGCTTGAACGTCGAGGTGCGGTCTTATACAATAAGTGGAATAGAGACAAAAAAACTTGTCATTATTGCAAATGTTGAGAGAGACTTGGCCATGGTAATTAATTAATATTTTGAAGATTATATTTTATGTGTTATACAATATAGTTTATATACATTCTAACTATTGAGTCAATATACCATACAGTGAAGACTGAAGTGCAGGTATTGGATGAGCACCTGAAAAAAGCTAGAGAAAGTGTTCGTAGTGCAATTTCCTTCAAAGAGAAACTTGTTTTGTTAAACAAGAAGAACAATACATTTAGAAAGATTATAACTAAGCATGGACTGATCCTGATATTCTACTAAAGAAAAAAATTGATGAGGATCCTAATGTCCTTTTAGCAGGAAATGTAGCTAGCGAAGATAGACAAAATTTAGAAAATATTAATGCAGCTAAAAAATAATTAGTCGAGTTTGGTGTTATAAAAGATAGTTCAAATGTTATTGATGTAATAGAATCTATTCAAATATAATGGTCCAAATGAAACTAAACCTTTGATGTAAAATCATTGTATTTCAAATGAAAACATTATCTTGATGTCAATCATTATATTTGTCTCATGTTTGTTGCCTTATGAAAACATTATCTTTCTTTCAAGTTTGAGTTGATGAATATCAATAAATGGATTTACATTGTATAATTTATTTTTAAACATTCGGACTCAATATTGAGAACATAGATGTACAATGTACATTTTTATTTTTCTCTGAATCTTGATAGTTGATTCTTCATGTATAGATAGATTCTGACTATAATTAGAGTTGTATTTTCAAATATATTGAATTAAATACAAAAAACATATCTTTAGACTAACTATGTTCTTTTTATAAATCACCATAATCTTGATTGTATATGTGGATTATATATATTTGCGAACACGTGTGGATTCAATATTGAGAATCAAATATTGAACATGCTTTGCTAGTAACCTAATTAAATTTAATTACATCATCCATTTGCAAGTTTGTATTTTGGCCAAATAGTTACTATTTGTTAATTTCCCAAACATTATAAAAACATAGAAGTGATTTAAAATTTACTAATCATTATTGTCATCCAATTTTGCACACATGGAAAAATTGACAACGGGGTTCCTACTCACGTTCAAAAATGAAGACAATAGTCTAAGAACCCACCTCTGGTCATATGGAGATAAATGAATTAAAATCAAATTCCTGAAATTGCATATGAGAAGATCACCGTAGATCAAAAGGCACCCAGTTGATCTCAACTCAGTGAAGAGTTCGGGGTGGAATTTGATCAAGAACCCAGTGTAAATTGATAGTCCATCTCAGAAATCATCTCGGTAGAGTCCTCTCAGTTGTAAGAGCTTTCAAAAGAGATCTTTGTTAATGCAAAAATAAAATAGCTCGTTGAAAATTGACGACTGGAGGGAACTCTATAAGATCTCGTAAGATCGTATGCCAACAATATGAGGCCAGTCAGGGAGAGCTAATTAACATGATAGCCAAGTCTAATCATAGATAGTGCTCGACAACCATTTGGAATTATCGTGTTTGACGAGATGAATAAGATGTATCGGAGTGGTAGGGCACCATCTTGACTCTTGGTTTGTATTAGTAAATGGAGAAGACTTCTATCGATCCAGAAGATAGTAAATACAGCATAGAATCCCAATGTAAAATTAGTCAAACCGACATCGTAAAAGGGAGCTGTGAAGTTAACGGTGTGACAAATTCACGTATAAGTGACTCATCGGAGATTCAAGTCAATCAATCAGCTCGCTTAGTGGATGCATTGAAAGAGATGATTCTGTCTCCAATTTGATAGGGAGAGTCAAAGTTCGAGCTATGCATCAAGAAAGTCTCACAATGGAAAAGTTTTGAGCCACAGTGCGGAAGCAAAGGTATAGATAAGGGATTTTGACTCATCTAGCTACTCTTCATTTTGGAGATCATGTGATAAGCTTCTTCTAGGAACTGTTCTGTAGATCCAGGTGATTCAACACAAGCCAAGCATCAACAGTGCCATAAAATGAATGAGATCATTCCGTCATAGAAGGAAGATGTTTCCCTATCCGAGGAATTCATCGGCAGATTGAATAATGCAAGGCAACTCGTTTCATGTGGATGCATTTAAAACAGTTTCTAGGCAAATACCTCACTTGAATGGCATGTGACAGCTATCAAGATTCAGTGAGTGTTGCGCACCTGCGCAAGCCCCTAAACCTGTGTGGAGCCTTGCTCTTTCTCGGGAATTTTTTTTGTCTCTTACTTGGTTGAATTGGCCAAATGATGTCCAGTTCTGCGGTCAGTCTTCACGGGGGATATTCAAATTGAGTTTTCCAGCAAATGTTTGAAATGTCAACCAAGACAAGGTTTCCACGATGATAGGGAGTTTGAGGCCCTTGCCTCCTCGATGGAGATAGTGTGTCGGCAACCATATGAATTTTTTCACGGCTGGGAAAATTTCATGATGATTCCAGTGGATTTCCGTTGAGGCAAACCAACACAATGTCCTCTGCCTCAAGGGGGGCCCCGAGTTTCATCTGCCAAGACGTGGACATTGAAAACAGCACCAAAGCTGATAAAACCGTCGCGAACCATAATGAGTTTTTCCATGAGTTTGGAGAAATGAAAAACCCCGATTGCCAGGTGGAGATACTCCCATGACAAACCGTAACAGATATCTATCTCACCAGGAGTGTGGGAAGCATTAACAGACGGGTTAATCACTTACTGTCATTGGATGATTTTTTGCGAACGTAATGCGTAACTAAAACTGAGTCAATGCCGAGCTAGATGGGCAGGAGTTATTAGATCAGGCTTTGAAGCATTGATGGACCAGACAGGCGATTTTCAGATGTAGACCCAGCCACGGGTGTTCGCGCTCAACCGAATCGTTCAAATGAATTAACGTGATGATGTGTTAGAATTCGGTCAGAAGCCATGAAAATAGTTAAATCTTCCATGTAAATAGCCATCGAATACGTATCTGGTGGCTGATATCATCCAAGTGGCAAGAAAACCCAAAGGGTAGTCCATAGAATATGTAACGAAGACCTGTTCAAGGTGAAGGTGGATAACGAGCAGTCGAAAGGTTCAAAAACTCAACACCATGCATGAGTTGCCCCAAAAAGTACCAAGCATCCAGTGAAAATGAAACTCTGCGAGACAGCTGCCGGCATTGGAAATTGTTCCAACATGGAGCCCGTTAAAATTACAGGAGGAGGGTGTTCATTTGGACCAACCCCGAGAGCTCGACGAGATGGATTCTTTGCACATTGCACTAAAATTGTTGATCTAATTTACGTATTAAATGAGTAGATAAAATCGATCTAATGAGATATCGTTGCAGGGCCAGCTTCCAGGTTTCTGGAATAGCTCGAGCTTGTCAATTACAGTAAAGAGCTCAAAGGATGGCTCGCTAGGTAGAGCGAGTAATACAAAATTGCGAGCTCGTAAAGTAATATGGAGGTAGAAATAATGATGTGGGGTGAGTCTTAAAATTGATCAGACTACATAATATCGGGCCGTGAGGATGTATTGTTGCTAATATGATCATCAAGTAGCGCAGTCATTTAGAACGAATGCCAATTAATCCTCGAGGTGTTACGAGCAATACACCGGTAGAAGCTAGCCATATGGGAGATCATGCGTGATGTGGAATCCTATTAACAATGTTAGGGGGAGGGGGTGGCAAGGATTCAGACCTCAAATACGAAACTTGATAGCTAGGCAGGGATGAAACCTCAAAGGCCAGTTTGGTAAATTCCTGAGAGTCGCATTAAGAGCTCGGCTTAGCTCAGTGCTTACCACTCGACCGAAACACGGAGTTGAAAAGACTGAATTATTATGGAGGCCGATCTAAGGGTAATCCGTTTTGACCCTGGGGCACGTGAAATATGCTCGGTGACTCAAAGTCGTGTAGAAGCACATGCACATCGAAGCATGAAGACGATAGTTTTTGGTTTCACCATCTCGGCGAAGCGCAAAGGCGCCACCAATTTCCTGGTCGGTGGAGGAAAATCGTTTGTATTGTTCCGCTAGGTAGCTCGTTTCATATAATTGATTGTTAAATGAAGGCTCGAGTAAAGTGATTTGGCCTGGCAAGCATAATAGCTCGCCCACATATTAAACTCATGACTAGGAATGCGAATCGGGTTCCAGATATGAAATAAGGGAGAGACAAAAATTTTATACAAGATTCTCTGATTGGATACTCCATCTCACCGGCTCAAACCAAGACCAAATCATTTGATGAGTGGGGCATCATCCGTAGGGAATAACATTCGGAAAAGTACTGGAATCCCAGATCGTGAGCTCAATCTATTTCCAGAAATGATACCTCGGCATCGGATGTAAAACATAGGAGAAGGAGGGGGGGGGGAAAGGCCGAGCTCCTTGAATCATCTTATATAGACCTCGGTGCCCAGATCCGAAGCGTGTCAGCAGTAAGCTTTAGTAAACATTACAAAGGTCAGCTGGAACGTGGAGAGCAAGTTTCACACCATCGCACTCAGTAGAAAAATGATTAAAGAGTCCCTAAGCCTTAGAAAGAGATAAAAATGATGAGCTCGTGTAGGTGGTCACAGATGAATTAGATAGTTTGAGCTTGGTTGGCTAACAATTAGTGACCTTCAAATTTTCTCGAGATGGATTCGATCAGCTAAAACTTCGATGAACAATTTCTCGTGTAGATCTGACTCACATAAATTCTATCAGAGGTTAACTTTGGAATTATCTCACAAGTTGTGTCCAATTTGAAAACCTCCTTGAGCTCGTTATCAAGAATTCAAACTCATTTGGGAGTACCTAGCTAATGGCTAAGTTCATCATATAGGTGATGAGCTCGAATAATTGACGAGTTGTGATAGTTATTATATTCATGAAGAGTTCAACAAAGAATGAGCGAGTTAGCTCGGTTAGTCTAAGCATTGAGCTCTCAATGCAATTCACACAAGATGGTTTAAAAGAGATAGAACAGTGGTGGTGAGAATCGGTCTAAGAGTTCTCCACTCGACATTGATGTTGAAACAAGAGGAGCTCGGTTGAGTGGGAGCTCTATAGGGAGGAGATCACTGAGTGGTATTTTCCCGGCCTCTCCTCATAAGATTTCCCCTTCAACGACACCGGTTACAAAGGGGCCCACCCTATTTTTATTAATTTAATTATTTTAATAATATATTTATTATCATTATTTAAATATTTTTTGAATTGATTGATAGACCTAAGTTCACAGACAATTAAGAACCCCGTATGGAACCTTCTTAGGTGTTCAACAACTGTGATACATACATCATGGCCGTCAATTAGGAATGTAATTATGACCTTTCCGCAAATGGGGAATCTAACACAAGTTTAAAAGAGGTGACGATAGTGAAGGGAGTATAGGAGTGGATGAGAATGAATAACTTGAGGGGTGACTGTCAGGGGGTGGAGGGTGAGAGTGATGGGGTGCCAAATTAAGAATTCACAATGGGTGATAGAGGTGTGGGGTGCAAGCGTGCTGTGGGGGGATTATGAGGTTAGGCGTGTGCGAGGTTGTGGGTCGTGAGGGGGGAGGTGAGGGGGGGCAGGAGTGGTGACTAGGAAGGTAGAAAAGGTTTGAGGGGGGTAGGGGTTAGATTGGGAAGGGGAAGATGTGTAGGTGTTGTGTTGATAGGGTTCAAGACCGGGTGGGTCAAGGGGAGTCGAGGAGATCGAAGATTTTTTGTTGGAGTCTTGGGCAAGATCCTCACCTTTCGGTGGGGAGGGTGAGGGGGGGATATAGGTTGGACGGTTGCGGGTATGGGCGTATTGGGGGAGCAAGGCAAGGGGTGGAGAGAAGGGGGGGATTGGGGTGGTAGGTAAATGTGAGCCTGAGGGGTAAGGTTGGTAGGAAGGGAAAAGGGCTATTAAGAAGGGCGGAGGGGGAAGGCAATTTGTGGAGTGCGGTGCGAGCTGGGTGTAGGGGAGGGGGGGATGGGTGTGTGTGGTTTTCGAGAGTTCGGTGGACATCATCGGTTTGAAGTATGATTGGTAAGGTCTGGGGCGTATGGGAATAAGAGAATACTGTGGTGGTTTGTATAGGGGATCGGGGGGTAGGCGAAGAAGTTCGAGGACATAAATAGGGGTTTGACTGGCGGAAGGGGGAGGGATCGGTGTGGGTGGGAGGGGAATCTGGGGAGGATAGGGGTGAGGTTGGCAGGATGCGATTTGAAAAAATGAAGGGGAGGTCGATGGAGTGGAAGTGCGTGGGAAGGCTCGGGGCGGAAGGATAGGATGAGGGTGAGGGAGGATTAGGGTGGTCAGAATGGTAGGTGCGTATTCGGGAAGAGAAGGGTGTGGCTTTAAGTGGTTGTGGCAGAGGGGAAGGTGGTGAGAGTGAGTTGCAGAGAAAGGGCGGTAGGAGAGGCGGGTGGGCGGAGTGAGAGGGTGTTATGGAGCGGTGGCAGATATATACTCGTAAGTGAAATATACGGAGTCCCATTTAGAGTGGTGTATCAGTAGAGTGTGAAGTTGAGGAGGTGAGGGGGTGGATTGTGGAGATAGGCGGACACTATGAAGGGGGCGTTTGGTGAGATAGGCTGAGTTTGCATAGTGGCGAGGGTGGGGAGAGGGTTTGGGAGTGGGAAAGTAGAAGGAATGTGGTGGGGGGGGTTTGAGGGATGGGGTAGAGGGGTCGTATGAGAGGAATGAAAATTGGGGAGGGGGCGTAAGCGGGTGGGCGAATGGGGGATTGGGGGAAGTGGGGGTGAGTTAAGTAGTGGTAAGGGCAGCAAGGACACGGGAGTGGCAGGGGTGGAGTATGTAGACCGGCGTGTGGGAAGTGTGGTGATACGGTATGTTGGGGGAGATGGGTAACGTGGTAGTATGGGAAAAGGGGTGGTTTGCTTGCCAGGGGGTTTGAGGTATAATATGGAGGCATTGAAGAGGTGGTAACGGGATATAAGGGGGTATAGGGAAGGGAAGAGGAGGGGGGGGGGTGGAAATGGGGAGCTGTTGATTCGCGGGGGGAAAGGATTGCTTGGAGGGTTAGAATGTGAGAGCATTGTTAAGACGGGGAGGGTTAGGAGGAGGGGGGAGGCGAGCGGGGTTGCTGAGGGAATAAAAAATAGCGGTGTGAAGGAAGTGCGTGTGGGCGAGAAGGGGAGGAGTGTTTTGGAGGTAAGGAGGATGAGGTTGGGGTGAGCGTAGGTCGCGGGAACCGAAGAGTTGTTAGTGGGATGGAAAACAGATGGACGGTGGGTGAATTAGGGTGAGTAAGCGGAGGGGGTTTGTACGGGTTTCGTAGGGAAAAGGAGGGTGGGGGATGGGGAAATGACATCAGTATTAAGATTTGGGGTTTTGTTGTAGGGGAAGGGAGGAGCGTGAGTTGGAATTGGGGTATGTCAAAGAAGAGAAGGGGGGAAGGAGGGCGGGGTGGGGAATCAAAGTATAGAGAAGCGGGTGTTGAGTGGAGGCAGTTGATAGGAAAAGGAGCGTATATGGATAGGTGTGAGGAGGATGGAAAAGTGGCTGGGGAGGGAAGGATTGATGTGTTGTAGCGGAGTTCGGGAAAAATGGTTTTGTGCGGTGTTGGGGGGGTGGGGGGATGGGAGAGAGAGATAAGGCTAGGGGCGGAAAGGCGTTAGAGAGGTGGAGGCAGGGTGGGTTGAATATGGGGGGGCGGGGGGGATGGATGGGTGGTGTAAGAGGTTGGGGATGTGGGTTTGTGAAGCGGTGGAGAAAGATGAGGCGGGAGAAAGGTCAGGGGTGGTGTGTGCAGGAGGGAAGGTAAAGCGGTTGCGAGGGGGGGTGATGCTATTGGTGTGCGCCGGGGAATGGGAGGGAGGGGGGTGTGGGTTGATGGTATGTAGCAAAGGTTGGTTCGGGGGTTGCTAGTAAAGGGATGGGCAAATAGGGGCGGGAGGCGGGATGAGTAAAGTGGTGAAAGGGTTAGATGGGGATATTGGGGGAATACTTCTGGTGGGCGGGGGCTAGTGGTGGGAGGTTGGAGCGACGTGCGAGTGTGGGTGGAATAGATGTTTATTTCGAGTGGGGTGAGGGAGTAAGAAGCGAAAGGTGAGAGGATGGTGTGGGTTGGGGGACAGGGTGCGAAGAGTGTGTTTAGCGATTTTGTGGGGGTGGCGGAGGGGCGACTGGCACCAGGGGGGTTATGGTGGGAGGTCGGTGGAGGAAGGTGAAAAAGTGCGGCATTCAGAGGGGGGGGTAGTTTGGAAAGGGGTGCACGTAGGTGCGTGGTAGGGGGGGAATTGAAGGTTGTTGATGTGGTGTGGTCGTGCGAGAGGTTGGTGGAGGGTGGGGGCGCTGAGGAAAGGGTTTTTGGCGAGGGTGTGGGGATGAAGGGGGGAGGGAGAGGGGGGCAGTGGGGAAATTAACAGGGGCGGGGTAGGCAGTGGGTGGTGGGGTGGAATGCGAATTGGGCGAGATCAAATCGGGAATTGGTTGGGAGTGTAAGGCTTTCGAGTCGGTAAGGTTCAGGAAGGGTTAGTGTTGTAGGGTGTAGTAGGGAGGTATAGGGAAGGTGCGAGGTGCGAGTGGAGGGCTAGGTCGAGCGGGAGGTATATCGTGAGAATTAGGGTGTTGATTGTGTGATTTAGGAAACAAGTTGTGTAGGGGATATAAGGGGGGGGTTGGGGGACGTGGAGAGTTTGAGGTTATAGTATGTTTGGTTGTGTAAGGGGGTGAATGTTGGCGGGGCGGGAAAGCGTGTTGAAGGCGAGTGTGGACGTTAAAGCGAAGAGGTGAGGTTAGTAATGGAGGGGGAAGGCATGATGTTAGTGAGGCGTGCGGAGGGTGGTAGGGGTGGAGTGGGTGGTGGAAGGGAGTATAGGGTGTGGGTATGCGTGAGTTGGGGGGGGGGTAGCGATGGGGGGGGTGGGGGGGGGTGTTGAAAGTAGGGATGTGTGGCACCAATGATGTAATTCTACTTTGTGACTCATCAATGATAATGAGATATAAAATTCACATTTTTTACTTCTCTCGCAAATTCGTTGGATTTGAATTTCTTAATAGACTTAGTATTTAACCAAGCACTAGTATATGAACAGGTGTTGCTAAACTGTTGATAAACCCATTAGATAAACTAATATCTTATAATAAAGACATCTGAAAAGGTTGCTTTTTTTTAAAATGTGAAATATGGTTCGAAATTGATAAGTTTTTCTTGAAGACTTGCATTAGCAGCGTTTACAAATTTAGCCTTTATTGTTCCACCTTTCTCAACAAGGGTATCGACGATTGTTTATGATGATGTCATATTCTACTACATATCTCATATGTAAACAATATTCAATGGTTTTCCATCTCGATGTTTTTATTAAAGTTCCATCTTCTTACTTTTTCGAATCATATACTTTCCTACAATGCTTCTATATTGTGTCCAACTTCAATTTCATTTTATTGTCTTTACCTAGTTTCTAACTACATATAGTACATATACATTTAGTAGGAGTATCAGTAGTATTTTCTAGCTCAACAAGTTCAATAAATGGATATTTTGTTAACCATTCAAAATCATAAGTCCTTCCTAAACTCCACTTCCCACTCTTACGTTTATGATGTCTGTTTCTTGGATATTTATCTAAAGTTTGAGTTTTATGGAAATTGGGATTATCACTACTATCAATGTGAATTGAAATACTCTATTGATTATGAATTTCATCTAGTGTAAATTCATTGGTAGGGTTTTCTGCATTTGAAACAAATTGAGTTGCTTACTGCATCTTTCAGTAAATCAACAAATAAATTAACATTAACATAATAAGAATCAACACTACCTATTGGCACTAGTGTTACTGTGGGTTGACTAAAACATTTTAAAATTTCCATGTTGCATCTTATTTTTCCTTGATATCTTTTCTCATTTTCACCAGGGGCCATCGTATGGGTGATTTTGAAGTCTACACATGTGACAAAAATATAAAATTTTAAAATAAAATATGTAAAAAATAAATTCAAGATATTGTAAAAAATAAAGCTCATGTTACATGATAACATGGTAACATGACTTAAGCTACCAAATAGGGTTATGTGAACATGTTATCAGACCATCGCATGGTTATATACGTGTACGTCACTGAACAATAACTCAAATACAGGTTACCATCCGGTAACTCAAATACATGTTACCATCTAGTAACATTAATCATAGGTTTTCGTATGGTAACAGTTCTACAAAAGAACTTGACCTTTCAAAAAAATTTGCTTACCTTTTTCTCTTATACCTTTTATTTTTTGTATTATTCTTTCAGCTTTTTCATGGGCTTATTTACTTTTAACCTTCAGCTTCAACTCCAAATCTCAAACTAAAGAATTTGAAATTATATTGATTACTACATTATGGAAAATTAATCCTATATATAATAATATATTATAATGTAAAGGTGAATATACCAATATTGATCGGCTCTTAGTAGAAACACTAAGGTAAAGTAAGGGTCAAATTTATTTAGGACTCATAAAATTTTGGCGAACGTGCTACCATATGGTAGTAAAAAAATCAATTTCAAAATTCTAAAATATGAATATTCACTAATTTACAAATATTCACCCCTAAAATGAACCTTGGTGAAGCCATTCTTCCTCATATCCACTATGCTCTATAATTTAAAAAACATATTGTGTATTCTTGGGATTATAAGGACTGTTATTACTAAAATTTGCACCCTTGTTGAATCCTGGATTTGTTATGAATTAGAGAACAAATATGTGGAAACAATTCCTCAAACCATAGCAATAGGAAACTATATAGCAGAATTATACTTGCAAAAATATAACAACATAAATGAATAATGAACAAAAGAAGACAAGACAAGATTTAACGTGGTTCACCCAACATGGGCTACGTCCACCAAGAACTTTCTCAAATTTTATTATCAACAAGAGTAAAATAACTCTCATAGTCTTCTTTCAGTTATGAACTCACAACAGAATTCCAAAGATGTTAAACCACATCTAAACCACAATTGACAACCAATTGCATAACCTTGATCACTCTTGATCACCTCTCGATCATTAAGACTCAAGACCTCTTGAACACTCAAGATATCTTCAAGATACCCTAACACCTCTATTTATAGGATTACAATCCTTTTAAGAAGCCATAAAGCCAACCCTAGAAGATTGAAAGTCACGATCTTTCAACTTCCCACGGCTGGAAAAATAGTCCCGACATTAACAACCAGTTAACAACATATTAATAGCAACATCGCAGCAATGGCACAACGACTGCACAGCAACGTCACAGTAAATGACTGCAGAATGCTCCTGAAGTCTCCAAACTTAACCATTCAAGCTCCAGCACTTCAAAACTGATTCAAGAAGACCAAAAATAGGCTCCACACCCCAACAATCTCCCACTTGGAGATTTTCCACAGAGCAAAGTTCTTAACCCTTCATTATCAACCATGAAGGCCAATCAAAGTTGAACAAAACTTCAACTTCTCCCTTGTGACCACCTTGGTCATCATATCCACAGGATTCTAACTAGTATAAATCTTTTCCAGATTCAACTTATCTTCTTCCAAAGTTGTCTTGATGAAATGATATCTCAGCTGAATGTTCTTCGTCCTAGAGTGGAAAGCGGAGTTCTTCGCCAAATGAATAGTGCTATGACTATCACTGTGTAGTCTCCTAACTTCCTGCTTATGACCCAAATCATCAAGAAAATGATGTAGCCAAATCATCTCATTGCTTGCCTCTGTGGCAGCAACATACTCAGCCTCTTTGGTTGACAAAGCCACAACCTTTTGTAACCGTGAAATCCAACTCACCACTGTATCACCAATCGTAAATACATAACCTGGCATGCTCCTCCTACTATCTAAATCACCTGCCATGTCTAAATCTACATATCCACGTAATGTAGTGTCTGATCCACCAAAACACAATGCTACTCCCATGGTCCCTCTCAAATACCGAAGGATCAACTTTACTGTCTGTCAGTGCTCTCTACTTGGATCACTCATAAACTTGCTCACTAATCCCACTGCATCAAAAATGTCAGGCCTAGTGCATACCATAGCATACATCAAGCTACCAACTGCTGATGAGTATGGTACCTTGGACATCTGGATTTTATCCTCCTAAGTCTTGGGACTCTACTCCTTTGATAATTTAAAGTGACCTGCCAAAGGAGTACCAACCGGTTTATCATCCTACATATTAAACCTCTCTAAGACCTTCTTTATGTACTCTTCTTGAGATAATATCAGCTTCCTCTCCTTCCTCTTCCAAGTTATTCTCATACCAAGGATTTGCTTTGCTGCCCCAAATCCTTCATAACAAAGGAGTCACCTAGCTACTTCTTGAGTACCTTATTTCCTGCTTGTTCTTCCCTGCAACAAGCATATTATCTACATACAGGCACAGAATAATATAACTAACATCAAGAAACTTCTTGATGTACACGCAATGGTCTGAGTGACACCTGGAGTAACCCTGCTCCTACATAAAACTGTCAAACTCATGTACCAACTACCGTGGAGCTTGTTTCAAGCCATACAACCTCTTCTTCAATTTGCACACTAGCCTCTCCTTCCCTTTGACCTCAAAACCCTATGGTTGCTACATGTACAATTCCTCCTCCAACTCACCATGAAAGAATGTAGTCTTCACATCTAACTATTCTAAGTGCAGGTCTTCTACTTCAACTAAACCAAGAACAGTCCTAATAGAAGTCATTTTAACAATCGGAGAAAAAATTTCATTAAATTCTATACCTTTCTTCTATGTAAATCCTTTGACCACCAACCGGGCCTTGTATCATTTCTTGCCTCCATCTTCCTCTTTGATTACACCCACTTGATCTACAATTCTCTCTTGCCTTCGGGTAGCTCCACCAGATCCCAAGTTTGGTTTTCCATAAGAGATTTATGCTCTTCATCCATGGCCTACTCCCACTTCTTCTTGACATCCACCTGCACTGCTTCCTCAAAGCACTCTGGCTCTCCACTGTCAGTGAGCAATAAATAATTTGAAAATGGAGTAAATCATTCAGGTTCTGTTCTTACCCTAGAATACCTTCTCACCTCATGAGTTTAGGGTTCCTGATGAGTAGGTACCTGAACTGGTTGTGCCAGAACATGTTGTACCTGAACCAACCCCGTGGACACCTTGTTGTCTGCAATGTCCTCTAACACTGTGTATTCTTTCTTTGATTCCTCTTTCTGTTCCTGTAACTGATCTTTATAGGTGATTTTTTCATTAAAGACAATATCTCTAGACTGAAATATTTTCTTGTCTTTAAGACTCCAAACATGGAAACCAAAATCATCTTCACCATATCCAACAAAGGTGCATTTCTCATACTTAGCCTCTAACTTGGTCCTATCATCTTTATCAATGTGAACAAATACCTCACATCTAAATACTCTAAGAAATGAGTAATCAATTTTCTTACCAGACCAAGCCTCCTCAGGTATACCTCCATCCAAGACCATAGAGGGTCCTCTGTTAATTAGATAAATAGTTGTGCTTACCGCTTCCACCCAAAACATGAGTGGTAGCCCCGCATGTAACCTCATACACCTAGCACTCTCCATGATTGTCATGTTCATTCTCTCTGACACTCCATTTTCTTTTGGAGTATTTGGAATTGTTCTTTTCCTGCATATCCCATTTACCGAACAGTAATCAAGAAATTAATTGCTGCAATATTCCCCTCCATTATCTGACCTTAGCTAGCCCCCATACATCTGTATGCACTAACTCCAACTTACTCTCCTTCCTGGTAGGTCCAACCTTGAGGAATCTAACTTGCTTCTGTTTCCCATAAACACAGTCCTCACAAAAGTCCAAATCTAACTCCTTTAATCTGGAAAACCTATCCTTTATAATCTACATGCTCTTATGACTCATATGACTGAGTCTCTGGTGCCACAAAGTTACATCTCCATCTGCAGCAGCTAAATTACAATAATCAGCACCACTGGTTAAATACAAAGTACCAGTTTTCTTACCTCTTGCAACCACAAGAGCTCCCTTGGTAACCTTCCAAGAATCCACTATAAAACTAACCGTACAACCATCACTACCTAGCTGTCCCACTGATATCAAATTCTGCCTCAACTTAGGCACATGCCTGACATCCTTAAGCAGCCATGTGTTCCCACTGCATTTTCACCTGAACACAACCTTTCCCTACTATGTTGTATGGTTCGTCATCACCAAGATATACATGTCCAAAATCACCTTGAACAAAATTAGTAAAGTAATGTCTATGTGGCGTGGCATGGAAAGAAGCCCCTGAATCTAACACCCAATATTTAGGAATATTATCTAAAGAAAGAATTAAGGCATCTTGACAAACATCACCTGCTACCAAATTTACCTCTTTAGTTTCCTCCTTCTTGTTCTTCTTATCCCGAAGAGCCCAGCAATCTTTCTTAGCATGACCAACCTTCCCACAGTGCCAACATTATAACTTACTCTTAGACTTTGACCGTCCACAATCATTCGACTTCCCATGGTTACCTTTCCCTTTGTTCTTTTGTCTCCCTCTGCTCTCCACCGTCAAAGAATTTCTAGAAGCAAAAGAATATTTGGTGCTCTTCCTTCACATTTCCTCGCTTAGGATCACACCTATTACATACTCAAACTTTAGCTTTGAGTTATAAGAGACTAAATTACTTATAGCCATAACCAAGTTGTCCCAGCTATCTGGTAAGGAGCACAAAATCAACAAAGCCCTAACCTCATCATCAAAGTCAGTTTTTACCTAGTTTAACATACTCACAACCGTATTAAATTCATTCAAATGATCAACAACAGAACCATTCTCAGACATCTTCATATTAAATAACTTTTTCATCAAAAATATTTTATTAGAGGTAGAGGGTTTTACATATAACTTCCCCAATGCACTCATGAGACCTTCTGTGGTCTTCTCCTGCGATATGTTGAAAGCAACCGAAGATGCAAGGCATAAACGAATTACCTCGAGTGCCTTTCTATCTAGCAACTCCCAATCCTCATCCGACATGGCTGTAGGTTTCTTTTCTTTTTTAGCAAAAGGAACATGGAGGTCCTTCTAATATAAGTAATCCTCCATTTGCATCTTCCACAAACCAAAGTTCTTCCCATTGAACTTCTCAACCCTCGATCCGCCCTCATCTGCCATAGCTCCCACTCAAGCTAAAATTTCCCTATGATTTACAACTTCAGCAAAAAACCACCAAAGCTCTGATACCAATTGTTAGGAATTAGAGAAAAAATATGTGGAAACAATTCCTCAAACCACAGAAGTAGGAAACTATATAGCAGAATTATACTTACAGAAATATAACAGCATAAATGAATAATGAACAAAAGAAGACAAGACAAGATTTAACGTGGTTCACCCAATGTGGGCTACATCCACCAAGAAATTGCTCATATTTTATTATCAACAAGAGTAAAACAACTCTCACAGTCTTCTTTCAGTTATGAACTCAAAACAAAATTCCAAAGATGCTAAACCACATCTAAACCACAATTATCACCCAATTGCATAACCTTGATCACTCTTGATCACCTCTTGATCATTAAGACTCAAGACCTCTTGAACACTCAAGATATCTTCAAGATACCCTAACACCTCTATTATAGGATTACAATCCTTTTAAGAAGCCATAAAGCCGACCCTAGAAGATTGAAAGTCGTGATCTTTCAACTTCCCACGGCTGGAAAAACAGTCCCAACATTAACAGCTAGTTAACGGCATATTAGCAGCATATTAACAACAACATCGCAGCAGCAGCAAAATGACTACACAACAACGTCATAGAAAACGACTGCAGAATGCTTCTGAAGTCTCCAAACTTAACCATTTGAGCTCCAACACTTCAACATTGATTCAAGAAGACCAAAAATAGGCTCCACACCCCAACAGGATTCAACATTTCAATGAAACAATGAGAGATCTTGAAGGATGGGGTTCAATCAAGGTCTATTCTCATATGAAAGGGTTGGATCCTCTCACCCCAGTTCCCTGCAACTACACTAACCAACTTCTACTTAAACATTATCTAGACCTAAACTAAGAATCCAAGGAGAGAATGTTGAGAGAGAGAAACTAAAAAAAGGTGAGGTGATGCACCAAACTATAATATGGATCTTTCATGGCTCTAAAACACAAATGCAAACACACAAGTGAAGATATAAAAGAGGCCCACACCTTTGACGAAGAATAAATGGAAAATAATGAATGCATGTAAGAGGACATAGATGTCCACATTAAATGCAAAAAATTCAAAGAAAGAAAGCCACACTTGCATTAATATTAAATCTTAACTATTTATAGGCATAAATCCAAGGAAATAAATCTCCACATGTAACTTACAAAGGTCACGAGCAAGGATTTACGAACTCATAAAGGTGAAGCCCTAAAATTAGTATAAAAGAACCCATATTATGTCTTATGCATTTATATCTATAGAATCATATAAATAAGGGAGAGGGGACCGATCACATTCAATAATGAATAGATTCAACCATCTACCACCAACAAGGACCAATATCCATAGATTTTGTAGGTTAGGTATAGGCACCTAACATTAATCCAATTGCACACCATCAAATCGCCAGTGTAAGAGGACAACCTCATTCGAAATTAAATTTAGGTTAATGGAGTGGTTGAGATTCTAGTTAAAGTTAGGCATGACTTTATTTTTGACCTTCGCCAAGATCCACGATCAACACTCAACTCCCCAATACATTATATCATTTGTAGCCTTTTCTTCCTATTCCATGGCATTCAATGTGTTTTTTGGGCTTCATTACAGCTCTTGGACTTGTGTGATCTTTACTCCACAATCAACCTTTCTTTTCCACATTTCACGGCATTCTACTTCTTTGCCTCCCAATTTTTAGACTCGGCAAAATTTCCTTTTGTTCTCTGAGAACCTACAGAACACATAGTTCCTATTTTGTGGCTTCCAACCATAGTCACATTCAAACCTAATTTTTTCCTCATGGTGTCTCACGACACTTTTCATTACATCATAGTGATTCTTACATGCTTTGTTGCATGGAATTAACCAACTCTATGGAATTCCATATTTTCCAATCCCGTGTAGTAGTTTATTTTTCATGTCGCAGAGAACTAAAATTTTCACACATGTCACGGAAGATTAACCCTCTGACTTCTTTATACCATTGGGCTTCAATCTAAAGCTGCCTAATTCTGAAACTTGTATGAGTTGTTCAAAATAGGATGGGGGGATATTTTGGATAATAATTTGGTGGCTTCTAGGGGACATCTTCCTACTATATGTGAAGATCAGTAGCTTGAAATATCCATTACGCATGGAATCAAGTATGAACCTAAAAACTAATCTCAAACTTTTACAACGGTCCCCAAAATTTGTAGATCATTAAACTTGGAATTTCTTGGAACTTCCCTGAAACTCTATTTTAAAGCTAATCCTTTGGGGATAAATCACTTTGAAACTACCCCAAAGTCTCATGAATTTCCACCGTGAAGGGAGGAAATTGAAATGGCCCATGTATAAGTGCAATGGAATCCCAAAACCTATATACAAAAGATGAATATCATATATGCTCCAAGTGAAACATGTAGAGTGTGCACAAGTACTTATTCAAATGATCACCACAAAGATTGAGGAAAATGCAGTCAATCAATGATAAAAACACAACAGAAGGAGGGAACCTTTAAACAAAACAATGAGGAAAGGGAAAACAAATAAATACAAGTATTTACAAGATGCAAGAAACTAACTTAAACAAAAAAATTTGAGACATATCCCATTAACTGGGATCTTAAGTGCCTCCCCATCAAGTTTGGCCAACTAAAAAGAGTTTTCCTTCTCACGTGTAGTGATGATGTATGGCCCAATCCAAAGTGTATCAAATTTGGAGTGTCACCCTGGTTTAGCTCTTTTTGTGTCCCATTTCAAGACCAAATCTCCTATTTTTAAATCTTGTGCTTTGGATTCTTGTCAAACCACTACTTGGTAGAGCTTTGGTGTTCCTCTAAAATGATCAAGGCATTTTGTCTTAAATCATAAAACTCAACCAACTTCACCATTAGGATTGTTAATTTACCATCTCCAATGAGGATAATTCTAGAGACAATGGAATCTTGACCTCTCTACCATAAATAGGGATGAAAGGATAATTTTCAACTACTCTCTTTTATGTGATCTTGTCATCCCAAATATCATTGTTAACCTTGGTGTGTCATTTCCTTTGATTGATTTCCATTGTCCTTTTCATGATTCTGATGAGATTCTTGTTGGTATATTACACCAATCCATTACCACTAGGGTAATAATTTAAAGAGGTCTTCAATTATACTCCATGTTTAAGAGCCAAATCAGATATTTTAAATCCTATTAAGTATTTTTCATTATCATAAATAATGGTTTGGGGAACCCCAAACTTTGTCACAATTTCTTCAAGAAATTCAAGGATAGTTGATTTAGTAGCTTCCTTTAGTGTCACAGCTTCGGTCCACCTAATAAATTAATTAGTTATTGTTAAGACCCATTTAAGACATGTAATTTACATAGGATTAATCATTCCAATAAAACTACGTCCTCATTAGGAAAAGGGTTCATCTTCTTGAATGGGATGAAGTGGGAGGGCTATCATTTAATTTTTTTCCAATTAAGAGAGAAAATCACTTGCATTTTTTGACCCATTGATGAGTGTCTGCAAAAAACATGGGCCAGAAGTAACCTACCTTTAAATTTTTCATTGTTGTGGCCCTTGTTGAGAAGTACCCATCTGAGAAAACATTGTGGGACTTTGCCAAAACCCTGCATCCTTTCTCACCTTTAATGTACCTCAGTAATACTCCATCAAGGTTCTTTTTAAAAATAACCCTACTAATCAAGATGTAGGGATTGGATTCCAACCTCAAGTGCCCCCTCTTAGCTTTGCTCAAACCAAGAGGATATATGCCAATAGATAAAAATATAGCCATTTTATTGATCTATTTATTTCTACAACATGGGCTAGAAGTAACCTACCTTTATAATTTTCATTTTTTTGGCCCTTGCTGAGAAGTACCCACCTGAGAAACCATTGTGGGACTCTGCCAAAACATTGCATCCTTGCTCACCTTCAATGTAACTCAGTAACACTCCATCAAGGTTCTTTAAAAAAAACCACTAATCAACACATAGGGAGTAGATTGCAATCTCAGGTGTCCCCTCTTAGCTTTGCTCAAACCAAGAGGATATATTCCAATAGATAAAAATATAGCCATGTTATTGATCTAGTTATTTATATTATGTTGACCTCCTTTATTTCGTCGATCCTCTATGTTTCGTGAAATTTTTGTGTTGTATAGATATTCTACATTCTGCGGACTTGTTATGTCCCATAGGTTTTCTATTCTTTTTCCATGTTCCCCCTCCATGAAGAAGGAGGTTTCTTGATCATTTTGAGCATCCAAGGCCAGTTGCTCACACAATGTTCTACCTCTTACCAATTTTGTTTCCTTGATGGTTACATCTACTCCATAATATTGGTCACCCCTCTTGCTCTTTTTTCATTGATCTTCACTCCCAAGGTGAAGTCTTTCACACTGGGATGTGAGACTAAAACTTTGATGTGGCTAGCAGCAAACATGGGCTTGAATTTCTTGAGATCCCTTAAGATTTTGAAGACATTTTTTGCTACGTGAGTATATTTTATCTCATAATCCTTTAGTGTTTGACTAAATAAGGCCATTGGTTTCTTTGAACCTTTAGCATTTTATTATGTCAAAACCGTGGAAATGCTAGCCTTAGCCTCATAAGCATATAGGATGAAATCCTTTAAATAGTCAGGGTCGATAAGAGTGGGTACCTGATAAATTTCCTATTTAATGCTGGTAAAGCTCTCTTTCCCTTCTTTAGTCCAATTGAAAGCCACATTCTTCTTGAGAATCAAGGTAATGGGTTTGATAAGTACTACAAAGTTAGGAATGAATTTTCTAACAAACTGAATTTTACCAAGGAAATATTGCAATGCCTTCTTATGAGATAGAAATGAGAGAGAAATAATAACATAGATTATTTTAGGTTTAGTGGCAATACCATCCTTTGAAACAATGTGAACCAACAACCTACCCTGTGAAACTGCAAAAAATTACTTTTTGGGGTTAAGAGACACTCCAAACACTTTACATCTCTCAAACACTTTCTCAAGATGACTGAAATGATATTTAATTTATCTTGAGAAAACCTTGATATCATTTAAGTAGATGATATTGAATTCATTTATATATCCATATAATGTAATATGCATGGCTCTTTAAAATGTGGCACCTACATTTGTTAAGCCAAAAGTTATCTTATCATAAGCATATGTTTCGCACTTAAATGTAAACATGGTCTTATGTTGATCATCTTCTTTCAGCTTGATCTAGTTATAACTTGAATATCCATCTAATAGAGAGAATATCTCATCCCTTACCACCGTTTCTATAATTTGATCCATTAAGGAAAAGGATAATGATCTTTCAAGGAGGATCTATTCAAGTCCCTAAAATCCACGTAAATCCTTGTCTCACCACTATTATTTCTTACAGGGACCAAGTTAGACACCCAAGAGGAGTACTTGATGGGTAATATAATACTGCCCTCAATGGTTTTTGTTAACTCTTTTCTCATGAGGGGTTATATTTTAGAATTAATATGTCCTTGTTTCTGTATGGCTGGCTTAGCACTAGGATCAAGATTTATAGTGTGTTGAGCAACATTAAGGTCAAAACCCTTAAGTTCTTCATAACTCTAAGAGTGGATATCAATAAATGTATAACACAAGGAGATAAAATATTCTTTTCATATTTATCACATATATTTCCAAGCAATAACTCCTTGTCTTGTGTAATGGTTATTGGTTGGTATCCCTCCTTTGTTGTTATATTATTTATTTCCCCTTTAAACTCATCATGAGGGTTGAAGATTTCTTCAAGGGTGACCAAACCTTTAGGTAATTTGTTTGTCCTTAGATGAATAATCTAATCATCATAACCTTATTGCAAATCAGATTGCCACTTTTAGGAGAACTCGACTTCATTTTGTATGAATTGAACTATTTGTTCATCACTATCAAATATTTGGCACCTGACTTCATTTTCTGGATTGATAGCCTTACAACCATCTTAACATGTTGTTCATTTCCTTAGATAAGGTCTTCAGCTGGTGAAAACTATGATCCATTAGATTCCATATGATCTACTTATTTGTTGAGTTTCCTTTACACCACTTACAATTTGATGACATCAAAACCCTCTAATAGGTCCCACACTCTATGTTTATAATCTTTTAAAAACTTATTATTGGCCACACACCTTCCTCTAACTTGGTGAATAAATAGTTTGCTATCGCCAAATACCTGCAAGGCCTTAATCTACCTTTAATCTATTAAAAGTAATATATAAATCAATGCATCATACTCTGACACATTGTTAGAAAAAGAAAATTACATTCTATGGGAAAAGAAGAGATTTTTGTCTACAGGATAAACAAGAACTACACCCACCCCATCTCTATTTCTACTTCTTGAACCAGCAAATAACATCTTCCATAATCTAGAAACATTATCTTCATCTTTGTGTGGCATGGGGGATATGAGTTCTTCTTCATGAATGCAGTAGGTTCCTAAACAAGTCTCCACAATTGTATCATAAGGATAAAACTCATAATGTTCATTGGCCCATTCATATAACAATATATCAGTGAATAAACAAGGTAGGATAAGTTGTTGTGCTAACAATGATTCATGCTTTTTATCTTCATATATCATGTAATTATATTGGAGAGGAGTAGGGTCATAAGACTCAACTTGGTAAGAAGATATTGGTTCAACTCTAATGGTGAATCTTGTACTATATCTAGTTCTTAGAAGCATGTGAGACCAATCAAAAGACAAATATCCAGCCACCTTAGTCATAAAATTCCTTGATAGAGAAATGGAAAACAAAGGAGGCAACTCATTTAATGAGATATCTTGACTTATGGTTATACTTGGACAAGCATGAAGGGTTAACTCAAGATATTTTATTACTCCTAATATGTTGGCACTTAAGCAATCAAGTTGTAGAACACCTTTCAAAAATGGATTATAGTCAATTCCTAAAATATCAACATTTTTCTTGGGCATTATAGAGGTGCTAGTACTTGAGTCCATCATACAATTGTGCACTAGGTGCTTCCCTTTAATTAGAGACATGTAAAATGGTGGAGGCTTCTTAGCCTCGCTTATATGTTCCTCCTTTGGCTAACATATGTGGACTACAAAATCTATTTTTTCATAGTTGGTTCAGTTTGGGGAAGCTACTTCAAGGCCTTTTGCAATATATCCCTCTAAGATGGAATAAATATGGAATACCCCATTGTCACATTCAGATTTGTCTTCTTTATTTTGTCGACAATGTTGAAGGGGATACCCGCAGAATTCTACTTTCTTGTTTTTTCCATCCACAGAAGCTCTTTGGTTAGTGGATTTTATTTATTCTACATATCCGTAGTTCTTTTTAGGTTTTATGTGTTCCATGGATTACTAGGTGAAGCCATATTTTCACCTAAGTTCTTGGATTTCCTATCCTTGAAATTGGGAATTTGTAGTGAAGGGGATGGAGTAGCCATTTTAATATTCCTCCTCTTTGACCTTGTGTGATCTGCCACATGAAGTTTTGTATTGCTCAAGTTATTCGTAGCTTAGTTAGCTACAAAAAAATCATTAGACCCAAAAAAACATGAAGTTTGGCTTAGGGGAGGCCTCCTGCATCATTTCCATGCTAGTAATTTCCATTTCCATCAAAAATTATTATTAATTGAAATAATTTTGCACCATGAGGGTCTGGACTTGCATGTCATTTACACTAGTATTTTGACTATGTGGCTAACAACATGGAAAACACCATTCAGCTTCTTGTATTTATTTATTTTACACTGGAACAAATGCTTTGTTTGAGTTGGTGGTTGAAAGTGGTTATACAAGAGCAATCGTTTAAAGAGGTAGATGCATGTTTTGACCTTGTAATCTATTGATTTGATGGTTTTTTCCATATCACTTATTTGGATATTGGGTTTTTGTAGCTAATAACCTTAATTAAAATTTTGTCCTGAAGATTGTCTATGGTTAAAACTTGGGTAATTTTTACATGATTGAATTTGTTGCCTCTTCAGAGAGACAATTTTTTTACCAAGGCTCTAAGTTCATCATCATCATTCTATTTTTGGGAAGAATATGAAGTGGAGGAAAAATATAAATCATTTGGCTCAGGAATGGGGGCAAAAGAAGGTTGAATATTTTGAGGAAGTTTAGGAAAAATAGGCATAGGCAATCTAGGGGCTATCTTTCCAGATTTAATTAAACTATTCTCATATGTAATAGCTACTGAATATGCATCAAGTAATTGGATAGCACCCATAGATTGTATCATTATAGCTATGTCAGAGTTCAAAGCTATTAAAAAGTAAAAGAAAGAGCCTTATGGAGTCGGTCTCAAAAGAACTAGAATTGCGTCCCAAGTCTTTTGAAATCTGAAGTTAAAATTTTCCATGAATTCATTGGGGGATCTCTTAATGGTTGTTATTTTTTCTTACAGATATATGGTGTCTGGTTTCTCATCAAATTGTTAGAAACGGATTGTTCCAAGATCATCCCATGTGTGAATAGAAGCAGACCTCAAATTCCAATACCATTGAAGTGATTTTCCTTTTAGTGAAGAAGCAATAAGCCTAATTGCAACATCAACTTCAGTAATGATATGAACTTAAGACATATTTGCAACATTGTGGATATGATCTATATGGGTTGTAAGGTTTTCACTCGTGAATAAAGGAATACTTTCAAATCAAACACTAGTATATCATGTTGGGCATTAGGTGTCAAGGGACTACCACCATTAAAACTTACAAAGGGGATATTTATCTTATGTTTCATGAAAGGAATAGGCCTTAAATTTATGGGAGACAAAAATAAGGTTCTACTAGGAGGAGTGGAAATACTTTTGTTTAAAAGTGATGGGATCTCTGCAATGATTTTTCTCTTCCTCGTTTTCTTGGTGAGAGTTGTAAATACTCAAAATTTTCACCTATTGATGCACTTTTCCTTGTATGTGTCCTTCTCATAAAAAATAGAACTAGACTACTTAAAAAATCGAGATTTAAAACTTTGGATTCGCCAGATGTGTAGAAAGGTGCCTCCAAATTTTTGAATTCTCTAAGACACACACCAATCTTAGTGGAGATGGTGTAAATCTCATCAATCAGTCCCACCATGCATGTTAAAATTGTTTTCACTAAAATTCCCACCCTTGATGAATCAGGGATTCAGCATTTCAATGAAATAATGACATACCTTGAAGGTGTGGGTTCAATCAAGGTATATTCTCATTTATAGGGGTTAGATCCTCTCACCAAAGTTTGTTGTAACTACATTAACCAACTTCTACTCTAACACTATCTTTACCTAAACTAATAATCCAAGGAGACAAGATTAAGATAGAGAAAAACTAAAAAACAAAAAAAGGGGGGGATGTGATGCACCGAACTGGAAAATGAATTTTTTTTTCTCTAAAAAACATAGATGCAAACACAAAAGTGAATATCTAAATGATGTACACATATTTGAAGGAGAATAACTGGAAAATAATGAAGGCATGCAAGAGGACATAGATGTTCACATTAAACATAAATAATTCAAAGGAACAATTCCACACTTGTATTAATATCAAAGCTTAACCATTTACAGGTACATAGCCGATGTAAGAAATCTCCACATGTGAGTTACAAAGGTCATGAGAAAGGATTTACGAACTAAGAAAGGCATAGCCCCAAACTCAACAGAAAATAACCCCTATTATTCCTTTCACATTTATATTTATAGAACTAGAGAAAGAATGGATAAGGGACCGATCACATCCATCAATGAATAGATTTAACCACCCGCCACTAACATGGACCAATTTCCTTAGGTTTCATAGGTCATGTATGTGCACCTAATATTACTCCAATTGTAAGCAATCCTATTGCCAGTGTAGGAAGATGATGTCGCTCGAAATTAAATCTAGGTTGGTGGAGTGGTTAAGTGTCTAGTTCAAGTTATGTTTGAATTTTTTATAACATTCACCAAGATCCGTGATCAACACTCAACTGTGTAATAAATTATACCATTCACTGACCCTTCTTCTTCTAAAATATTCACTATGTTATGTGGGATTCATCAAGGCTCTTGGACTTGTGCAACCTTTATTCTGCACTCAACCTTCCTTCTCCACATGTCACGTGATTCTACTTATTTTCCTCATGGCTTTTAGACTTGCAGCAATGTCCCTTTGTTCTTTGAGAACCCGTGGAACACATAGTTCCTATTCCGTGGATTCCAAACTTAGCAGCATTCAAACCTACTTATTTTTGTCTTGCGGTGTCTTATGGCACTTTTTTATTGCATTGTGGCATCTCCTGAGTAGATTACATGCTTTGTTGCACAGAATTAATGAACTCCACATAACTCCATATTTTCCAAACCTACATAGCATTGTATTTTTCATACCATAAAGCACTAATCTTTTCACACATGTCACAAAAGATTAACCCTATGACTTCTTTATACCACAGGTCTTCAATCCAGAGCCACCTAAGTCTGAAACTTAGATGATTTATTAAAAATAGGATGGGGGCTATTTTGGACAACAAGGACACAAATCTCAAGGGATCCTACTCTCATAATGGTCTTTGCAATATTTAGTGGAATACTTTCCTCTTTAACCAGGAAGAAAACTAAACTCAGCCATATCGATTATGCATTATTCAATCCTAGATCTAATATATCATTAACTACCTCTTAATAAACTTTCATGGAGTTCTTATACACTTAGTGTGATTCCTCTACAATAAATTACACATATATGATCAAATTTGATTTTATGCACTCAACACAAAGTGAAACCAATTAGACAATCAAGGAATGAATGAATAATGAAGAATTATATATTTATAAATTTACATGGAATTATATGGGCACAAGTGTTGAGTATGAATGGGAAATGATTAGCTATTGAATAGTATATTTTTTGTGTTTTTATGATTTTTTGGTTATGTGTATAATTTTATATTTATAAATCAATTTTTAGAGTTCTATTTTTAGATTGGAAGTGTCAATTAGAGTGTAGTTCATTTTATGTGCACTTAACTAAGTTTAAAACATTATCCATTCGTTCCTAAGAGGTGGGCTGTAATTTAGATGTTTATATGACTACATTTGATCTTATCTTGGTCCATTTATATCATTAGAATAGGTTGGGGTGCCTACGTTTACTAGGATGCATAATAGGTGTGAATGTGTCACTTAAACTAATTTTATCTTCTTTATGTGTTAACCATATATTATTAGTGGATGATACTTATCATGTTGAGTCTATTTTTTAGACCTATTTAGTTTACTTTAGTTAACTTAGGATTTTTATTATTTATTATTATATTTTTAATTATCATGCAAGTTGTGATAATTCTTGTTATAACGGCTATAATAGCCTTGTTTGTTGTTTAGTTATTTTAATTCAAAGTGGGGAAAGTATTTCCAAGTGGTTAGGATTTTTGAATAGTGTTTATCTCTAATTTTATCTCCAGGTATTTTATTATACAAACAATCAATATTATCAATATTGAGATTCATAATGTGAATTTATTCAATGCATATTTTTCATCAATCTCATTTACAAGTATACTAGTTTAGTTGACATATATTTTGGGCAAGATTGGATGATCACTAGCTTCATTTAGAGATTATTTCAGATCATATTTACACTCCTTCCACAGAAAAAACCTTCATTCATTATTAGATCCAAGTTTAAATAGAGGTTTAGAAGGGTTTTAAGAGATTATCAATAGAATCATTGCTTTAGTGATTTCTACTTCTATGAATATTTACATCGTCAAAGGTGACAACTTTGAGTACCATAGAGATTATTTGACGATGATTATTATTTGGAAGAGATTTTGGTATAATTTCACTCGTGGGTAAACTCCACCTACATATTGGAATTCCTTTTCTCAAGATAAAAAGATAAAATTAAGGAAGAAGAAAAGGCATATGAACAAGATTTTTTCTATCTCCAAAGTGCAATAGATCATAGCATCTATTCAAGAATTGCAAGAAGAAAGAATTCCCATGACGCACGAGATACCTTAGATACTTCATATCAAGGCCATGATAAGGAAAGGGATGCAAAATTCCAAACCCTATAAGCCTATAAGCCTCTTAAGACCATGTTATTTGGAACAATCATGAAATTTTATCCTCCTCCATACTTTAGTTAGTATTAATTCCCTTCATTCACTATTCTCATTCATTAATACTTATACATGTAACCATAAGGTTATAAAAACTACCTTAGTTCAATTTTTTCAAACCTAATATGCTCACAAAATTTTGAAACTCGACTCCTTCTACAATTAGTTATAACTCACTTTTTCACTTTTTACTCTTGAGAAGGCAACTAACTTAGGATAGTACTACAAATCCTATAACTTATCTTCCATGTGGAACAAATATATGAACTAAAAAAAATTTAGGACCCATTATTGATTTATATAGGCTTGATAAATTTCAATTTTTAACTCAAAATGAAAATATCACTTCCTTTGGAAAACTACCCTCTAAACTAGCTCTTAACTGTGTGTTAACCATCCTCTTCCAAACCATCATATAAATCTAGAATTTTAACAATTATTTCTTAAATTTTATTTCATAATATACTTATTGGTCCCCTTATCATCATATATTATAATTTTCAAAGCAAATGGAGTTGGTTTGGTGCTCTAAAAGGTAAGCCCTCGCATACTCACAGTGAAACCCTCCTGACACAGCTAGTAGATGTTATTCAGCTATAACTTCTTGAAATATTTTATTCAAACCAAAAAAAAATTAACTAAAGGTTTGTAGTATCATAATACAAAAAAAAATCTCACCAATAAGAGTTGAGAAACATGAAAATCACTCCTTTCATTCATTTATCTTGTTGCCCTGCCATGGGTAAAGCACACAATTACAGTTAAACAAGTGCATACATCACTGAAACAAGATAATTTTATTTTCTCAGTTAGATCTATATATTCCTCATCAAATTTTCCACACATTTACCTTCAAATCCCTTATTCCTAAATCCCTTACAAATTTCACAGCTTCCAAATTCATTTTAATCACAGAACTCACAGACCAAACTCAGAAATTTCTATACATACATAAGGTTTAGTAATTGTGTACTCTTACAATTTACCTTAGTACAGCTAACTCCCCTTCTCAATACCTGAAATTACCTTCATGTCACCAGCCTTCAATCCCACATGGTTTACAAGCACTACACATATAGTCCCATATTGATTTATGACCAGAACAGAGTATGGACTACACATCTTCAGGCACGTTGAAAGACTCTTTATGACTATATTGTTCTTCAATACATGTGATAAAATTCACAAGACATCTTATTCATAAAATTCAATCACCAAAATACTTCCAATCCACACAGTATCAACACATGCTATTATTCACAATTTATTCTTTCTTCAATATGACTATTCTCCATGAGATTTTACACCACTTTGGTAAGCTTTCTCTCACCCTACATGATCTACACAGATTCCTAACGTATCTAGATCATTCATAAACCTTAATCAAATGAGAATCATTCATGAATTCTTCAACAATCAACATACATTATCAAATCAAACTCTCATACATAGTTTTGGTAACAAGAAGAAGATGTTTTATTGATGAATCATGAATTTACAAGGCTTCATGAGCCCATAGGCTCTCTTAAAGAGTTTTTCTCCTCTCCACACACTACACCTCCCTCTCTCCTTTTCTAATTCAAATACATGATGTATTTTATTTACAAATGAGAAAAAATTAGTTAGTTAGGGTTTCCACACAGCTAACCCCACTTTGATTGAGTTAACTCATGATGAGTTAAGGCTAGGTGAGTCAAGAGAGTGTCAAAGCAATGGTGGTAAAGGTGTCTTAAAAATATCATTACAACATGCATGGCTCTTATACTAACAGCTAACACTATAACACTCTAATGCTAAATTCAAATATTTAAATTTACAAAAAGGAGGGAAAAACTCTTATTTTGCTTCTAGAGTCCAAATGGACTATTACATACCATGATCACCTCAAATGGACCCTAGGAAACCCTCTAACACCTAAGGAAAACCAAAATTTATTATCTACATGATGCTCCTGCATCATACTCCCAAGGGGGAATTTTGAGCTCACTTCCTTTTTCTTCGTCCTTGATTTCCAATTTCTTTGTCTTCTTGACTTTATTTTTTTCTGTAGTCTGCTCTCTCTTTGCTTTTGCATCTTGATTCCTCAGTTTCCATCATGATTTCTTCCCATATGATTTCCTCATCAGTTGTCAAGTCTTATCCATTTTCATTTCTTCTTGCATTTTCAGCTTCTTCGTCTTCTTTCTTGACAATTTTCTTTGTTTTTGTATTCTTATCTTCATCACCTGCATTCACACATTCAAAAGAGAGATTGGAAATAAAATAGGGAGGCATTTTAGCTTCATGATAAGATAAAAGGAATGATAAGAATATTGTTCCAAGCCGCGATCTCAGATGATAATAGCACACCACATTAGATTTGCAAAGTAGAAGAGCTAAAATACCATATATGGAAATCCATCATAATCCATAATGATCAATACATTACAATAGAATGACTTGAATTATTCAATAAGAAAGATGTACATATATGAGGAGGGAAGTGCAAATACTACCTAAATCAGTGGTGAAGAACTCCCACTAACTGATACTAGTAGTTAAGTTAACTCCAAAAGATTAGTAAGCTAACTTCACATAACTGAGAAGCTAACTCAACACAACTAGTAAGCTAACTCCACACAACTAGTACACCTAAGCAAGCTAACCCAACAAGTGTAGGGCTAACACAAATGTAAGAATTATCCTGATAAATAAATGAAAGGATAAATAATAACCTACACTAACAGAAGCTCCAACCATGAGCTCTTCCTCTTCTTCAACCTGTTGTTCCACTTCATCACTTTATTCTTATTTTCCAAGACAAGCTAAGAAGCTTGCAATCACCTCTTCCTCATCCAAACTTTGAGTTACCTCATACAATATCTCTTTATCAGCTTCCTCTCCTTGCTTTCTCATCCTATTTTCTTATTTATTTAGCTTTCTCTCTTCCTTTCTTATCTCTTTTCTAAATTGATCTCTCTTTTTCTTCTTCACAATTAGCTCTAAACGCCACTTTTCTTTCCTCTTAACCACTATTCCCACTTGTTTCTCTTCTTCTCACTTGATTTCTATTATTCCTACCAGTTTTTCCACATCTCTTTTCAATGCTTGTAACTCTTCTTGCATCCACAATTCTCTCTCTGTTTCTAGTTTCTCCTTCCTTTCTTCTTTCCTCTTTCTCTCTTTTTCCTCTCTCTTTCCATCTGGCACATTACCTCTATCATTCCCTTCACCATCTATATTCTATATTATTCCACATTTTCTCTCGCAACAAGTCTTTCACAATATTCCTTTCTTGATATTTATTTTCAATCCTTCGCAAGGCTATATTTATTCTTTCACTTTCACTATTCTTTCTTATTTCAACTATACTTTTTCTTTTCAAAATTAAAGCCTTTCTATAATACCACATAATTCAAAGGACCAATCACATTCAATGCACATTCTAGTATTTATCAAAATAAGGACAACTTTGTTCTTCATCTACCCTATTTTCAAGATCTTATTCTTGGTCTATTAGACTCCAAATGAAATTTTAGTCTCCTCCATACTTTAGTTAGTCTTCATTCCCTTCATGTACTATTCTCATTCATGCCAACCTACTCTATCTCAGTCATAGTCTTAACTAAAAAAAATACAATCAAACTTTTCTTCTCTCTCTTGTTGTCAAACGTTAGTCCATAAATGATCTTGAAGAAATTAGGAAATATTTGCACCTTAGGCTTATATACACTCATAAATCCTCTTAATATTTTCCTCACCTTCATCCAATGTTGCATCACTCATCTCAGAGTTTATAAATGGTTCAAAACTCACATTTTCTCAATTTCCTTCAAAATTGTCCATATAAGTCTCTTAAGACCATGTTACTTGGAACAATCATGCATTCATAATTCTACAGGTACCCAAAAGGTTATAAAAACTTCCTTAGTTCACTTTTTTCAAACCTAAGACGCTCACAAAATTTTGAAACTCAACTCCTTCTACAATTCTTTATAACTCACTTTTTCACTTTTTACTCTTGAGAAGGCAACTAGCTTAGGATAGTCTTACAAATCCTATAACTTCTCTTCCACATGGAATCAAGACATGAAATAAAAAAAATTAGGACCCATTATTTATTTATAGATCCTTGAGAAATTTCAAGTTTTAACTCAAAATAAAAATACCACTTCCTTTGGAAAACTACCCTCTAAACTAGCTTTTAACTGTGTGTTAACCATCCTCTTCCGAACTGTCATAGAAATATAGAATTTTAACCCTTATTTATTAAAATTTCTTTCATAATATCCTTATTGGGTCCCTTAACATCATATCTTATAAGTTTCAAAGAAATGTTTTGGTGCTCTAAAAGGCAAGCCCTAGCATGCTCACAGTGAAACCCTCCTAACACACCCGATGGAGGTTATTTGGCTATAACTTTTTCAAATATTTGATTCAAACCATGAAATTTTAATTGAAGGTTTGTGGTATCATTATAAAAAAAAATCTTACTAGTAGGAGTTGAGAAACACGAAAATCCCTTCTTTCATTCATTTATCTCATTGCCCTATCATGGGTAAAACACACAATTATAGTTAAACAAGCGCATACATCACTAAAACAAGATTATTTTATTTTCTCGGCTGGATATATATTCCTCATCAAAATTTCCACACATTTACCTTCAAAACCCTTATTCATAAATCCTTTACAAATTTCACAACTTCCAAATTCATTCTAATCACAGAACTCACAGACCAAACTCAGAAATTTCTATACATGCATAAGGTTTAGTAATTGTGTACTCTTAAGGTTTTCCTTAGTAAATATGACTCCCCTTCTCAATACCTGAAATGACCTTCATGTCACCAACCTTCAATCCCACATGGTTTATAAGCTCTACACATACATTCTCATATTGATTTATGACCAGAATAGAGTATGGACTATACATCTTCAAGTACATTGAAAGACTCTTTATGACTATATTTTTCTTCAATACATGTGATAACATTCACAAGACATCTTATTCATAAAATTCAATCACCACAATACTTCCCATGCATGCGGTATCAACACAAGAAATTATTCACAATTTATTATTTCTTTAATATGACTATTCTCCATGAGATTTTACACCACTTTGGTAAGCTTTCTCTTGCCCTACATGATCTACATAGATTCTTATTTCATCTATATCATTCATAAACCTTAATTAAATGAGAATCATTCATGAATTCTTTAACAATCAACATACAATATCAAATCAAACTCTGGTACATAGTTTTTGTAACAAGAAGAAGCCTTTTTACTAATGAATCATGAATTTACAAGGCTTCATGAGCCCAGAGGCTCTCTTACAGATTTTTTATCCTCTCCACACACTTCCTACACCTCCCTCTCCCCTTTTTTGATTCGAATACATGATTTATTTTCTTTACAAATGAGAAAAAATTAATTAGTTAGGGTTGCCACATAACTAACCCCACTTTGATTGAGTTAACTCATGATGAATTAGGGATAAGTGAGTCAAAAGAGTGTCAAACCAATGGTGTTAAAGGTGTATTAAAACTCTCATTACAACATACATGGCTCTTATACTAACATATAACACTATAGCACTCTAATGCTAAATTCAAATATTTAAATTTACAAAAAGGAGGGAAAATCCCTTATTTTTCTTCTAGAGTCCAAATGGACTATTACATACCATGATCACCTCAAATGGACTCTAGGAAACCCTCTAACACCTAAGGAAAACCAAAATCGATTTTCTACATGATGCTCCTACATCATACTCCCAAGGGGGAGAATTTTGAGCTCATTTCCTTTTTCTTCTTCCTTGATTTCCAATTTCTTTGTCTTCTTGACCTAATTTTCTTTCTTCTTTTCTGAGTTATTTTCATCTTTAGTTTACTCTCTCTTTGCTTTTTCTTCTTCTCTCTTTTCGTGATTGACTTTTCTTCATTTTGTATATCATTTTATTCACTTTTCTTCTTGTTTTCTTCTTACATTCCCAGTTGATCCTTCAAATCATATTCTTCATCTTAGTCTTCATTCTCTTGGTCTTCTTCTTCATCTTGCAAAACCTTATTTAGTTCTCTTTCTTCTCTTTTAATGTCTTTTTCATTTTCAAATAGATCTGATTCCTCAATTTCCATCATGATTGCTTGCCATATGAGTTCCTCATCAGATTTCAAGTCTTCTTCACTTTCATTTCTTCTTGCATTTTCACTGTTTAGTTTCTTCATCTTCCTTCTTGATAATTTTCTTTGTTTTTGGTTTCTTATCTTCATTAGCTATCGTCACACATTCAAAAGAGAGATTAGAAATAAAATAGGGAGGCCTTTTAGCCTCATGAAATAAGATATCTAGAAATAGATTTAGTGGAAAATTATATATGGAAAAGAATAGGATGTTTCCATTAAGGTTCAATATGATGAAGGAATGCCTTTTTATCTCCACTGTTGAGGATGTTAACTTGTGGCATTCAAGATATGGTCATGTAAATTTTAAGAGCTTACATATTATTGACACAAAAATGTATGGTAAGAGGCCTTCCCACTCTAGATTCAAAGAAGGGTGAAAAATGAAAGTCGTGTATTTTTTAGAAACATAATAGGAAGTATTTTCCTATTAGAAAATGGAGATAAATCAAACCTTTAGAGATGGTTCATTCATATTTATGTAGACAAATGTCTTGCTACATTATTGGTAATAATTTGTATTTCATTTCATTCATAGATGATACAACCAAATTTATGTGGGTTTTTCGTTGAAACAAAGGAGTGGATATTTTCATGTTTAAAACTTAAAAAATTCCTTAATAACATATAGAGGAAGATAATTTTATTGTAATGAGTTTCATGAGTTTTTTCCTTCACATGAAATCAAAAGACAACTAACAGCTATTTACACACCACAAAAAATGGTGTAGAAGAAATAAAGAATATATCAATATTGTAATTATAAAGGAATATGGTGTAATATAAGTACATGGAAAGGATTTTTTAGGTAGAATCGGTAAAAACAATATCTTGCGCCATTAAAAAGAGTCTTACAATGGTATCCAAAGACAAGACACTATATGAAGCATGGTTTGGTAAAAAACTAAATGTATGTCATCTAAAGTTTTTTAATATTTTGTTCATTTTCATGATGAGATGAGAATTAAATTATATCCTAAGAGTGTGGCACACATGTTCACAAGTTATAGTCATGAAACCAAGCCATATAAGTTTTATAATATTGTTAATAAAAACATCAGTTGTTTCTAGTGATTATAAATTTTGAAAATGAGATGCATGGTGATCATGATAAGATTTAAAAATTGGTTGTGATTGAATGTGGAATAATTTTTTAGGGTTTAAAAATTCCTACACATGTTTCTAGTTAAATAGGAAACAATATTAGCTCTTTCTGAGAGATTAGTCATCCATCTACATCAACATGAAGTAATCACAAGTGTTTATTGAATTTACATCCATAAAATCAAATGATGAAATAGAATTATGAGAGAATGATCATAAGGATAAAATCTCATGAATTTAATTTATTTGATGATGTATATGATTAAAATACTATTTTTTCATTGTCATCTATAACTAGTGAACCTAAATGCTCCAAGAAACCAAAATGAACATGGATACATTTAAAGAGGTGGGGAGACAAATTTGGAAATATAGTCACTAGGAAGGTTGTAGCTCCTTTGGAGCCTTAGGAGGTGTTATCACTATGTGGGATCCTAGTTTAGTGTATGGATTTCTGATCCTTTCCTCCCCTGGCCATGTGGTTATGAGTTTCACGAAAATCATCTTGAAAAAATCCTGGTATGTTTCTAACATTTATGCTCCCAATAAACGCAGTGAAAGACAAAATTTCTAGAAGGATCTCTCTAGCTTTAGACAACTTTTTAATGATGAAGATTGGATAGTTGCAGGATAATTCAATACCCCCCTTTCCCCTAGTGAAAAGAGAGGGGGTTTGATCTCTTATTCTGAAAGTATAGAAGATTTAGCTGACTTCCTAGCCAGTTTGACTTAGATTTGGAGGGATCCAAGATTACTGGGATAAATAGAAGGACAGGATCTGAGCTCATTTAGATAAAATTGGAGAGATCTGTGGTAAGCCATCTTTGTATGATCAATCAACTTTATTCTTTAAAAATTCTTCCTTGAATTGGCTCAGATCATAATCACATTCTTCTCGATTTGGGAATATATCATCTAAAAAAAGCTAGGCCTTTCATATTTGAAAAGATGTGATTAGACCACCTAGATATTTACAACAAGATTCCAAAATGGTGGAATATCTAGGTTCGTGGGGTTGCTAGCTTCAAATTTTGTTTTAAATTGAAACACATCAAAAGTAATCTTAAAAGATGCAACAAGGAGACTTTTGGAAATATTTTCTAGGAAAAAAGCATAATTAGTGAAGATCTCATAAATATTGAGGAACTTATGGAGAACATTGGTCTTAATCCGGTTCTCAAGGATCAAGAAAAAAATTCTAACTGATTACCATGAAATTCTAGCTAAAGAAGAGGTGTATTGGAGACAAAAATCTAGGGTCAAATGGCTTAAGGAAGGGGATAGGAATACTAAATTCTTCCATTTCTCTGCTACTTCTAGAGCCAATATCCTAAAGATTAATTAAATAAGTAATGAAAATGGGGAGTTATTTACCGGATAGCATGGACATCAATGCCTCTATAATAAATTACGTGAAGGAGCTCTTCAATCAGGGACAGAGGTCGGAGGAGTTGGTTTGGAACAAAGTCTTGGATCTTTTTCAGAAAGTAATCACCCCTCTTGAGAGTAGAGATATTTTAAGGAACCCCTCGAAGGAGGAAATATGTTTTGTGATCTTTGATATGGAACCTGATAAATCTCTAGGGCTGGATGGCTTCCCTACCTTTTTCTTTCAAAAAAATTGGGAGGTGATTAAACACAAGGTCATTGAAATGGTCGAAGATTTTTTCAACAATGGTCATCTCTTGAGGCAAATGAATAACACTTTTATTGTCTTGGTGCCAAAAATTTCTGGAGCCAAGGAGGTTAAGGATTTCAAACCTATCAGCTTATGTAACACCAGTTATAAAATTTTGACTAAAATCATAGCTAGGAGGATTTGGATGGTTCTTCCTAACTTTATCTCTGGGAATCAGGGGGATTTTGTTCCTAGAAGGAAAATTACTGATAGCATTATTGTGATTCAAGAAGCCATCCACTCCATTGAAAGCTCTAGAATATCGGCTATGTTTCTCAATTTTGATATGCATAAATCCTTTGATAGGATAAATTGGTCTTTCCTCCAGGCCATCCTGCTAAAGGTGGGTTTTGATAACTTTTTAGTTAATATGATTATGACATGCATTTCCACCGCCAGTTTCTCGGTACTGGTCAATGGCAAACCGGAAGGTTTTTTCCAAGCTAGTAGAGGGTTAAGACAAGGTGATCCTCTCTCACCTTTCCTCTATGTCATAATGGTTGAATCCCTGAGTAGAATATGTCAACTTGCCATGGCTTCCAACTACATACAGGGTGTTAAAATCTCAAATGGTCTTCCCTCTATATGTCTCAATCAGTTTTTGGATGATAATTTTATGATGGGTAAGGCCTTTGTCCATGAGGCCTCAAATTTTAAGGAGATTCTTAATGATTATGAGCAGGTTTCTGAAAAGATGGTTAACTTCCATAAAAGTGTTGTATTTTTCATAAATGTGGAGAATCATGTTTAGGCCAGATTAACCCACATCTTGGGTTGTAAAATTAAACATTTTCCATATTCTTATTTGGGTATGCCCCTGATCCATAAGAAGCCTAACCTCACAGTTTGGAATGCTCTGTTGGATAGAGTTAATAGTAAACTCTCATCTTGGAAGGGTCTCTTTCTCTCTTAAGTTGGTAAGATTCAACTGCTCTAAATCTCCCTTCAAGGCATTCCCATTTATGTGATGTCTCTTTTCATGTTCCCTACTAAAATCAAGGAAGCCTTAGAAAAAATCCAAAAGAGGTTCCTCTAGATGGGAGCTAGTGAGAAGTTCAAATTTCCTCTTTTGGCCTAGGATAAAGTTACTAAACCTAAGCTATGTGGAGGATTGGGGCTAAAAAACATTTCTCTTATGAATAAGGCCTTAATATCCAAGGCTGGCTGGAGGATTGCCAGAGAGGAAGTTCTTTGGGTGCAAATTATAAAGATGAAATATTTACGGAATATTGGCAAAATGGAATCCTTTTTTAACTAAAATAACCTCCCTAGAGGGTCTTTTTTCTGGAATTCCTTTGTGGCCTCTAAATAAATCTTAACCAAAGGTATGATTTGGGAAATTGGAAAGGGCTCTAGAATCAGTTTTTGGTTCGATAATTAGCTTGAGGATTCCCCCTTAGCTAACTTGGATTTCTAGAAAGACGTTGCTCAGTACTACAAGGAATCTGGAAAATTTTGGATTCAGAATTTTTGGATCCAGGAAGATTCTGTCAGATGGGAAATCATTGAGCCTCCTCCAGATTTTGATGGCAACATCCAACCTTTCCAGGTTCTCAACAATAAACTTAAGGCTTTCCACATCCCCATGTTCCAAACCAAGGAGGACTCCATCAAATGGAAAGAAGAAGAATCTAGAAATTTCTTGGTTAAATCTGCCTACATGTCAAATTTTAAGAATGATTTGCATAAGGACTATTGGGGTAAACTTTGGGTGAAGGATCTCACCCCAAAGATTAATATCTTTTTCTGGTTGGCTACCTAGAATAAAATCCTGACTGTGTACAATCTCAGGAAAAGGGGAATGAATATTCCCAATAGATGTTCTCTCTGTAGGAAAGTGGAGGAAAATGTTAACCATCTCCTCCTTCATTGCTCCTTCTCCCATGTTGTCTTTGTTGTTATTCTAGATCTGTTCAATATCCAATGGATCTTGCCCTTGACGATTGAAGATTGTTGCTTTCAATGGGAGAACCCTTTCCATTTTCCTATCTTGATCTGGGCCTGGAATATTTCCCTCCCTCATTTTTTGGGGGGTTTATGGAAATCCATGAATGATGGTATCTTCTACGATCAAAAAACTCTTCTCTCGAAAGTTAGAAGAAAAAATTTGAATTCCATAAAGGAAAACATTAAACTCTTTAAAGGTAAAGTCAAGAAACCCTACCCAAATAGTGAGCAGACTGTTCTTGACAAGTTCACCCTTGGTCCAGTGGAATTTCACATTCCTAAAAAGAACTCCAGTTGGAATAGGCCTGGGGGAAATGTTGTTAAGTTAAATTTTGATGGAGCCTCAAAAGGGAATCTGGGTCCTACTAGGGGAGGGGGAATTCTAAGGAACAGTGAAGGAGATTGGTTGTTTGCCTATGCGGGTCCATTAGGTCACCAAACCAACAACATGGCGGAAGCTAGAGCTCTTCTCTGGGGGATTTAGTTGGCTAAAGAAAAAGGTTTCAAGGACATCCAGATCAAAGGTGACTCTCTCCTCTTAATTAAAGCCCTCACTACTCATGGTTCCATTAATTGGGCCATTAGAAATATCCTTAATGATGTGAAGGAAACTTCAAAAAAAATTGATAGAATTTCTTATAATCACACCTTATGTCAAGGGAACAAATGTGCAGACAAGATGGCCAATTATGGAATCAATTGTAATGATTATAAGATATGGTGTAAAGTTGATAAATTACTGGTAGACATTAATGAGATCATTAGTAGAGATAGAGGGCACTAAGTTTTATAATGTTGGCATGAGTGAGCCCTGTGGTGGCGAAATCTTACTTAATATCTTGTTTTCCAATATTTTTGCTAGTGCGAAAGAAGGTATTTTTTTGAATTTTAGTAGCGAACAGAAGAAACTCTGTCTGGTGAAAATTGGGAGTGATAGGATTAGAGTTGAACCTACTAGCCAAAGCATTGAAGCTTTTAATCAGCCTCTATGGAACAAGATTAGGATTGGGGGTTTCAGTAACTTCATTTCCAAATTACATGGTCATGACCCCTCCCTGACTAAGGATTTTGGAAAATCTTGGAAAGAGGATAAGTTTGAAGTCAGAGGGATGGACATTGAGGTGTCTAATTCCACCATCACCCTGACCACAGACATGAAAATGGACAGGCTTAAAAATTTTAAGGATAGAACCCGCAAATAATAGGAAATTGAGTTGTTCTTTGTTGGCAAGGAAAGATGTTCTTTCTTTACAGATGGTATTGCTAGGTCGTGCATTCTGGGTATATGGAGAGATGTGTGCCTTTAAATCATGAAGTACATCACTCTAGAAGGAAAATACAGAAAAATCTATACTCACCAATTGACCCTTCTGAACATGTTCCGCCATAAGGTCATGGTGAGAATCCCCTTCTTTCTATTTATGTCTCTGACTAACTCTTTGATGGCTTTCCGGTGGGAGAAATTGGAGATGCCTCTGCATGAAGGGCTCATTCTTCTGATGTTTGAAAATGGGAAACCTACTCTTTCCTCTTCCCTGAAAGATCATGTGGATGAGGATGACCTCACTCTCGCTGATTGCTTTACTAAGATGAAGGCCGGAAAATGCAAAATTATGGGGGAGGATTCTGGAAAGGAAATGGGTGAGGATGGTCATGGGGAAGTGAGAACTTTGAGAAAAATAAATTGGGATGGTAAATTTAAAGGGTTTCGAGGATTTGAGCAGAAAGGTCTAGTACTTAGAAGGGGTGCTTCAAGTGATGGAAGAAACCAATGGTGGTCAAAGGTAAACAATGATGGATGTCATCAATGCTTCTAAGAATATTTTCACTACTCACGTAAAGTCCAAGCAGAAGAATTTGGAGCTGGAGGACTAGGTCGAAAAGCTAAGCGACATGCTGGAAGGGATGGAGGAGGGAACTAAAAGAAGGAACTTTAACTTGTGCATCAGTAGCTCTGAGGACGACCTGGAGGAAGATATTAATGAAAAAGGTGTTGAGGGTGATGTGATCAAATATATTAATGATGGTGGCAATGGGAGATCTCCAAAAAATTAACTTATGGTTCTGGAATGTTGGCATAATTTTGATGAACTTCTATTGTTTTGATGTTTTGAAGATTGTTTCTCCTTCTCTCTGGTTTTCCCACCTTAATACAAATTTTGGTTCTTAATTGTAAGATTTAAGCATGTTTAACTCCTATCTTGGAATTTTACATTTCCTTCTTTCTTGTTGTTTTCTATTCCTCATCTTGTAATGGCCCCTGGGATCCGATCCCTATTTTTTTACCGTATCTGATAAAAAAATAACTAGTGAACCTATAATATATGTAGAAGCTAGTCAAATGAAAGAGTGGGTTAATGCTATAAAATTTGAGATGGATTATATTGAGAGGAATGATACATGAAATCTTATTCATACTTTATATTATAAATGTCATTGGAAAAAAGTGGGTCTACAAGACCAAAGTGAAAATTGATGGTACAATTGACAAGCTAAAAGCTAGACTAGTTGTAAAAGGGTTTACACAAACATATGGGGTTGGCTATGAGGAAACTTATGCACTTTAACCTTGTCAATATACTTTAAGAATAATTATTTTGTATTCTTCTCAAAGAGAGGAAATGCGTCAAAAAAATTCAAAAATAATTCCATAAACAGATTTATAGAAGAAGAAATATATGTGGGGTAGTCATGAGATTTTGAGGTAAAGGGTAAATAATTTTAGGTATATAAGTTGATGAATAATCTTTATGGGATGAAGTAATCTCTAATATCTTGATAATAAAGAATTGATATATCGTTATTGGATCAAGTCTTGGTGAGAATAAAAAATGAACAAACTCTTTACACACAAGCATTGGATTTTGTCTCTATGTAGATGACTTAATATTTACAAGTAACTCTATGGAGATTTTGCAAAGCTTCAAGGAAGAAATGAAATTATAATTTTATATTATTGATCTTGGTATCATGAATTACTTTCTTATCATAGAATTCCATCATAAGAAAAAGGAAGTATTCATGTGTCGAATGTTTAGGACATGTTACAAAAGTACAATCTTTAATATTGTTAGCATGTAGACACTCCAATTGCAATTGAATAAAATCTTACAAGGGAGGACAATTTCCTTCAATTGATGAAAATATATTTAGAAGCATGGTGGCAGGTTTTATGTACCTCGCTATGAAAATACCTAATATCAGCTATGGGGTTTTATTAATTTTTGGATTAATAGGAAATCAATCATTGAAGAATTTGGAAGTGGTGAAATATTTTTCATATATGTAAGAGGTACTTACAACCATGGTATTAATTTTAGACCAAAATTTTCATTATTTCTAATTAGATATATAGATTCAAATCTTGGAGGTTCTCTTGATGATATGAGGTCTACTTCAAGTTATTGCTTCATAATGGAAATTGGATTGGTTTTTTAGTCATTAAAGAAGTAAACTACAATTTGTTTATCCTCTATTAAAGATAAGTATGCATATATTTCATCTTCTTGCACATAAGGTATGTGTTTGAGAATACTCTTAGTTGATTTCAAAGAGGCTCAATATGAGCCTACACATATTTTTTGTGATAATGATGGGGCAATATAATTATCCAAGAGTCTAGTTTTTCATAGTAGAACCAAACATATAGAACTCTATCATAATTTTATCATAGACTTGGTCAATGGTAATCAGTTTTTTATTGAGTGTGTGAGAATTGATGATCAAATTTATGTTATTTTCACTAATGTTTTGTTGCAATAATTTTATGGAAGACTCAAAGAGATTATAGGAATTTATGTTATTTGCATCAAAGGGGGAAATGTTGAGTATGATGTTGAAATGGTCATTGATTATTTACCATTATGTTTTAAGTATTTTTTTATTTTGTGTGAAATTATATGTTTAGAAATCTATTTTTAAAATTATATTTTTAGACTGGAAGTGTCCATTAGACTGCACTACACTGATTTATAATCACTATCTATCTATTACCAAGAGGTTGAGAAAAATTTATATATTTAGATGACTAAAGTTATTCTTATCTTGATCCATTTATATTATTTTAAGAGCTTAGGGTGCCTAGGTTGACTAGGATGCATGATAGGTGTGCATGTGTCGCTTAAACTAATTTTGGCTTTTAACATGTTGACCATATATTAGTAGTGGATTATACTTGTCATTTTAAGTCTATTTTTAGTCATACTTAGCTACATTTATTTTACTTATTATTTTTATGATTTATTATTAGTATTTTGCAAGTTGTGACAAGTCTTGTTGTAATGGTTATATTATCCTTGTTTATTGTTTGATTGTTTTAATTCAAAGTCAAGAAATTTTTTCCAAATGGTTAAGACTTTTTCAAAGTGTTTATCTCTAATTTTGTTTACAATTATTTAATTATACAAACCATAAATATTTTTGCTCATTATGTAAATTTATTTAGTGCATATTGTGTCATCAATCTCACTTACAAGTGTACTAGTTTAATTGTTAGTCATCCTGGGAAAGGTTGGATGATCACTAGCTTCATTTATAGAGTATTCATATCTAATTTTCACTCCTTCCACATAAAAAACCTTCAAATAGAATATAACCTCAAGATCAAATAATAATCCTAAGGGTGTAAAATCAAAGATAAATCATATCTCTATCCATTGAACTTTGTTTTCCTTTTTTGTAAGTGAAATTGTCATTTTTGACAGTATTCGTGGTTACTTAACCATAACAATATTCATAGATCAATTGAGGTGGTTGTGAATTTTTTTGAGTATTTTTTGAACCACTTTTAGGGTTGAAAATTCATTTGGGGGTTATAAAATCATCACTATATCTTAACTAGTGGTTTTGAAGCCCAAAATTGTTTGTTACCTTCTAAAGGCCATAAATTTTGCACACATACTTGTAATCAGGTGTGTGTGTGTGTTTTTAATGTGTGTATATTTATAAAATAAAACAAAATACATAATCAAAACATATTTTTATAAATTCCATATTCTATAAAATACTTTATACCATAACCTATATATTTTTCTTAGCATTTTTACATGTGATGAACCCTATTTGAGAGTCGATTGTCTTATAGATTGAATTGGATGACCTTTAATATAAAATTTATGATTATACACCCAAAATTATAGTGTTTTTATCCCAAAAATTATTATAATGAAAATATAAGGATTCACCTTCTATCTTCACAAAAGGGATACTAATCCTTTCATTTTATTGGATTGCACTTTGTTCCTTACTATCTTGGAGAGTGACTACCAAAAATGAAACCTTTAAACCCAATTTGAGAAATATTTCATAAATCCTACCAATATTTTCCAACTAACCTTATTTCACTCTTTGTTCCTTAGTCTTCCCCTTGTATAATACTCTTGGCTCCTTCAATGCATATGATTGTCAAGTAGTGTAGTTATCCCTTTAAGAGATGTATAACATCCTCCTTAATATCCAATAGTCTCAAAAGGTGAAGAAAATACATTGTATAATGTAACTGGTGTTATAATAGGTCACAAATTTGAGAAAAAAAATGCTTATCTTGGGTATTCCAATTCATCAAATACAACATGCATGGATTGCAAATACAAAATTTCATTTACAACATTGCCCTTATCTAGGGTCTTACAAATTTTACATCAAAACATATGCAGCATATATTGAAGGAAATATATTTCAAGTAAGGGGCATTTATGTCAACTCACACCTCCATCATAACTAGTGGCCTTGTTATCGAGTGTTAGGCACCATGAAAGTGCCTCTCATATTTTCATGTCAATCCACTTCTTCTCCCTCCATTGAAGAATAGTTTGGATCATGAACATGCTACAATATTCCCAACAACATGTTTACCTAATATTTTCATAGACAAGCCTGGTTTGGAGAACCTAATACAACCATCTTCTATGTACATACAACATGGTACACACTTTTCCATAGCTATTACAATTTTTTAGATCCAACTAAAACAAACATAAGTATGCTACCATAGTTCTAATTATGAAAATAATAATATTCTTACATGCTACAACCATGTGGATTCCTAAATGCATGCTACAATATTGATACACGTGATACATGCTACACATGATATAATTGTGAAGTTTCATGGAGAGGAAATTGAAAACAATATATTGTCACCTTTTTTATACCAAAGTCTTCAACTTGTGATTGGATATAGCTATCAACATAGAGTTCCTCTTCTACCATATTTCCAAATACTAAAAGATGTTAATGAAAGCACGTCACAATTTGTTTTAACGTGAACATGAGAATGTTGGAAACAAGACAACCTCTTTATAATAGGTTTCTCATAAATGTGCTTCTCAAACTGAATGGTAGCTCTATATCAAAACTCAATTAGATAAATACCTCCACACTTTCTCATATAAATGAGTTTATTTCCCTTCATGATTCTTCTAACAATTAATACCAAAATTAATTTGGATTTTCCTATATATGCATGTCAATAAACATCTTAGATATGAGACTCTGTTATCCATGAAATCAACAAATGCTAACCATTACCTACTTTTAACGGTGATGTTCATACCTCTATGGGTATCTCCCTCTTTATAGTTTTTCCAATTTGGATATATATTAATTACATGAAAAATAAATTTGTGTTTTACAACTACCTTTGTAACGATTGATTTCATACCCATTTTACCTCTTGGAAATGATAATGAGTGCTCCTCTTTGGGTCAGGTGTGATTCTTCATTTCCTAGCTCATGGGTTTTTGGTGCTTGAAAAAATCCTTAACTTTCTACCTCTCAATTTGAAGGTTCTTAAAAAACCTTAGAAAAAATTACCTCTACATTATAGATGCCTTTTCCCTATTGGAGTGCCCTTTGCAATTCTTTGGGTGAATTTACATGGATGAAGATTCCAATATCTTGCATATTAATTCCCACTCTATTGCAATGATTCTTTCCATTCTCTTGAACAACACACCATTCTCCACATTCTCATTTGGAGAGTGTTCTTTTCAACTTGTACACTTCCTTTTTAAGGACGTGGGCTTGGTTTGAATAGAAATCCACTTTCAACATTGTAAATCAACTATGTATGCTAAAACTGAACTATTGAAACATTTCCATAGCTAAATCCATATGCCATCAAATAAAATCAAGGATATCAATCTTTTCCATAATCATTATAACATGAAAATGAAACCTTCACAAGCGATTCATACGAAGGGAATTGGCATGCATCATACTCAGGTCCCAAGCTCTACTAAGTCCCATAGTGGTACCACCCATAAATTCCACATTTGTATCACATGTTGTATAAACATTAAATAATGAGAGATAACACCATAATACACACAATATGAGCATCCATGTATTTCATTTGTATAACAATAAATTAACACATGTGAATAATAAAATGTAAGTTACCCCATAATGTAATAATAATTAATTAAATACAATTTCACGATGGTACTCATAAAAAATCCACACGGAGTTATATGGAAGTTTAAAATCATTATTATTAAAATTCATATATCACATGAACAACACAACCATGTAACTAACCACAACACATGTATTAGAACCAAATATATACATATCAATCAATATGAACATATCTCATGTCATATCACAACAAGGAAGGTACAGTTTTAATTTATTTCATCTCATGATGGTAACTTCCTTCATGTATGTCATAATATATTGTTATATGTACAAGGTTAGAGAGCATATATCTAAGCATAGATAATCACAAGTGTACATAAAAATTCAATACATTAGCAATAAAATCAACGAGAAAAAAAATTAATCTACAAAATAAGTGATAATTGGTAATGTCAAAATACATTTGTGATCATCCATACATAGCCACACACTAGGATACATCATGTTGCATATTCATATAAAGATATCATGACAAGGAAATATACAACATAAACACATTATGGTCTATTAAAATTACATATACAATTAATCATGTCCAATTCTTACTATAATTAAAACATGGTTGGATAGTTTAATCAAATCATGTTAAAAGAGAGATAAAATCCAATGTGTGATAGAGGCACTACCAAGTGAAAAATATAAGTGTGACTGGCATTACTAGAGGTCTAAGAAGATATATGGACATTCTTAAAATATATACAATGTGAATACTCAAAGGATGTATTTCAATCATATGTATGTGTTGATGATAATTAGTATTGTTTCCTCATGTGTCCTAAAATCACATAATAACATAAGTAGGGAATTATCTCAACACGTCCTAGCAAGCGTCATAAAATCAAATAAATCACATAATATCCAAAACCCTAATAAATTCCAACAATCGTAACTATGTACAAAACCATTAGTAACATGGACAACATCACTATTAAGAACCTCAAAAGAGTAACACTACATGCATAACCCACATTGTCCTAAACTATTTGTAGTGCCCACACTTTTTATAGTTTAGTAGCTTGTTGTTTCTTTGCTCATAGACATGTTTTGACAGTGATTGGTTATATCTTGGACATTATATTTAGATATTTGATCTTATTAGACAGGTGTGGACATTTAGGCATATAGCGCCAATTTAGCTTAATTTATATATTGTCGCATTTTCTTGTTATGCCATGGATACTAATGGATATGATGTTGTGTTTGGAACATAATTATAATAATGGATAGTTGTTGCATGTGGAATTCTATGGTTATATGTCGCGTATCATTTTTTCTAATTTTTGGAATATTGAGTATAATTGTGCACATTGTCGCATCTTGATTTCAGTAGGTTGTTAGGATAATTTAGAACGCATTGATATCTTACTATGTCAATTGAATTATATTGTATCAGACAGGTGTGGTTAATGTGTGCAATGAGTGTGTAGGTGACAGGTTTACAAGAGAACGTGGGATTCAGGCCAGCTACTCAATCTTGCACAAGCAGCCCATGGGCTGAGTCCTAGCCATGTTCATTGTGTGAAGCCTTAGTATAAGAGATTATTATTTTGGGCACTATGAGTGACCCCAATTCTTGTAATGTATTGTGCTTTGAATTATTAATCTTGTTTAGGGTTGCTAGTGAAGTTGTAAACTTGCTTTGGGAGTTAATAATCCCACTTTCATTTAAATTTTTGATTTTGTTTTTGAGTCACTTAATCACAAGGGTTAGGGTCACATGTGAGACCCTTGGGTGGTCCCCACACCCTCTACCCCTGTGCCAAAAATGCAAAACCCGAAATTAGGGTATTTTGGGCATTTTGGGGGACCCCTTTGTAGCTTGGGAATCCCCCTAACATAAAAATGAACCCTTGGACCCTACCTAATGGGTAGGGGGGCTTATTTTTAAGGCTAGAGGGAGTTTTCCCTCCCTTTTTACCTCTTGTTTAGTCACATCCATGTAAGGGATGTGGATTTGAGTGTTTATCAAAATTTCTACTTATTTTTTCTTGCTTACATTTAAGGGAATTTGGGAGAAGAGGGAAAAAAGATAATTTTACCCTTTCTCTCTTTTGTTTTGGAATCTTTGACCTTGTAGAAGGAGAGGGGTGACACATGTCACCCCCTCATTTGTGAGGATGCTTGCTTGCTCCTCTTCAAATTCCCATCCATGGGAAAATAGAGGGACTTTTTTTGGGGAATTTCTTGCTTGGGATGCTTGTGGATTTTGGAGCTTGGAGATTGGCTTGAGTCAAGGTGTGGAGAAATTTTTAAGTTGGAGAGCTTTCCTTGAGGTAGGCTCTTATGTCTTTTTTGTGTTGTTTTCCTTTTTGATGTTAGTTTGGGTGTTGAAAGTTGTTATTGTTGTATGTAGCTTTTAGTTGTTGTTGTTTGTTTTACTCCCTCCATCATATGGCATGATGGAGTTTTGGAGTGTGGGGGAAGAGAGGGAATTTTCCCTCTCAATCCTCAAGGCTTGATGGACAAGCCTTGTAGGGTCTTATTATTTTTCCCCCCAAATGGTTGAGGTGGGGAAGTTGATTCATTTATCTTGAATCTCCTTCCCCATTCTTGGTAAGGAAACCTCTTTGGGGTTTGAAAATCCTTCCAAGGAGGACTTGGAGAAAGGGGGAGGAATAAGGAGGGCTTGGATTGAATTATGAGCAATAAGGAGGATATGGAGAAGTGTATTTTGTGAAAATAATTTTGATGTATAATTTTGGAGAACTTTCTCCTCTCTTCCCCATTTTGAGGATGAACATGGGTTCTCCTCCTTGTAAATTTAGAGTCTTGTGTTGTTGTGAACTATTTTTGTGTGCTTGTAGCATTGTTAGTTTACCCTCCTTCTTGTGCAAGTTTTGATTAGTTATCCTCTTTCCCATGGGCTTGGGGGAGGCTAGAATGCATCCCAACCTTGGGAGAGGCATGTAATGATGCCTATGGTTGGGTGGCAAACAATCCTCTTCTCCTTGTTGGTTTTCTTAAAAGCATGAGCATTTGGATCTCAAGATGAAAGTGGGATGTGGATTGAATCTCTTTATCATCCTCAATCTATTGTGGGCATCATATTTTTACCTCTTGAAAAGTATGGCTTGTGGAAGCTTCCCTTATGTGTTAAATCCTCCTTGTTTTTGAAGTCATATGTAAACTAGTATTCCTTTGTTGTAAAATCTCCTTTTTTTGTATTTAAATATTACTTTTTAAACTTGAGAAAGATTAAGCTGAGTAATATATTTTAACCTTGTAAAGGAGCTTTGCATTGTACCTTCTTGAGTAGTTCTTTGTATTTTGAAGAAACAATGTAAAGTGAGTTTTGAGCTTTTGATAAGAAAGTTATATTAGATGCTCTTCTTTTATATAAATGTGATGTAACTCTAGTTGGCTTTGAAGAAAGGATAAGTTCATTTGAAAAGAAAATTTTGTGAAATGAGTGGTCTTTTGGTATAAATTTGTTTTAGATTCCATTGAAAGGAAAGCTTACTTAATGGAAATATGTGATTACTAAAAAAAAAAAAGGAAATAGTATTTCTTTGTTGAGAATCCTATATGTTTTAAACAAAATAATAATAATAATAATAACAAGTGAAACCAGCATGTAGCTAATGAGATTTTGCTTTAAATGACAACTACATTTTGATAAGTTTTAGGTCATCACAAATTTGTTATGGTCAACTAAATCTAGTTTGCAGATTTATTCTTGAATATTGTATTATTTCTTTTGTAAAACTTTGATTATTATATAAAATACAATATATATCATATTATAAATAGGTGTGTGTGTGTGTGTGTGTGTGTGTGTGTGTGTGTGTGTGTTGTGTGTATAATTACAATATAAAACATTACACTTAAGTTACGTATTTAAAAAGATTTTAAACAAATTTTAATTGAAAAACAAACAAAAAAAAACACATACAAAAAAAAGAATTCTTTTTGAAATGGGGAGGGACGAACCCCCCCCGGCCTGCACTCCCGCACCCTTACAATAGCGCCGTCCCCCCCCCCTATGCACTCCCCACGGGCCACTGCCCGCATACCTGCACCCCTGTCCAGCGCCCTTAGCGCCACCCCTGCCATTTCTGCGCCGCCTCCCCTTTGCGGCACCTTCCCCGCACAGCCGCCTCCACCGCTACCCTACGCCTGTCCCGCCCCCTCAGCCAACTCCTCCTCCTTCCCGCGCCCTACGCAGCGCCGCCCCACACCGCGCCTTCCTCCTCCACCATCCATACGGCCACATCCCTTACCTGCCTCCACACAGTCCACAGATCCGACCCTTGAGCAAGAAAGATAAAATAAAATAAAATAAGTTAAATAAATATTAATAACAAAACAAAATAAATAATAATAATAACTGATATATATATATATATATATATATATATATATATATATATTTTTCTACCCCAAAAACAATATAAACATTTTCAACCAGGACTTACAAAGGGGAGGCTCCATAACTTCCATTACCTTGCTTGAATAAACAAAGAACAAGCAAAACAAATGAGAAGAGAAATGGAAGGAGGGAGAAAAGAATAACAAAGAGATATGTAGGGCAACTTTAGGGCTTCCTTCTAAACCAAGGGACAAAATTGATTTAATCTAAGGGTCATTATTCAATCCTACACCTTTCTTTTGTCATGGGTTTTTAATGGGAAATATATCAAAAAGGAAAGGGTGATGAACCTAAGGAGAGGGTGAATAGAATAAAAGAGGTGTAGAATTATTCTTTTAGGGCCCTAGTAAAAAAATTAAAATATAATTAAATAATTAATTACGAGTTTAGGGCTAGTGAACAATTTAAATTAGAGAAATTAAATGGTATAAAATTAGTAATCAAGAAAGAGTTTAAGAGATGTATCAGTATTAATTAAACACTTCAAAAAAGAAAAGAAAAATTACCCTAGAATATTAGGTGCGTTTTCCAGTGTCCCAGGAGGGGCACTACACTATTATCATACACAAGAGGACATGGAAAACAAAGCATGACAATTAAAAATCAGTTTCATGTACTTATCAGTGTCATCAATGATTATATGTGTTTAATCAAATGTTATTACAATATATATTGAGTATTTTTTAACAGGTTTTATTCCATTTAGATTAAAATAATTAAAATAATTTAGTGAAGTTTTGTTTTTTTAACATATCTAGGCAGCCTATAGTTTCTCGTTATGATTCCATATCTTTCCCGTTAAGGAATAATTTTTACATATAATTGATTCAGATTTTCTATTAACCCTTTCCCTTTGTGTGTCTTATCATTAACAAAAAGGCTTCAAAAAGCCAGATGGAAAGTAGTCAGCACAAAAGGAGCCAAAAACCAGCAAAGAAAAGATGAACACCAAATGGGCCCAGCCCAAAACTGCCAAAACAAAAAGAGCACAGAAACGGAAAAAACCAGCAAAGGAACAGCCAGGAAACAGCAACGAAACAGCGAAGGAGCAGCAACTAAACAGAAAAAGTCAATTGGATTTTTTTGCAAATTTCATCTTTCCTAAGCTTTAGTCCTTTTTGTTGTGTATATTGCATACATTTGTTTGTTTCTTCCCCTTTATCATGAGTAGTTGCAATTTATATATGGCATGTGTTTTGATGATATTGTATACATGGAAGGATTCTATTTTCTATATGTTTTTAGGAATGATGATATGGTTGTTATACAAATATTTATCAATGGTTACATGTTTATTTCTTAACTTGTATCATAATTTTTTATGTTATAGTTTGGAACATCATAGGGTATATGTAATATCAATGCTTAATTTGTAGGTATCCTTGTAATTAATAATGTGTCCTTTGATCTTGTTAATGATACATATTTTTTATCCCATTATATGACGATTTAATCTAAGGCAGATCCTATAATAAATCATTTGTATAGAGAGTGTAAGTCTTCCTTCCCAACCATGAGGTCAAGTTAACTAAACCAACCCACCTAGCTTTCATCCTAGATTTGTAGTGCATTTTACTGTTATCCCAAATTCCCCCCCCCAGAAAATTTGGTCAAGACAACCCCGCACATAGAGAAAATATGAAGGGAAAACGTTTTAGACCTACGAGCTTACATTCCAGAACGAGGCAAAGGAAAAAGTCAAAGTTTGAACCCGAGTCAAATCCAAAGCGGGGAGTCGAAGACAAAAGGTGAAGCGCATCCCCTGGCCAACCAAAGGGTGCCATGTACCCAAGTGGAACAGCGGGGCCGCGGGAGTTTTCTAGATTTTGTGATTCTCACGAAAAAAGGGGAAAAGATAAATTCTAAACCCACAGGCCTGATTTTTGTTCCAATCTAGCTGCCACGTGTCCCATATCAAAAGGGGACCCATTTTTCAAGTTATTTTCCTGCCCTTCTGTACGGACCTGACACAAACTTCAAAGGGGCATATCTTTCGACTCGGGGCTCGAAATATTGCAAATTTGACACCATGGAGGAAATGTCTTCAGGCCTTCAATGCAGGATCCATTTGTCTCAACAACCAGATCAGATTCGATTTGTTTTCATCGCTTCCTCTTCCTTCAAGTTGCCGAACCAAAGATCGATGCAATAAAGATGGATTTGGGGGCATATTTTATCATAAGCATTAACAGCGGTGGTTGAGCTTCAACCTGCTTTTCCCGCTTCTCTCTATCTTCTTCTCTCCGATCAAATCTATAATTATAGGGGTAGGATTCATTATAAAAGATGTTTTTCATTATTATTCTTTGCTTCCTCTCGTCTTTTCTTCCCCAGGGTTGAAAATGAAGTCTGAACCTCCTCCCCTGCTCTGTAAATGGCATTTTTTGCCTCTTGCTCATGTATGATGCTCTGTGAAAAATTTTGAAGCAATAAAACTCTTTTTTGTGATGTGTTTGTCTAGCCTTCACTTGTTTTCATTGCATCTTCTTGCCCCTCATCGTTCTGGAGTATTCTGTGCATGTTTTGGATGTTTCATTTACAGATTTGGGAGTTGTGTTTGTGGGGATTGAAAATGGAGTTCTGTGTAAATATGACATTTGGTCTGTGATGTTGTTGTCCATCCTCTCCATTTCTCACCTTACCTCCCTTCATTTCATGGCCATTTTGATAGATGATCAAAACTTCCTTTTCTTGGTGTTATCACCTCATTAGTGTAGGATTTTCCTCTTTATGCACTTTCTCTCTCCCTGTCTCCTTGGAATTGTTATATTAGGAGTAGATAGTCACATTTCCTTCCTTAGAAGTAGTTTAGCATTAGGATCAGGAAGAAGAAGCCGGATTTCTCCGGAGGGCCATATCAATTCCGCAAGTCCCATAGCTTGAGAGATGGTCCCATGTTATGTAAATCACACCAAATGACCCTGCCTTAGAAAAGCATATTCATAGCTCATTTGGGGGTACTGTGATTTCGCATTAACAGTTTTGGCATGCCTGGTGGGATAGGGTATGAAGCACATTACCACTTCAATTCATCAAGTTCGATGTGCTCTTGGTGAATATTTCAACCTTTGGAGGCACTTTTAGGCACATCTGGTGACTCCATCTAGTCAAAAACCCATTCTCTGAGTTGCAGACCTTTTCCTGTCGAAGGAATGACGAAGATCTAGAGGGAATCCGTGAGCACCAAAATGTTGCACTCAACCGCAAAACGATGTAGCTTCAAGATCAAAGCAAGAAATCATTCATGGAAGCAATGTGCATGCATTGAGGGAAAAACGCTGAAAAAGCCAAACTCTATTCCATTCCCCATGTGTTGCTCAAGATGAAAGGGTGTACAAATAGTAGTGGGGTGTGTAACTCCCCCACAAATGTAGCCGTCAAGAAGTGGGAGTTACATTCCTAGAATAGCCGGTCAAATGTAACTCCAATGACACTCTATGACGTGTGTAAGAGCCATAATGACACCCTAGGACACCTAAGCATGGTGAATCACCTATGTGGAGGTATTCCATGTATTTAAAATAAATACATGGAAAATAACCTACACCAACACCCCCCCTGAAGCATAGCTTAGGTGGAGACATAGATGAAAACAAGGAGAAGTGGGTCCCGGTAAGAAGCCTAATGAGGTACCCACGTACAAGAAAAAGGTCCCAAGTAGTGAAGGAAAACCCAGTGGGAAAAACATCCACCACAAGAGAACAAAACACTCTCTAATCTAAGAAAGATGCCAAATATGGGTCATGGCCATAGACGAGCCTGAAAAGGTACCCATGTACAAAGAGGCAATCTCTCGGAAAGAAGAAGAAGAGAGAAGAAGAGGGAGATGAGAGGAATGCAGAAGATGCCATGGACGGATCTGAACTCTGCAGCTCTAGGAAGTCTCCCAGAAGAATGTTGATGATGAGATTGTCTACCTCTGGACTGAAGAAGAGCCACCCGCAATGAACTGTGTGCCTACCCTTAGGAAGGACATAAATGACGTGCTTGAAGTCCGCCCACTCCACAAAGGAAACTGAAGGCAGCAACACGAAGAACTCTGAGTCTAGTGCACTGAAGTGTGACATAGGTCTAGCTAGTGAGTGCCAAGGAACCGAAGGTAATGCCACGTGCATAGAACTATCAGAGTGAAGAGGAACACCCACAGAAAGGATGTCCAAGTGATGTGAAGGGAACAAAACATCCTCCACAATAGAAAAGGGATCCACAGCTGAGGGTGGATCAATGAAGGTCTCCGGAAAAATGAAGTGGTAATGATTCCCCAGAAGGGGCACTCCCAACAACAGAGATGATGAACTCCTCTGAAACACCTATAGATGGATGAGGGACCTGTAGAGCATCACAAGTAGACTCTGCGAAAAGATGACTAAGGTCAGGCAGATACTCGTCCCAATGAGGGGGCTCAACAAACAGAAGAGTGATGTCAGATAGGTATGAGTCATCCAATGAAGGTAGAGGAGTGGAAGGGGCCTCACACACTGGAAGTGGAAAGGAGGCTGGGTGTAATGACGGTGTGAGACTGAGTAGGAGACTGCTCGATATCTGATGAGATGTGGGGGGTGACAACAATGTCTGGAATAGTGAGAGAAAGAGGAGAAGAGTCCTCTGTAGTACTCTCGACATCAGAACTGGATGCACAATCCTTGTCATCAGAAGTAGAACCAAGTGAGTCTGTGTCAGTGGAACTGTCATCACATGAAGAAATGGAGGAGACAACTGAATCAGCAGCAACAAATGGCGGCAGTATGTGAAGGGTCTCCATAGAAGGACTGAAGAATGCTCCAGACACGGTGAGGTGGATCTGAGTCTGCCACGTGAAACTAGAGAGAACGAGAGACATGCATCATCATGTGACCAAAGACATGGTCACAAGTGTCAAGGAAGTCCTCTAGATGACGATGATCAGCGGGTGCAGGAACTGGCCCAAGCAAGAAGGGTAAAAGACCCTTGTGGGTGAAGTAACATTCCATGGAAGCACGCCAAGCTGAATAGGTCTCTCTCCCAGTGAGAAGTGGCGGAGGCTGTAAGGTGATCCTATGACACTCAAGTCTAGAAAGAGCACTCTCCATGATGAAAAATGCAAGATGCACAAAAGCAAGACGTCGGACTCGGCCGATAATGCGTCTGCGTGTGTAAGCCCAAGAGTAAAGTCAACCCCCCAGAATGTGGCACTTTATAAAGTAGTGCATTTACAAAATTGACAATGCCATCACGTAGTGTGCGAGAAATCATGCAACTTTGACCAAGGAAGCACTCAGAAATGAGCAGCAAGTCAAAGTTATCGCATTAAAATGATTCCCGCAACTGATGGAAAAATGTCACTAAACACTGCAAACACATTAAAAAAGTGCTCAAAATGGGTGCAAAGGGTATCGTGTGACTACTCGTTGGAAACGGCACATCAAATTTTAGCCGGGGTTTGTTTTGACTTGCGAGGGGGGATTAGCCTCCTGCCAACCCCGGACCTCGCCCTCCGTCTTCGACACTGCATAGGAGGGTATTTAATACAAGCCAAAAACAAGCCTAAAATTTATTACATGCCATGAATGAAATGTTTTAATCCTTAAAACATTAAAATTATGATTGTTTTAACCTACAAACAATTCTAAAAGGAAATGGGGCCCATGCTGTCAAGCCATGTGGTTGTTTGACCAAGTTGGTAGACGCATTCTCCACGGAGTCTTCTTTGCAAAAAAAAAAAAAACGCTGACTATGGGCTGTGGGTTGTCAGATGCATGCAGGGGCTATGCCAGGGTTTGGAGGTGGCAGAAACGTTGCCACAAGGTGAGTGCCACAAACAACCAGTCGTAGCAAACGCACTCAGGTCAAACTGCCTAGTCGAACAATGAGTGCCCAGTCCACGTCCGTGTAAGGTTTGAACGTAGCAAGGGGGCAAAAACAAAAAACGCAGAGGCAGGGAATAATCAATGCAACCAGACCAGCACGCAGAAGCTCGAGCTGGATGCAAGGAAGGAACTCGAGCTCCAACAAAAGTGCACGTTCGAGCTGGAGAACCAGTCAGGACTTGGAAGGCAGGTGAGTGGCAGGAAGAAGAGTATGAACCAGCAACCAGGGCCACGAGCAACAAAGGAACCAGCAACCAGCAGGAGCTCAGGGAGCTGAGGAGAAACGCGACAGGAGTTGGAAAGTTGTTGCCATGTTTCAAAGAATAGTCATGCGACAGGGTTTAATTCACATGTACAGGGGTCGTGTTGATAGTAACCGCTGAGCTGTGGAGATTATTCCAACTGCAGGTTGTTATAACGGTAGAGCACGTGCGTGGAGAGCAACGGCTGTTTCAAAGCATGGCTAGGAAGCACGTGCGAGTAGGGACACCAACTGAAGCATGTTGCAGAGTCTGAGGCTTTGTGTAGCAACCCAACATGTAACAAGCTAAACACAAATGTAGAGCTGAAAGAGAAACCGTAGGCGCAGGTCACAAAATGTAGCAGGTCTGAAGCTTCGTGTAACTCACAACAGAGCCAACCACTCCCAAGGTGACCCGAATGCACGAGCATAGGCAGGATCAATGTGGAGAAGGCTGGCTGAAACGGCCAAGTAGAGAACCATGAGCCTACTTCTAATGCATAGACCCACCGCGAAGAGCCAAGGCACTGCTTTTAACATCAATGCACAAGTAACCATCTGGAGGCTAGACACGCAGGTTCGTGTAACATATCATCGGCAAAATTTTGTCCATGTTGCAGGCTAGAAAAAGATCCCACATTGGTGAGTTTGCCGATCCCAATCACGAGTGCCAGTCTGAGCATACAGTCAACGTGTTGGTTTATGCCGCAGAGCTTCACTGTAAACGGGCTGGAATCCCCACCCACGAACAAGCAACACACCTACAATTTTCTCTCAACACAGAAGACACCAGCATAAAACCAAACACATGAACCTCTTTTTTTTTATAAATAATAAAATGCAAGTAGAGCACAAAACAGAATGGGAACTTGCTCAAGAAACTACAAGGCGGACAGTAGTAAGCAACCAAGGTGAGCAACACGATTCCGATCCCTGAGCTCTGATACCATGTCGGAGGAATGACGAAGATCTGGAGGGAATCTGTGAGCACCAAAACGTTGCACTCAACCGCAAAATGATGTAGCTTCAAGATCAAAGCAAGAAATCATTCATGGAAGCAATGTGCATGCATTGAGGGAAAAAGGCTGAAAAAACCAAACTCTATTCCATTCCCCATGTGTTGCTCAAGATGAAAGGGTGTACAAATAGTAGTGGGGTGTGTAACTCCCCCACAAATGTAGCCGTCGAGAAGTGGGAGTTACATTCCCGGAATAGCCGGTCAAATGTAACTCCAATGACGCTCTATGATGTATGTAAGAGCCATAATGACACCCTAGAACACCTAAGCATGGTGAATCACCTATGTGGAGGTATTCCATGTATTTAAAATAAATACATGGAAAATAACCTACCCCAACATAATGATGTCTTTAAGAACAAATTTGACCTCATTAGGCTTGTATTTAATGTGTTTTTTCTTAAGAACCTAGTAATAGATGTGAGAGGATAGCTAGCAATGTATTTAAGTTTTTTCGTATGTAAAAATTTATCCTTGCGCTCTTTAAAGGTGTGGCGAAATATCTAAACTTGTCAAACATGTTAGAATATTCCAAAAGGGATAATAAGTTTTTTGTGAATAAGTATTATGATTCATTATCAGATAATATAATATTTATCTTGGTGAGGTAGGGTATTGTAACACAATACATAAGCATTAAGAGGCTCATTAGGTCCTTGTTGTATTTGAGGCCAATTGTGCATAAAAAATATTTTCCTCAATATTGATAGAAAAGTGTGCCAAAAATAAATTTTCTAAAGTAGTGAATGCATGTACAAAGTGGTGTGAGGAGGGCGTAAAAGCACTATAATGTGAATTCCTCAAAATTTCAAGGGAAAATATTGGTAAAAAAAGATTTCACTTCATGATTGGAAAGCAACATGGAATGAGAAAATAGGCTCAGATAGAGATCACATTTTCCATCATATATAGGAAATTTAGGATAAAAAAATCCAATAAGTAATAGTGTAAGATTTCCACTCTTGGGTGCAAGTGGATCTGTCCCTGTAACTCCTGTGAAATCCATAACATTGCAGGAAGTAGATAGTCGCACCTTTCCTTACAATTAGTAAGATTTTTTATTTTAGCAGTATGGATCAAGGAAGATTTAAGTCAGCTTGCACACTAGAAGTAGCCATCTCATGTCCGCGAGTCCCACAGCTTGAGAGATGGTCCCATGTTTTGCAAATGTGTAGTAATAATGACCCTGCCTCACAATAGCATATACATAGATCATATTTGGCATGTAATAGATGAGGTCGCACTAAAAGGGGGTAGGCACGCCCGATTGTGGGAACAATAGATGTCATGAAGCACCTGTGTGACTTCAATGAATCATGTTTAAGTGTGATCTTGGTGTAGATGTAAAGCCTTTAGAATGTCAATATTCAGATGTTTTATCTTACAACTCCAGTCTGATCAAAATTATTGGGCATCCTCATCAGTTGCAAACCTTTTCCATCCATGGTCCGGTCAGGGTGATCCATTTGATTCATTCCATCTCTTAAATGTGATCAACAATGATAGATGAGAAAGTATTAGTGAATAAATCATGTACTTGGATTCATTATAATGATGAACTAAAAGGGGATAAAAAGGAAATCCACCTACAACATGAGTGGCACAACTTCTCCAGGAACAAAATTGATGGTTATTGTATCTAGAACTTCAATGTGTATAATTCATATGAGCATTGATCAAAACCAATTTAAATATGAAGCTAGTGCCATCATGAGGAGAAGTGAGGGGTAAATTTTCATGGACTTTAGTTATGTAGAGGATGGTGGTGTTATTGGATATCATTCATAAAAATAAGAAACTATCATGGTATCAATTCATGGAAACAGCTCAAATGTAGGCAATTCATATTGGTCATACCAAATGCACCTTAGTCCATGGGAAATTAAATTTCAAAGCATTACAACTAGGCCCACATTGCGAGAAGCTTTACTTCTAAACCACATTGGAATGTTGCCTCAACTAGCACAACCCGTAGAAGAGATGGAGGCCTATCAACCTAGGTTTTAGGAAGGTTGTTAATGTAGGATTTCCCTCTTTATGCACTTTCTCTCTCCCTGTGTAAATGGAATTGTTGATGAACTTGATGGAGTAGATAGTCGTAAGGTTATGTCCTTAGACAGTACTTTAGCTATTAGGCCTCGGGAAGAAGAAGCCCAGCTTTTTATCGACTTTGCCAGCTCAAGTATGCAAGTCCCACAACTTGGGAGATGGTCCCATGTTATGCAAGATCTAAAGTATCTAATGACCCTGGTTTTGAATAGTATATCCAAAGGTGATCAAAAAAATGTTAGTGATTTCGCATTAGGACAGTTACCAAGATCTTATTCAGGATACAACTTGTAACAACACCAGGTTTTCTAGGTGCAGGGAGATGAATCCTACTGCTCTTGATTAATGTGTGTTTAACCAAAACACACATGTTAGATGATATTTGGGAATTCTGCATAGGACTATTAGGAATAAATCAAGTAGGGTATCATAAACTATATGGGAATTATATAAAAATTGGAATCATAATGAGTATTCTAGTCCATAGACTTGAAGAGTTTCCAGAAACATTTCAAAATATTCAGTTGCCCCTCACAGTTCTGATATTAATAGACTAAAGGAACTAAACTGTTGAATTTGATATGGATTCAAAGTTTTTTTATATGGTATCCATTCATCTTATAATGTTTTTTTCAATTAAAATCATATAACTACTCTCAAAACGCTAATGATAACATCTACCTATAAGTCTTCTAAAAGTGAAAAAAGCAACTAGTGATGGTCAAAATTTGGAAATCTAATGCAAGAATCTTCTTTCCATTGTAATACTCATATGAGGAGGGACATTGGCCCTCCCTCATATCTGATATTAATATATATGTATTAATCATACCTTTATCAAATATGTGTTTATATCATTTTAATGTTTCATGGGTATACACATGCATGTGGGTGATGTAGACACAAAATCATGCACTTGGGTACATTGCTAGGTCCTAAAAGCATACTAGCATTTGCATTATTCTTAAGTAAGAAAACTAGTGGTTGACAACTATCTCTGGCCTCTCTTTTTTTTAATTATTTTCTCTTTGGTCTTACACACCCTACAACCCAATCACAACTTTACCTATTTATCCTTTATGGCTTCAAATACCAGCACCCAGCTAGCTAGGACACTAGAGCCCAGGTGCTCCCATTCATTTTGGGTGCCCCTACCCCTTTTCTATCCTACTCACTCCTTTTGGGTCTCTTTCATCTTTTGGGCATATTTTTCACTTATGGTTCGGCCTTCCAGTTGTCAATTATGAAATTCAAACAAGGGAATCATATAAATACATAGATATGCATTCAAAATAAATGACTAAGCACTAAGCATTACTATCATCACCTAAGATTGCATTCAAAAGGCACTGAAAGCACTCCAAGGCATTCATCTAGCATCCATTCAAAGGACTAGTGACTGCATACTCTACATACACAGCATAGGAAGGGAAAATTCATTCTATTCCATCCACACATTCTACTACATTGTTACATTCTAGTTGCAACCCGCTATCAAGTGTAACTTCCATAAGGGAATCTTAGGGCACAATTTTCTACACACACTCACCAAAACTAAATGGAGTCTGAGATGTAGTGAAGCTCTCGGTTATAATTTCACTCTTAAGGTGACTACCGGGGTTAGTCGAACCCCCCATTTTACATTTTCCTTTTTAGTTTTGTGTAGATGAACTTCTATTTTATAGGTTACAGGTATCATCGGTGATCATATTACAAACATCATGTTATCAACAGTGAGTAATTGTGACACCCTTCCAACACAACAAAAACCATATCTGAAGCTTTTGCATAGTGACAGACACCCAAATCCACTCATCAGTGCCCCTGTCTTGTTGCAGGCGCCCTTGCTCATCCTTGTTCGTGAGATCCAGAATTTTAAAATGCCAGATACAACATTACTTACCTCCTATTCAACACTTATCCCTACTCATATCACTTCCATATTGCGCGTAAATCAGCTAAGTCTTCTTATCTCATCTTCTTTCTTAGGGTTTCAATACTTTACATCTTAGTTTGTTTGTGTCATTGTTGTACTTTATTATTTATACATCAATTACTCAGCAATTAGATTTAATTAATTCAAATTAAATTAAATCATTTGGTGAACCTGTACCCTCATTCGAACACTCTTGGATCTTCCCTTCTTAGCTTCAATAACTTAGGATTCTCCCACCATGAGTGTCTCCATCTCGTCCTTCTTGTAGGATAATCCTGATTGTGAGAATGAAAGCATATCTTTTTGGCTAATACTTACATTCATCCTCATACTTCTCTTGAATATGTATATCATAAGTTTACTACTGCTTTATCTTTCAATGAAGAACATATTCCTTTTACATCTGTTGAACTTCTTTCTCAAAATATTTTAGATAATGATCCCCCCCTTTATATTCATATTTGTGTCAATAATGTTGGGGTTGAACGTGCTTTATTTGATAATGGATATGGGCTTAATATTTGCAATCTAGCATTCTTCACCAAATCGGCCTCTCTGAAAACTCCTTGGTTCCTACATTTGTTTCTATTTGTGGCTTTGATAACATTCCTAAATGTGTCTTGGGTATTATTACACTTCCCATCACTTTTGGGCCATGTACTTTGCCTATCATGTGTCACGTGATGCCCATTACTCTTAATTATAGCATTCTTCTTAGGAGGCCTTGGATCCATGCCATGCATGTGGTTCCTTCTAGTCTTCAAACACAGCTTAAATTTCTCTATCAAGGTGTTGTTTATGAGTCCCTAGCAGATCCCTCCCCATTTCCATTTTGTAATACTATTGAGCATTCACCAGACACTCCCATTTCCTCCACATCTAATCCTCATTTCTCTAAATATGGTCTGGTCTACCAATATATGATTCGTTGTGGATTTTCTAGTATCGATTTAGGCCAGCCACTCAATCTACCAAACTTGGCCTTGGTTATCATCTTCCATATACATCCTCTCCTAAGTTTTATATTATTTCCCATACTTCTACACTTCCTCTCTTGTACTCGGAACTCATTGGTGACCCTACTTCTAGTTATTGGCCTGATTTAGACACTTTTACCTATTAGAATACATGGGGACCTATGATCACCTCCCCTCTTTTCATCACAAAAAATGCTTCCCATATGTTCTTGCTACTACCACCTACTTTGGTGAATCTAACTCGCCTAATATAAATTTTGATACTTTTGATACCATCCCTACTAATCCATACATAGAAGAATGGTCCACTCTTTTAAATGAAGAAACTATTTGATACAATCTCGGCACCGTTGATAACCCTCGAATGGTTTTATTAATTGCTTTTATCTTATGCCTACCAAAAAAGATGATCTTAAATATGTGTTTCATGAATTATCTGACATATTTGTATCGGATTATAGTGATATGCCTGGTATAGATCCTTCTGTAGCCATGCATAATATAGTCCTCAATCCTTGTGCTAAACCAGTTCAATAAAAATTTTACAAAATGCATCCAAAATTCACATTATTAGTCAAGGAAGAAATACAACGACTCTTGGATATTGGCTTTATACGTGTTATGGACTATCCTAAATGGGTGTCTAACATCGGGTCTGTTATGAAACCGGATGGTAAAGTTCATTGTTGAACTGATTTTCGTGACCTCAATAAGACTTACCCTAAATATAGCTTCCCATTGCCACACATTGATGCAATCGTCAATTCCACTATTGGATATGACATTTTTTCATTCATGGATGGATTTTTCGGTTATAATCAAAACAAAATCAACCCCGAAGATCAAGAAAAGACTTCATTTACTACACCATGGGGTACATTTTGTTATAGTGTTATGCCCTTTGGCCTTAAAAACACTGGAGCCACTTACCAGTGTGTAATGAAACATATTTTCCATTACTATATTCACAAAATTCTTGAAGATTATGTTGATGACATACTTGCAAAATCCCAACATGGTTCCACCCATTATCAAGATCTCTGAACACTCTTCAAATGCTTGTCACAATACAAAGTACGTCTAAATCCAAAGAAGTGTGTTTTTGGTGTCATAACTGGAAAGCTCCTTGGCTATATCATCTCCAAAAGTGGCATTGAAATTGATCCCAAAAATATTTATGCCATTTTTGGCATGCCTCCACCTCATAATTTACATCAATTATGCTCACTATGGGGTAAGATCCATGTCATCCATCGTTTCATTGCACAGCTCATTGACAAAAATTGACCATTCACGCTTCTAATGAAAAAGAACACTAAGTTCATTTGGGATGACCATTTCCAATGTGCATTTGAAGCTATTAAAACATACCTATTAAATCCTCCTATTCTAGTACCTCCCACGGCTGATCGAACTTTCCTATTTTACATTTTGTCTACATTTCATGCATTAGGGGCCCTTCTTTCTCAAAATGATGAATCTCAATTTGAAAGGGTTGTTTATTACATTAGTCACACTTTTCTCTCCTATGAATGTAATTATAGCTACATTGAAAATTTATGTCTTGGCCTCGTCTTTGTTGCGGACAAGTTGCGACACTACCTTCTCAATAATGAAGTTCACATAATTACCAAAGTATGTCCTCTACATTATCTCGTATCTCAAACTCATCTCTCTGACCCCTTGTATGATGGGTCATGTTACTCACAGAGTTTGATTTTGAATTCAACCCACAAAAATACATCAAGTGCCAAGTTATCTCCGATCAGCTAGGCAACACCCCTCTTTCTGATGTATCACCCGTCTGTGATACTTTGCGAGATGACTTTACCACTTACACTATTGAATCTGAAACTTGGACTATTTATTTTGATGGGTCTTGTTGCCTCTCAGGCACCAGGGTTGGGATCGTGTTTATCACTCCACATGGTGATCATCTCCCCTTTGCGTATCACTTAGGATTCTCGTGTACTAACAACATTATTGAGTGTGAAGCCCTCATTCTTGGCCTAACTGACGCTCGCAAACTTCTTATTCGAAATATCCAAAGAGATGGTGACTCACAACTCATTATTAATCAGGTCAATGACACGTATCAAACTAAATAAGAGCACCTCATCCCGTATAATAACCTTGTCAAATAAATCTTAGCTGCATTTGAGACCTACTCTCTCACTGTCATCCCTCTAAAAGATAATCGTCATGCAGATGTAATGGCTAGTGCAACATCACTCATTCCTCAAGATATCACTGATAAACAGGCCACCTTCATCATTCAACACATGCGACAGCCTTCTATTGATAGTCTGCCTTTCAAAATATGTGTTGTCACACGCAGTAATGATCGTCCTGAATGGTTCACTCAAATCTATAACTTTCTCTATCGACAAACCATTCTTGATGGTTTTCAAGCTCATCATCTATGAAAAGAGGCCACATGATATGTAATCATTGGCGCTTCATTATTTAAAAGATAATTAGATGGCCATTTGCTACGATGTTTAGGACTTGACAACATCCCCATGGTTTTATCTCAAGTTCATGATAGTCTATGTAGTGGTCACTTCTCGGGCAAAGCTATGTCTCACAAGCTTCTATGCCAAGGCTACTATTGGCCTACCATAAAACAAGACTACTTTGAATATGTCAAACATTGTGATACATGTCAAAAACATAGCAATATCCATCATGCACCTACATATGACCTTCATCCCATTGCCCCATCATGGCCCTTTTCCTTATGGGGTTTTGATCTCGTTGGAAAGATTAATCTTGAATCGGTTGATGGCCATAAGTTCATCATTAATGCTACGGAATACTTTACAAAATGGGTCGAAGTCACACCATTTCAAACCATTACTGGTCTCGATATTTTTCATTTTATTACAACTCAAATTATTACACACTTTGGTATTCCCTCCACCATTATCACCGATAATGGATATCCTTTCAAGAATAAGGATGTTCAAAGGCTCTGTGTAAAATTCAAAATTAAGTAAACATTTTCCACTCCTTATTATCCACAAGGAAATAGCCAAGCAGAGGCCACTAATAAAACAATTATCCAAATATTATGAAAAACTGTTGATACTAGTGGCGACGATTGGCATAATCAAATTATATATGCTCTTTGGGATTACCGCACTAGTGTACACACCCCCATAAATGCTACACCCTTTTCATTATTTTACAGCATTGAGGCAGTAATCCCCTTAGAGATATAAATACCCTTCTTACGGGTATCACTTAAAGGCATTCTTTAAGATAATGAATATTGTGAAAACTGGCTCCATGAGCTTGAGATGTTTGATTCTCTCTGCGTGTAAGCTTTAGAAGATCTCCGAGTATATCAAGATCGCATTACACAAGCTTACAATAGCAAAATCCACCCTCACGAATTCAATATTGGTGAACTTGTATTAAAATAAAATCAGAAGAATACAACAGTTGAGGCTCATCTAAAAGGGAAATTTAAACCTAATTGGCTTGGACCCTATGTTATCACTGACAAGCTTTAAGGTGCCATCTATCATCTTGCCACTCTCCTTAGCAAGCCACTTAAAAACCCACTCAATGTGATGCATCTAAAATGTTATTATGCATAAACACATTCATTACCCTATGATGTACTCTAGTTCCACGGTTCATACTTGACTGCTGAGGGGCTAAATCTGAAATGAGCCTCACCACATTCACTTTTCATGCTCTATGCTTTATGGTCCATATTTCTAACACACATTCTCAAACCATTTCTTGATGATGCACTCTTGGTCTATGGTTCATTCTTGACTGTTGAGGGGGCATTTATAAATGAACTTCATTTCATGCATATCCATTGGGGAGCACGTTGTTCCTATCACATTCACACATTGCATACCATTCCATCACACTTATACACTATATTTTCATATATTGGTTGCACTTACTCTTGATTTCTTATATTACTTACATGATGCACTTTTCTTACTATGTTAGTCAAATACTCAGTATGTCATTATCTTTTTATATGCCCACATGCGCGTTCACCTAGTCTTTTAGAGTGAAGGCAGATCTCTTACATATTTTCACATGCTATAATGATGCTCGGCATTGTAGCCTTTACCACTCCCACTGAGGCTCTTGGGGGAATCTACATTTCCTACTCTCACACATTACAGGGGTTATTGTTTCATCATTTACTACTTCTACTTTCTAGCACATTACTTTCCATTGATACATATATGTTTTGACTTACTTTTTATCTTTCTAACATTTTAACGGGTGCTTCATGTGTAGAATTTTCTTTGCAGGACTATATGCCACCATGGTTATCTGACATTTTTCTTGATATTGTTTGCCACTGTATGTTCATTGTTTGTGGCTATGCCCTATGTATTACTTGATCATTGTTTGTATGCTTTTGGCCGCTTCGGCCTTGATTTTCTTGTGACATTGTGAGCTATGTCCCATGTTTGAAACCCTCTTTTTGTGGTCCACTTTGTTTCCACACTTGCTTGTTACATTTCTTTCTATTGCATTCTTGCTACTTTTTCTATTAACACATTAATAGCCATTTTGTTTGCATGTGCTTTGGTTTCTACCATGAATATCCCCTATCCCTTGCGAGTATATAGTTCATTTCAGCATCAAGTCCTCTCTTTTGGGTTACGCACTCTTGCACTCGTCACATGCACCCCAAACAAGGGGGGAATACATTGGGTGAACAAATCACCCCTACATTAGCTTGGAGTTATAGTACATATATACACAATACATAAATAGTACAGTAATACAGTTACAGAATGGACCAAAATATGACTTGGGTCCTCAGCACAGCATAAACACCAGCGCCCAGCATCAGATAGTAGCACCTGGGTACATGTGTCCTCCCTTGGGTGCTAATGTCCTAAAGGAAAATACAGTGAACTTATCATATCAGCATAGTTCATAGAATCCTTCAAAGAAGTTCTATAATTATAGGCACAATCCTTCAGTTATAGAATGCATTTTATCTCCTTTAATCCATTTCAATCAGAACAATCAATACAATCAGAACTAATTTGGGACAATCGAGACAGTAGGAAAAAATCATGGACGCACCATCTGCAATGGTTTTTATCAGGAAAAGTCATGAAAGGGGAGTAAAACTAGAACTATCTCCCTAACACTTGGTCTTTGGCGTGAGATCGCCCAAAAAACTCACACTTGACGTGAGATTTCCCAAAAAACTCACACTCAACATGAGATCGCCCAAAAAAATCGCTCTACACATCATTTCAAGACACATTTCTATCCTTTACACTCTTCTACATCAGGTGCACACTTTCCTTTACTACAACTTTACATACTTTTGCATACTTTGTTCAGATTTTTCATATACAGGACTTTGAGTACTTTATCACCTTTCTTTTTCATGTTCATCCTTAACATGCAAAAAGAAACAACTTATAATAGCAAGTACAATCACAACAACAGGTACAACACATTGCATACGCTTCACCCCTAGGGTCACTTTCCTTTCCTAGTCTCTACACTTCACTTTTGCATTGTTCTACGCTTCACTTGTCCACTTGGCACGCATTTTTATGCATGATCTAAAGGATCATAATGTATGCATCATTTATCTACTTTATGTTATGGATTATTCACTCAACAACATAAAGTGGGGGAAAATGTAGACACAAAATCATGCACTTGGGTACATTTCTAGGTCCTAAAAGTATACTAGCATTTTCATGATTCCTAAGCAAGAAAACTAGTGGTCGACAACTATCTTTGGCCTTTTTTCTTATTTTCTTATTTTCTCTTTGGTCTTACACACCCTACAACCCAATTGGGACTTTACTGATTTATCCTTTATGGCCTTAGACATCAGCTCCCAACCAAGACAGTAACGCTTAGGCACTCATGTCCCCTCTAGGCGCCCCTACCCATTTTCTATCTTGCTCATTCTTTTTGGGTCTCTTTTATCTTTTGGGCATCTTTTTGACTTATGGGGTGGCCTTCCAATTTTCAATTATGAAATTCAAACAAGGGAATCATATAAATACATAGTTATGTGTTCAAAATAAAGGACTAAGCACTAAGCATTACTATCATCACCTAAGCTTTCATTCAAAAAGCACCAAAATAACTCTAGTGCATTCATCTAGCATCCATTCAACGGACAAGGGACTGCATACTCTACATACATATCATAAGAAGGGGAAATTCATTATATTCCATCCACACATTCTACTACATTGCTACATTCTAGTTACAGCCCGTTGTCAAGTGTAACTTGCAAAAGGGAATCTTAGGGCACAAATTTCTACACACACTCACCAAAAGTACATGGATTCTGAGATGTAGTGCAATGCACGGTTGTAATTTCAATCTCGAGGTGACCGTTGGGGTAAGTCTGACTCCCCATTCTGCATTTTCCTTTTTAGTTTTGATGTAGTTTGTGGGATTTTTCAAGTGAACTTATGTTTTGCAGGTTACAAGTATCATCGGTGATCATAGTGTGAACATCAAGAAATCAATAGAGAGTAATTGTGACACCCTTGCAGCACAACAAAAACTAGATCTGAAGCTTTTACACAGTCACGGGTGCCTAGATCTGGTCATCAACGCCCAGGTGTCCCTGTCTTGCTACAGGTGCCCCTGCCCAGCCTTATTTGTGAGCCCCATAATTTACATAGGTCAGATACGACATTACTTTCCTCTTGTTCAGCACTTCTCCTTGCTCATATCACTTCCAAATTGTGCGTAAATCAACTAATTCTTCTTATATCATCTTCTTGCTTAGGGTTTCAATACTTTACATCTTAGTTTTCTTATGTCATTATTGTACTTTATCATTTATACATCACTTACTCTACAATTAGATTTAATTAATTCAAATTAAATTAAATCAGGTGATAGTCTTGAGGTTACCACAACAATCTTGGAACCATTATAGAATTCTTTCTCTCCTAACTTTCACCTCCTATAATTATGGTACATGTGGCTTAAGATTATTATAGCTTATATCAACTTAAGAATTCCCATGTCAATATTTATATTCTATAATTACTGAAGATTCTAATGTTTACAAATGTACATTATGCATCCTTTCGAGGTATTTTTTACCACATAATATTGAACCTACATACTTTTCATCAAATATTAAAACTTTACAAGATAGTGAGGATGAAATATCCTTTGATAAAGAGTAATTTCCTCCTAAGAAAGTTGCATATCAACATTTTGTCAGAATTCTATAATAGGCCCAAGATTACTAAAGAAAGTTTTCCTCAAGACTATCAACCACAATTGCATGTGCATACCTTTGAAATAATAAAACAATATAGACATATATGTGACTAAGGTATAATGACTAGTGTAATATATTAAATAACATATGTGAAGGAGGTCCAACGGATCTCCTCATAATAAGAATATAATACAAAAAACTTTTAGATGTACCTTCAACTATACCCTCCATTTTCTTATATAGATAAGTGAGGAGGTTTACGATAAGAAGGGATGTCTATCTATATGAATAAAATATAAAATTAGAAACCCCCTCTTTTGAGCCATTATAAATAAGTATGGATAATGATGCACACACACACACGCTTTATCTATAGTGTGTATAATACAAGTGTATATTAGATTGTACCAAAAATTATGTACTAATATAAACTAACATCCCCCCTTAATATGTACCATATAAAAGGAGTGGAAAAATAAAGCTATACTAAACTAATAAATATTTAATATTAAGATGTAATGTCCACCAACACATCCTTTTGAAAACAACTTTGAGAAAGTGAGTGGGTGAGGGAAAACACCATATATGGGTCCTGATAACTAGTCCATATTATCCATGTACAATAAGTTAAAACAAAATAACGACATGAAAATAGACTATTGATGTTGAAAAAATGCACAACAACATCACCACCAAGATATAGTTTAAAAACATATCCAGATATATCCCCCCATAATGTCTAATGGGTGGGATATAATAAAATGTGAATGTCACTCAAGGAACAACTCTAAATATGATGGTGACAATGTAAATCAAATATATCTTGAGAACTTTAGAATAAAATATAAGAGAAGATCACTTTTAGCACTACCTTTGCTAATGACACATGCAATGAATTAGATGGTCCAACCATACTAAACATCTAGAAGGTACTGCAAGCATCATTTTTTGTTGAGAGACTCATGGAAGGGCATATCACATACAACGGTGCCTCCAAGTTAAAGAAAGCACTAATTTCAAATGCATAATAGTTAATGCCATTGAAAAAGAAGTAAGTTCCTAAAAACAATCATTATATATTAGGACATGCACTAACAAATTTACCCTTGTACATCAAATTTATCATTAATAAAAAATTGGTATAACATGTTTTTGTAGACAATGGATCGAGATTGAAATTTTTAGTCTTTCTTTTCTAAGTGAACTTGGTCATAGAAAATATTTACTTACACTCTCTAAGATCAAAATCTATTTTTTTAACAATATACCAAGATGAGCCTTAGGGAATATCACATTGGATATAATTGTTAGACCAAAAATGTTACCAAGATTATTCCAAGTGGTGTTTAATGAATTTGAGTACAAAATTTTACTTAGTAGACCTTATCATGCTATGAATGTGGTTCCCTCTATATTATATAGATGTACAAAAAATCATGGTTAGGTTGCATTCATACTTTTCCTATAGATGATTCTCCTTTCTAATTTGGGAGATGAAAAAACCTAAAGAAATATTCATCCTGCACATGAAAAGACCAGAACCTCTATTATACCACTCAATCAAGTCATACATATGGAATTATTGGAAATCTATAAGGTGGGATGAATTAGTAAAATCAAAGATAATAGTGACACTCACATTAATAATATGGTTCAACAAGTTTCCAAGCTTCAGTTTACCCTCATAGCTCCATTTGAATTACTAAGATGACCAAGATATTTTTTGTATTGACCAATTATATTACACCCCTCAGGATTATGAAATACCTAATACATCATAAAGGAAATAATACTCTCATGATCAATTATCTCAATACTAGTTCATAAGAAAAAACTCTTATTATATCTCAAACTATTTGAGGAAGATATGGATCTGGATTGAAACATGTCCAAAAATTATGATATAGAGGAAGAGGATTAGAAATACATGAGCAAGAAATAAAAGAACCAATTATTCCAATTGGTCATCAATCCAAATAGGCTCTTGGATTTTGTTAAGTCTCACAAGTATAAGAGACTCCCATAATATAATAATGGGCAACTCAACACACATAATCTTGAAATTGTTGTAGATAACACATCTACATACAATCATTTTTATAAGTCTACACCAAATATTAAGATTTACATCACACAATTGTGTCATTAGATTATGTACATTTGGAACAAATTGATGAAATTTCTTCACCTTAGATTTTGACCATTAATAAATTTTCTAATGATGAAGCTCTTCTCGAACACTTGAGATCATATGAGGATTTCACTTTCTTCTATATAAGAATAAGTTTCCCTCTAACATGATTACTCAAGCATATTTTGAGAATGTGAACCTTCACTTAAATTATTGATAACATTCCCTTAAATGGATTTGACTCATTACCTAATAAACCATATTTCTCTTAAATGAAGAGAAAACCAAGTTCAATTATGGTATCAAAGAATGTATTAAGGTTATGTTAATACATACATTGAGAGAGTCTATAAAATAAAATAACATAGAGATTTGTTATATTATTTTCCTAGCCTCTTTGATTGGTCTTATGTTTATATTATTTTCATTTATCCATCCATCATTATACATAATTTTGTTGTACATTCTAACACTAAATCAATGGGGAAAAAATCAAAAGATTCATCCTAAGTTACATTATTGGTTCAAGATGAAATATACAATTTATTAGATATCTGTTGCATAAAGCCTATTAATTATTTACCTTGACTTTCTAACATTTTACTTATTTCTAAACCAAATGGGGGTATCATTATTTATACAAATTTTATAAATTTGAATAAAGAATTTCCTAAATACGATTTTATGTTACCCAATATTGATATGATTGTTAAGTATAAATCTAGGAATGAGATGATTTATATATGGATGAATTAATAGGTTATAATTAATATAAACCCTTGTGATCAACACAAAACTAATTTTATTACTCCTCAGTGAACATTTTTCTATGTAGTTGTAACCTTCAATCCAAAAAAATGTCAATACAATATATAAAATGGTTATAACACATATATTTCATGATTTCATGAATGAAATCCTAGAGGACTATGTTGATGATATTTTGAAAAAATATAGGGAGCATATAAATCATGTCATATATTTGCAAAAATATTCAAATTATTGTGAAAATACAAAGTGAAACTAAATCGTAAGAATTGTGTCTATGGGGTTATATTGGGAAACTTTTTGAGTTTTATCATTTCCGAGCGAGGCATCGAGGTTGATCCAAATAAATTACAAGGTATTATCAACACACATCAACATATAAGACTACCAAAACTAAGGTTTTTACAACGAAAACTCAAAAGCATTAGATGGTTTATTGCTCAATTAGTGAATATAACTCAATCCTTTACGTGATTGTTATGAAAAGACACCAAATTTGATTGGGATGAACATTTTAGAAATGATTTTGATGACATAAAATAATATCTATATAATCCTCTTATCATGATAGCACTTATCCCTTACAAACCATTGTTACTTTACATAGTTTTTGTGAAGCATGTCTTGGAAAACTTGTCCACATAATATGATTATGGGCATAGAGAATGATATATTTGTTACGTCATTATACATTTGCTTGTTTTACACCTAAGATATATAAAATAGGTAAATTTTGATTTAAAATATATTGCTAGATAAACATATTAAAATACAGTAACCTAACCCAAATTAGGGTTAATGGAAACAACTAAAAAATTGAACAAACAAGATAATAAAAAAGATAAGATACTTAGCTAATAATAGGGTATATTTGGATCTTGGAGACTCATATAGGATCAAATAATACTAAAAAATGGATAATCATTAGCTCTTGGGAGTGATAGAATACTCAAAACCCTCTAGAAGCCACTAACATAAGTAGACAATATCGGTAGTACAAAATTGTTTATAGTTAACAACAATGTATATGCTCTCCAAACTAGAAGTGTTTATTTTCTTTCTCCTACTTTAGTGGATTTTCACCTTATATGATTATGATGATGTGAAAAAAAAACACTTTAACATTTTCTCCTCCTCCGCAACCCTAGAAGTTTTAACAACAAATCATAGTGACAGATATTTGGAGCTCTTGGGTTGGACTAACCTTAACATTTCCCCAATACATGTGAGCATTGAACTATGTACCAGTACTCCAAATAGCCATCACACCACACATAATATTACCAATTCCTATGTGTTAAATGAAACTGTATGTAATTATTTTAGGTCTTCCTTTTGTGTAATCATTCAAGAAGTGTGTGCAATTAAACTTATTCATTTTTCAAATTTTAGAAATGTGTTCAAGAGTATATGTAAACATTAGAATCATCTCATTGCCTCCTATGTCAAAATATGCAAGTCCATAAAGTTCATGTGGAGTTTTTTATATATAATGTTATTATATTTAAATTAGTTACCTATTGGCATGTAAACACCGACTTTAAAAATCTCAAAATACTAACAAGGCCAACATAAGGGGTTCTCAACCAAATAAAATCAGAAAAAAAACATATTGTGACATTTTTAACAACCTTGGACACTATAATTAGGTAGTACTATCCTTGGTTTTTGGTATTGTATCAAGCACAAAAAAGTGCAATAGTGGACGAGACAAAGCCAAGGATCCGTATGGCAGACTGCAAATTTGTGAGAAAACAAAAAAAGGCATATGAATATGTTGAGAAAAAAAGAGTTAAATGCCGAGAAAAAATGCACCAATAAGTGTATAATTTATAATGAGATTCCATATGTACAAATTCATGCAAAACATATTGTGCAAACAAGGATTGTACCAGGCCTCCTTTAATCTTGTATTTATATGTAATAACAAATTTTAGCTTAAAGAGATTGAAAAAAATGTCTACCAATGCAAGTGTTTGAACTTGAATTTTTTTCCCCACTGTCTCAAAGTGTTGCATGCATATCTAAAAGTAACCTTAGTGAAATTAGATAGGTTATAGTAAACTCAAGAAGATGAAAAACTAAAATAGAAAAATAAGTGAACACACCCAATGGTATGCAAATATTTTTATCCCAAAGTGTGCATGTGTAGATTAGATTCAAAATGTTATGGACCCCAAATGACCCAACTCATATGGTGAATGTGATCCACTCCATTTTCTTCTTGTCCAAAGAATCAAACAAGGGTTTGTAATGATAACAATCACTACTAATCATGTCTCGAATCAAATTCATAAATCAAATGTGGATCATCAATTATATACAAAAATGGAGCCAAAGCATTCTTATATAGTATCAACATTATCCGTCAATATCCAAATAAATGTGTGAATATTGATTAAATACATGCCTTATGTGATCAATATGTCCCTCAATATGATTGTTTTCTCTCATAATGTGAATATAGTCCCTCAAGATGGAAAATTTACATGCCTCATATAATTAAGTGTCTCTCAAAATCATGTAGAATATCTCAAACATGACCACATGGCCCTTTAAATCATGTGCAATGTCTTTGTAACCTTTCTCTAGCCCATTTGGAGCTATAGAAATTATATCTCATAAGTATATATAGATCATCTCTAAAATGAATATAGGTGAAAAAAACAAACCCCTGAATAATTTGAAATAGGCCCATTGTATGCCCTCCATTTTAATGACGGGTGTGGTCCTACATATTTCTCATCTCAAATTGAAATATCACATGTAACATGTACATAAAACATAAACTATAAATCATCATTAAAATATCATATGTATAAACAAGTAATTGTCATTATGTGTGTTAGTCAACAAAAAGTATCATGTGAAGCAATGTGTAAACAATCAAAATATTGATAATATAAACAATATGTGAAATTCATAGTATAATCTAAAGGCTATATACGTGAGCTTCATCATGTGATTTTTTTGCAAAAGTGAACATGTTGAAAATAATCATGGAAATGGAACAACTAATATTCCCCAACATAAGATACCCTTATAAAATGCAGTCAATGTATGAGATACCCATCGATTATCTATATTATAATCCATTAAACATTTCACCATCACTAAAGAGAGTGAGTGATATGCCACTTTGTGTTATCATATATGTGTGAGACTCAAATTTGTTCATTTGGAATCCTCCACCAAATGCATGACATGATGTGTTGCGAAGGAGGTGAATATCCAATCGAACCTTGACGTTTTTCTCGTATGGGTGTGACCCAAAGCAACTTGCAAGACTAAGGAGCCATGACTCGACTCCAAATCTATCTGTCATCCCCCATACATGGGTGGTTGCAGTTGAAAAAGGTCCTTAATAACATTGTTTTTACCTTGGCCCTGTGGACGAGGCTTTAAAACTCTCTCCATGTGGTGATGGCGATCTCTCTGGTGATGACGGCCCCATAATACTCTAAGAATGACAATGATGCTACGAAGAGATCATCTCCATCTGTACGGACGGGCTACGAGATCTCTTACGTCATTGTAGATCATGTTGAGGTGGTGCAAAACAAGAACCCTCCTCTGGAAGGGAATCCTCATGTTGTACAACTTCCTTGACCGTCTCTCGTTGTACTGGAAGGTGATCTAGTAGACTCTGATCACATGCTACAATGCCTCTAATATCAGTGGGGCTAGATCTGTTGCCTATGGCTCTAGAATAGGGGAGTCATGACATTGAGTCCTTGTCGTTTGACTCTAACTCCATGTCGCACATCCTAAATGCATGGAAAGGTGGCATATTAGGTTTAGTGGAATACGTTTTTGTAGTGAGCGTTTAATTAATCTAGTGTAATAGCTTTATTTTTAATTAATCCCCGGAGTGCTCGGTGTTGAACCCAAGCTCTGATACCATATGTCATGCCCATAATTTTCTAACCCAAGTTTATCATGTAATCACTTTGTTATCTGATGAGCCTAAAAATGGCCCATTATATACAAGATTTGACATTCCTTTTCCTTGCATATATAAAGTGGATCTAAGTGTAAATTATGAACTTATGGTTTATTTAGGATAAAATAGAAAGTATATATCATGGTTATTTCTTTATAATTTGTTATTATCTTTCTGTTAGCTATTTCTAATTATTATTGGGGAAAAAATATCAATTTGTGCATATGCAGTTCATATTTTGCTATAATTGTTGAATAAGGGATTTTCAACACCAAGCACCAGCTACAACCATCCTTGGAGGATCTTCAAAATATCTCATATCAGCTTGAAAGATTGTTATTGCAACACTTCATTGGCTCTAAAGGCTCTTTCACTAGCTCTAAAAATGTTCAGCAATTCTATGAGCGCCTCCTTAGTAGAAGTTTGGGGAAAAGTGAAAAACATTTATTAAGAATATACCAAAACCTAAATCTAATTACATATTCAAATTCCTCTTGAAAAATTATGCAAGTTCAAAATATTCATCTTGATTCGATTTTATATGTAAAATTTATAGTCATTTTACTATTGCTTCAAAGTCTGACCAGTTTGTTTCGAAGTCTAACCTATTCGCTTAGAAGTCTAACATGTTCGCTTCATAGTCTATATAACTTAAGACAAGTTTGTAATCTATATAACTTAAAACAAGTTCGTAGTCTATGTAACTTAAGACAAAAAAGTCAAGTGGATATTCTAAGATAGGTTTTTCGTCATAATAATAATTTTAACAAAAACCTCCTTCCGTTTTTCTACATCTTTTACCATTTGAAAGAAATATGACTTTTACTTCAGAGTTTGCAAGGTTAGCTTCAGAGACTGCAAGTCTAGCTACGGAGTCTTGCATAACTTAAACCAGAAATGTCAAATGGATATTCTAAGAGAGGTTTTTACTCATAAAAATTATTTGAACAAAAACCTCCTTCCGGTTTTCTACAGATTTTCACCATTCGCAAGAAATATGACTTTTACTTCGAAGTCTGCAGGACTAGCTTCGAAGTCTGCAGGTCTAGCTACGAAATCTTGCGTAACTTAAACCAGAAAAATAAAATGGATGGTATAAGAGAGGTTTTTACTCATAACAATGATTTGAACAAAAAGCTCCTTACATTTTTATACATATTTCATCATTTGGAATAAATTTGAATTTTACCATGTGGCAATTCGAGAAGAAATGTATCGCTTCAGCGCCAAAAGTTGCATAATCAAATAAAAAAAGGTCAAAGGGAAAATATGAGAGAGTTTTTTGGTCATAAAAAATCTTTGAAATAAAACCTCCTCCCAATTTTCTATAGCTTTTATCATTTGCGAAAAAATAAGCTTTAGTATGGCTTCGGAATCTAATAAGTTTGCTTCAGAGTCTAATAAGTTTGCTTTGAAGTCTAACAAGTTTTCTTCGGAGTCTTAACATTTTTACTTCGAAATCTAGCAATTTTTCTTCATAGTCTAACATTTTTAATTTGGATTCTACCAATATAGCCTCGGAGTTGAACATTATAGCTTTGGATTTGGATATTAGAGCTTTGGGGATGAATACTAGAGTTACAGAGGAAAGCATAACTCCAAGGGTGGTTTGAGAAGTATTATTATCTATTTTTGGAATTCATTCTAAAAATAGAAATTTCCATAAGTATTTTGTTATTTGTAAAATAAAGAAGAATCAATATTCATTGTGATTCTGAAAAGGAAAATAAGAGAGTCGGATTATTAGTTAGAGTTAAATAAGCTCTCCATATTTTTTGGACATTGATATTTTTTGGATAGATTGAAATCTTAGTTTATAAAGATGTATGCCTTAAAATAAGGAGTTGGTTGAAATGATAGAATTATAAATGCAACCTCCCACACCAAAGAATGTAATCTTCATTTTTCTAGGCAATTCATTTTAAGATTCAATTCCATCCATTTGTAAATAATGTAGATTAAAATCCTCTTATGATGAGGAATGAGTTGGCCACTCATTCCAAGGAAGATGGATCTGTATATGTATGTTTGTTTTTCCATTCTGTAATTATACTTTTGTTGTTTTTTCTTTGTACCATATTCTTTTAGAGTACAATTTGTTGTGAGCATGCAAGTGCATTCGGTGTTTATCCTTTCTTTTCAATTCAATAATTTTATTTCATGCAAGTGTGTTTTAATTTCATACAAGTGTGTTTTCCTTTCATGCATGTGTGTTTTCAATTTCTGCAAGTGTGCTTTAATTTCATGCAAGTGTGACATTTAATTTCCTGCAAAGTGTGTTTCTAATTCTTGCAAATGTGTTTTTTAATTTCTGCAAGTGTGGATTTCAAATAGAGGGAACCATTGTCAAATATCTCTTTCTCCTTTTGCATATACTCTTCAGACACCAACCTTGGGTTAACATTATTAATGTTGAGGATTGATGACCCTCGTCATTATCCTTGTCAAATTTGAGGCAAGTGTTTTTGTTACGTTAGGGGCGTTGATTGAGCACCAGTTAGTTATTATCTTAAAAATAAATTAATCATGGTTGTAAGCTTCGCATGGCTACTCGTGTTATTTAGGTTATACCCCTTGAGTATGTTTTTCCCAAGTCATTTGGTTTGCATCTAGTAGTCAATTATGGTTCTGGGCTAAGACAACCACAAACAATATAAGCATTATAACTAGTCCAATAGGATGTTTATTATCTCTTGGAGCCATAGGTAATAGTTTAATTTCCCATATGAATCATATGATTACCATAATCTTGTTTCCACAAGAGGTTCAACGTTTCCCCGCCAAGGGGCTTCCATTAACCATTTAAAAGGGGGGGTGTTATTTAATCCAAGTAATTAATTTCTCTTAGGATTCCATTAGTCCCATTAGGTTAACATTTAACTTAAAGAGGTCCTAAATCACCTCATTGACCACTTGTTAGATTAAGTGGTTTCTAACACCCAAGGTGTTACTTCAATTCATGTGCAATTAGATAATTTACTCCAATTTAAAAAGGAAGGAAAAAGTGTTAACCCCACTAGCATTCAAATTAGAAAAGTCAACCTAATGAGAGGATCTAGGTTTAATATGGGCCCTTGGATCAAGGGCAATCTACCCCCTTGATCATGGGTCACAAGTGAGATAGGGTAAAGAGACTTCTTGTTTCCGTGTTATTTCCAAATTGTGATGAAATAGAGATCTTGTTGTCTCTCCTTGAAATCATGGGTTTAAAGAAGGGAAAGTTGTTAATTTCTATCAGGAGTTCTTACATACTTTGGTTCTTATGATTTGTTGTGTGGATTTAAATTCTTTGGTTTATGTTATGTACCTCTCGATATTTGGGAAGGGTTTTGATATAGGAATGGAAAATAATTTCCTTCTTAAGATATGTAATATTATAGACTACACTATTTCCCTGATGGAGGTACATACAAAGCATAAGAAAACTAAGTGGATTTGCATCTCATTATTATCTTATTGTTTCAAATCATCTTATTGTATAAACCCATCTCATTTGGAGTCATATATAAATCCTTCTAGGGTATGTAACTCCCAACATGGCTCTTATCCTCCTTTGATCTTATGGAAATATGTATAAGATTGTATGTGGAAATGGGCAAGTTGTTATTGTGCTTATTGAAATGTTACTATTTACTCTTCTTGTAAATGAAAATAGCGTAATTGTGGGGTAATCAAGGAAAATGGGTTTTCAATGTCAGGGGACTTAAATGGGGAAAGGGATGGAGTTATGATTCATATGATTGGTTATTTGATGTCTTATGGTGTGAGAAACAAAAAGGACTTGTTTGGTGATTTTATTGTTCTTTATACACACTAAAAACTTTTGCCTCCATGTGGTTGGGGGGATTCAATTGTCTTTCACTAGATTGAGTTTAGTTGGAAATATGCTATCACTATACTCAATTTTAGCATGATCCAACAAAACTGAAATTTGAAAGGATATTAGATTTGCAGACTTGTATTAGTATGTAGAGGAATCACATACATATGTGGGTCTACATTTGACAGTATCTATTTGGTGGTTACAATTATGAATGAGTATAGCTTTGTGAGGTGTGGCCGCCCTTTATCAAGGCATAAAAGTTTAACATTCAAGGTATTTATCAACACCCTTTATCAAGGCATAAAAGTTTAACATTCAAGGTATTTATCAACACACACACACACACACACACACACACACATAACGCAAGTTTAAGCATTTACCCAAAATTGAATACATAATGAGTATATGTATAGGCATAAATAATTTTACGGACATGAAACGAACAAAATCAATTGAATGGATAAATATTTTCTTAAAATCTCCCATGAAAACTCCAAAGATACTTCTTCGTATCATGTGCACAATAAAATTCAAAATCATTAGTGTTTAACATAAAACGATATAACCTTTGGTTGTCATGTATGTTATGAATATGTTACCCCATATGGTTCTCTAATATAGGAAAATGTAAGATCGAGATACAATGCCCCATGTGCACTCGAAGCATAAGAACTATATCATATGGGCATCACTTATAACCACTAAATTGTATTGTTTGTGGTGTATCAAACTTACATCATCTTACCCAAAAAAAATATGTTCTACTATTATTTATAGTTCTCGTCAAGAAAAATATTTTTTTTTTGACTCTTATACTCACATGTAGAATCTTATAAACAATCAATTCAACAATCTAAGATCACTATTTTAAGTTCATTCAAGAAAGTTGCTTATTTTCTAGGGGCGTATCCAGATTACTAATGGTCCCTTGCGATCATTATTTTAAGTGCATGCATGAAAGTAAATATTTTTCTAGGGGCATAACATGATAATTAATTATGCCTTATTTTATTTTTCCCTTTGCTAAATTGATCTGATGGTTGTAACCTAGCACAGTAGTACATACTAATTTCAATGTAATAAATACAACATATACCCTGAATAATTTTAGTGCGTAATTTTCAAGTGTAATATTCAGTACATATTTTATATATTGTGGCCATATTTACTACCGCACCTTCATTTATCATGTGACAATTTGGTAATCACGGAAAGCTAATACGAAACACCGAGACTTATGCCCAATCGTGAACCTATTTATAATAGGCATGATTGATTAGCACTAACCACTCACAAAAAGATGTAGTACACTAATCATCAATGGTGCTTCAAGAACAAAAGTTGTGATAGAGAACTTGAACATGGAACGCTTATTGATAAAAGACTTATTAGTTTATTAAACCATCACAAATTTATTAATAACCATCCGAGTACAACTAAGAAACAATATTTTACATATTGAAGATAAGTTGATATGCTTATCGTGAAATTAGTATGGGCGAGGGAGGAACTTATGGTGGAACATCCTCAGTATTCTTACCAATTTTAGTACAACACTCTAGATACTCTGCGGTGGCATGTAACACTTTAAGAACATTGGATCTAGGATGGTATGTCACACTCAGGACATTGGATTTCAAATTTCGGTTGTCATGGAATTTATTCACTACATGCACTTGTGTTCATCACTTGATAAATTTTAAAACAATTGACAACAGTTCGTGACTAACGTCAAATGAATAATTGAATGTCCATATTCAGAAACCCACACTCAAACACTGGACATGCTCCTTAACCCCATTTGTTTATAGAACAATTTAAAGAATGGGCCATAGTTTAGCCACTGTTCTCAAAAACATGTACTGGAGTTGCAAATATGATAAAAATGATGCATTTTGTTTGGAAAACAACTAATGGATGGGACATAGTTCGGTTACTGTTTTCCCAGAAACATGTAATGTAGTTACAAATATGATTAATAAAATGTGTCCCATAAAACAATTTCACTGCAAAAAGCTCTTACAATTTACTTGGCAGCAATATGAAATAAATTTTAGGAAGCCTTTTCAATCCGACCATTCTGTTAGAGAACTTGTTGCTTGCAGTGTGAAAGGCCATGTCTAAGATCCAAAAAAACCTATTGACGGTACCAGAATCCCTGATGACCCAGAGATTGATACATGGGAAGGACGCCACTCTTGAGAAACAGGCATTCACTTTCTTTTTAAAATGTTATTTTGATAGTGGCATCTTTGTAAAACTTAAAATAATTGACTACAATTCGAGACTAATGTCAAATGATTTAAATTTTGTAGAGAGTAACTTTATATATAAGCACACACCTACCCCATAAGACCTTAGCATTGAAAATTGAATTTCTATATTCAGACACCCACACTCAAGACACTAGAAATGCTCCTCACCCCATATTTACTATTTACATAACCACTTCTTAACCTGTCAATAGTGATACATTTTCATTTGGAAAATGGCCTTGCTTATTTTCATTAATGCAAGACCCATTACAGATGATTAGCTCAAAATAGAACGGTGGCTCACATCACACAAAGCGGCAATACTATAATATACCACATTTCACAAAGACACTACAATTTAACAAATGGCAATAAATACAGGTCTTTGCCACCTTCATCAAGTGGATATCTAGAATTTCTCCGAACATCCTGCAGAAAACAGTTCCAAAGGTCACTAACATATTAGGGGAATTATAGCTGTGGTAGAAAATAAAATCCAAGGAAAATCAAATAAAGATATGTTGAACATTCACATGCTTACGTGTGGGGAGGATTGGCCATAGAATAGGTTGGATGAACCCTTTCACGAAAGCCAGAACATACTCATTGCCCGTTGCTGTGAAAATCCTCAAGATTTTTTCAGTCAGCTTTCCAGCATATAAGGTTTTCTGTTAAATGCAGAACAAATTGTCTTTGTTACGACTATAATTATTGCCTTGGATCAACAACAATTAAAAGTAACCAGAATATCAAAAATCTAAAAACCAAAGTGAATCTCAAGTAAAAGCTAGATACAGAACAAAAAAGACTGTCCTCGATAGCTTTCAATCATGTTTACTCACTCGCAGGCAACAGACTTGATATGGATTCCAATGCCACTCCAAGAACACATAGCTGTCTGTTTAGTTTGCACTTTCTCAGCAAAATCTACAAATTTTGTCATGCCAATCAAGACCACATTCAAGTTGTCCGAACAATTAGAAACAAAAACAAATCAACGCAGGCCTTTTAGCTTTAAGCACTCGATCAATAAATCAGGAGAACTTGTGAGCTATACTGATCCACTAGTCCAAGCTGATGTTAGGGCTCTTAGCTTCAGGCACTCGATTGCTAGATTGAAGTAGAAGAGGTGTCAGTGATAGCAAACCACGCATCTGACCCAATGTTGGGGCGTTTAGCTTAAGGTACTCAGTAATAGATCGCGAAGGGAGAGTTAGGGAAATTATTCTCTTTCCAGAGAAAAGGTTCAACCAACAGGAGAGGATATGACCACCTCTAGAATTGGCGTTGAGGGCATCTATAGTCTAGGTTTCAACCAATAGGTTGAGGTGTGAAGGGTAAAGAAAAAGTACACGCATTTTCAGAGTAATCTGGTACACTTGAAAGGAAACCTGCATAGCTAATAAACACAAATCATTAAACCTTAAGAAATGGAGCATTTTGCTCTGCCATAAGCTTCCAATCCTTGTGAAATTGCTGATTGTGGCCCTCTAAAGGCGCAGAATAGGTCTTAGATTCCTCACAACTATAGAATTTACAAAACGAGCCCAGAGTTGCAGCAGTAATGCTTCTATGACACTCAGAAGGTAAAATCCATCTTGTGTGACCACACTCAGAAAACTTCATGGTTGAGAAAGTAAGCATGTACATCCACTCTGATCTTTAATACTTGGCAAAACACATGCCTGGTGGAATTTTTAAATATGTTAACAATGCTTGTCAGCTGTTATACACTTATAGTTATATCTGGTGTAGCTCTTTTAGTTAGCCCTTGGTATATCCACCTACTGAATTTAGTGAGCCCTTTCTACACCAATACATCCACCTGCTGAATTTAGTGGGCCCTTCCTACACCAATCCATTATTAGTTCGAATTCCTCCATGGCATTGTCACTTGTCCATAGACGGTTGATCCTAGTAATGGATGTGGAAAGGCACCTGCAATGAATGGCATTTGATATGCCAAAAATTTTACACAACCAAGAGGCTGTCAAAGACCTTGTCTGTTGCAAATCTTCAATCCTGGCCAACAGGCTGTGAGAGGTACTAACTGTTGTAAATTCCCTCCCAAGCACCCGACAAGGTACAAACTCTTTCCACTTCAAGGACACCCTCACTGGCCTCTATCCAAGTTCTAAAATGACAAAATCCCTTCCAATAACTCCTTTACTACTCGTAAGGGAATGAATGAACATCCCCACCTCCCGTGTCCATTGAAATCAGAAAATTCATTACTCTTCCTTGCAAATCTGCCTCAAGTTCTCTCCGTCTAAATTCCTTCGCAACCACATAAGGTAATACATAGCATGAAAGTAATGGGCAAAAATATGACAGCACACATTCAACATGAGGAAGAGAATATTTCAGCCATGAAACAGGCTCAACCAAATATATTTCTATAGCAAATGGGAGTATTAGAATGTGAAAATAAATTGGGTTGAAAGGGTATGAAAAGCTACCCGACAAGATACAAACTCTTTCCCCTTCAAGGACACCCTCATTGGCCTCTATCCAAGTTCCAAAATGAACAAAATCCCTTCCAATAACTCTCCAACTACTCATAAGGGAATGAATGAACATCCCCCACCTCCCCACCTTTTTCTCCTCAAGCTATCATCTCCTGAAGAGGAGTAAATGCAGGGCTGGGTTTCTTCCACTAAGTATGCCAGTCCATATCATTTCGATTTGTCATATTCAAGAAAAATGTTTTTTTCTTGATGGGTGAACTTTTGCAGGTTTCATAATGATGAAATAAGACTGCATTCATCCTCCATGCCTTCAAGCATGGCTTCCATCCTCCATGGTCAGATATTCTCCCCCAACATGAAATTTGCAGTTTTGAAATATTCAAATTAAAACTTTAGAATATCCTCAAACCACTAAAATATTATACATGTCATCATCAAAATTGTTTCTCATGTAGGCAAGAGGGAAGTGCCCTTTCAATGTCATCCCCAAGTGCCAACACATCAATCACCTGCTATGTTGGCCAGGTCAATCAAATGGTTACTGATCCATTGTCGTTAAAATAGGTAGTGTGGCCAATTGTTGGCATGTTATGCACACAAGGATAACACTTCTAACATTGACTCTTGCTGAAAATATCTTTTGTTTCTATTGTAGACATTGTCTGTAGGTCTGTAGGTCATCTCATAGACTATTTAACTAGGTAACCCACAACCTCCAATGGTTATTCACATTTCATGGTCCTATACTTTGTATATAAACCTAGTGGGATAACAACATCTCAAAAACGCCATGAAATTGAAATAAAATGATGCACAAAGAATGTTCAACATTATAAAATTACAAACATTTAATAATTAAATACAATAGTGTACCAAATGAACTCAAATGGTATGAAACCAGAGAGGAGGTGACAATGTATCATAATGCATTGATGTGTGTAAAACACATTTCATGAAAAGTACATACAACATGAATAATGGTAGCATGCCTCACCTTCCACCTAGGACTTCTAGAAGCTTGCATGTAACCAAGTGGGAGTGTGAACGAGTGAACAAGTCAACAAAAGAGGCACAAGTGACAAAACTCGAATGGGCTTGAAGACCCGCATGAAAAGTGGTGTATACCAAATCTTAGGAATCATTTATGACAAAATCTAGAAGCCTCGACTTATATGGTAAGCTTAGGGAGATATTTTGTGATATTTAGAAGTCATTTATGGCATTAAAGACTTCCATAAATGTATGTAGGTTGAGAAAATTGAATAAGGGGCAAGAAACCCTTTAGTGTATGATACCCTTATAAGTACATTTTGTTGTGAATTATGACATAGTAAGACTTTTGTGGTAAAGACAAAGCCATGGGAAGGGACAAATGTCACCTTCCCATAGCCTAAGAAGATTGGAGGTTTCCCCATAAGTAAAGTAGAAGCAATACACATACCACCTTTTGGTCATTCCAAAATTTGGTTCTTGAAGCTCAAAGAGAAGAAAGAAAGAGGAGCTAAAGAAGAGACCTTAGGAGTTTGAAGTAGCATACCTTGTTGCAATGGTTTAAGCAAGCAAGGATTGGAGGTAGGATCTCTTCTACTTTATTTTTGTGTTGCCTAATATGCTTCATTGTCTCTCCAAAGAACTTAGAATACTAGAAATCCCTTATTGCTTGTGATGATTCCCTTGTTGCATTCATCTGATTTTTGCAATCTAATCAATAGTAAGTTTTGTGTAAAATGGATTAGAAAGATCCTAACCCCTACAGTTACATTTTGGTTGTTTTAAGAGTTTTAAATTCTAAAGGTATTGTGTTGTCCAAATCTCTATGATGTGAAGGTCAAGGGAAATAGATGTTTTGTGTAGACACTCAAATTTGGTAATTTGCACTTTGACAACCCTTGATTTAACTATGCACTCTTGCTATGATAAATACAGCTTCTCCATTCCCGCTTAGCACTTTCTGAGGTCCATTGTTTAGCTTGTTTATCCTTGCATACTAACATGTCGACACATCCTAAAAATACAATGCACAAAATCAATAAAGAAACATTAGTTTATTAGCTCCAAACCGCATTTGGCATATTTCCTGCTCCCAGTCAAGACCATACAGATTGGTCAAGACCGTACATCAAGAACTAACCTACTTGTACGGTCTTGGACCGACGTTTCCAACTGCACTTTCAAATTGACATCTTTCGTTGGGTCTTATAATTCATCTGGGCCTATCTTTCTTAGATAAATCATCTACGAAACCTTGTATAAGAAACTAAACACTAGCTCATTTGCTAACCTATAACTCATGCGGCAATGCACTAGAGCACTCACTTCATACACTTGCAAAAGGCATTCAAAACTCCATAAACCTCACAATAGCACATCTGAAGTCATTAGGGTAGCACCCACATCAGGTCTAAAGCTACAAACCAGGTCAAGGCAGCCATATCTCTCATCCACGAGCACTCAAAAATCCCCTCTCCAAGTATTTTAGCAAGAGCTAAGCCAAAGAAAGCATGGTCAAAGCAAGTGCCAAATCTGATTGATCCATCTAGATATCACATGCTAGGTGGAGAATGACGTGTCATTTGAGGCCTCTTCAAAGTAGCGCCAACATCAACAGTGCACGGGGGTGCCCACAACCCTTCTAATGTTTGTTTTGTGGTAGTCTTCATCCATGGCTAGGGTTTAAGATGATGTTCAGGCCATTCAGATAGCTTTGTTGCATGTGTAACAAAGACAACCAACCCAGAAAGTTGTAGAAGTTGATTCAAAGGAAGTCCAAGACCGTACAACAAGATCAAGACCATATAGTATGGTCCTAACATGCTAGTACAGTTCCCCCAGGTTGATTTACAGTTCCAGTTGCGAAGGTCGTTCAAGTTCAAATCTCCTAGTTTCACTATTACACAATCTCATATCTCTCCAAAAGTCATTTGAAATCAAATAAGGGCCTTCATACATCTATTTTGAGCTTTCAATTGTATGTTAGGTTGATCGATGTATGCATAATTCAATCTATCTGATCAAGAGATGGTGCTTTCGCCATCATTTCCAGGATGTCTCCTCCAAAATGTCCCTCATGGAATCTCTCCTTAGGCCCATTGTCCTTTATGGATTTGTTGCTTGGGGACCTTCCTTACTTGAGTCAAACTAAGCTTTGGTCGAGAGAGCACAAACTCTTCTCCTCCGCCGGTTTATTTGATGCAAGCAAACTGTCCCTCATCATATTATTTTGGCTGAGTTCAGTGCTCGTCCTTTTAGATTAAAGGCTAGGTTTAATATGATCTCTTTCCTGCACCGCACCAAAGGCTTCGCCGTTTCGATGGAGGAGCAGGATAGGTACCCATTCCTGGCCTACTACTCTTCAAATGCTATTGCTCGCTCTGATGGCCCCCGTTGCGGTCGTTGTTGATTTGCGGAGGTTTCCGGCTTTTTGGGGACAGTTGGTATTCAGATGGATCGTCTCCCTCCTTTTCAGTACTCCTTAGATGCGTCGCGCCACCTCCTTCTCACTAGACAGGTGTTGAACAAGACCATCAGAGAGGATATCTATAGATGTTTCATCCTTACCACCTGGGCAAAACCCCAGGGGGGTCTTCGCCCTAAGATGGCCTTTTACGCCGAACACTTTATGGAGATGAGTGATGGCCTCATTATTCATCCACAGTATACTTGTCATCACTGGACGCATGTGCTCTGCATCGCTATCAACCAGATCAAAGTTGGTTCCCACAGACTCCGGTGCGAGACAAACCACCACCTTGATCGTTCTAACAGGATTTGCCATCTGTGTAATCTCCAGGAGCCCAAGACAAAGATGCACTTTATTTTCAGATGCCCCACATACTATGCGATCAGAGGGAGGTTTCATTGTCTCTTCAGAGGAGCACAGACTCTTTCGGACTTCTTCAGCTATGAGGATCAAAAATGTCTTTCTTTATACATTCAGGAAGTCGTGAGGCTTCGTGAGCACACTCTCCAACTACATTCCAAACCAGATTCTACCTAGTTGATCACTTCCTTCTTCATTGTGATACCTTCAGCAAGAGTTACCAAGCGCCAATGGACGACTAGCTCCACCTCTGACTCGAGATCGATCCATCCCAAGGACAACACTCAAAATTCACCAAGCCATCATCTTCACATCGGTACCAGGCTCGGTACTAGGCGACAAACGAGACCTACAAGATCTTCTAGATACAACACAACGGCCAAACAGCAGCTCGATAGACAACCCTTGCACTTTGCCGCCTCCTCGTCTACTCATCTCTCCATCCAAAATTTCTTCCAGTTGGCCTTAAATGTTAGGGGAGCTAGTTCCATCATATCCCATGATGGACTCTCTTTTCTTCTTTGCCCCGGCCTTCCTTCTTTTCTTCTTCTCGCTTGTATGCCCACCCCTGGTCTGGGTGTCGGGATTGTTCTCTCCATTGTTGTTGCCTTCTCAAGCCCTTTGTATCTTCTTTGCTTTGCTCTTTCTTGGGACCGTTTGGTCCCCCGCTTTGTATTTGCCTTAGCTGGCTATTTCAGTCCCATTGACCTACTTTGTGGTCATTTGTTGGACATTAATATATTTATCTTATCTTATCTTATCCTTTGTAATATCTGTAAACAACTCTAACCTAACCTACACCTAATTAAATTAACCTAAGAATTAATTAAGGGTTAAACATTTTGGTTGTTTGGTGAGAGCCCACAACCTTGGTTGAGCTCATCTTGGTGCCCATTTCCCAAGATTCTTCTTTCTTCACCCTATTGTAGTGTGTAAAATTCTATTTTTAAGGAAAACTAGACAATCTTCCTCACCCCATTAATGGTTGTGAAAAGTGAGTTCCGTTTGGGGTTGGTTGGCTCCTTTCCTCACCCATTGTGATGAAAGAGTCTGCCCCCTTGTGGTTATGATATCATTTTCGTGTTTGGATCTACTTTTCCTTTATTTTCTTTTTAGCAATCCTAATGGATGGCCTTGTGTAATCCTTGTGAGTGTTGTTTATGGCTTGTAACAAATTGAGTTATAATGTTACCTTTCTCCCTTACCTACTTGGTAAGTTGTTACGACACTTGTACCTATTTGGTTTTTCCTCGTGATCAGAGTTGGGAGTTCTTTGGCTCGGCGGGGAAATGGGGTGTTTCCATGGTGTAAGATGGAGGGGTAGCCACATCCCCACCTTTGCCACATCAAGAGCATAGTTGGAGAAAACAATAAAGAACGTGGATTTCATATTTAGTGAAAAGTTTTGAGCACATCACAAAAGTAAATTTGGAAATTGAGAGTTATAAATTGTTTATTTGTTGTGAACGTGGTAAATGGTGTATACAAGAAAGAGGATAATTTTGAAGCAAGGAGGAGTTTTCTTTTTTTCTCATCTTTGTCTCTTTGCATGCATTTGAAAGAGTAATTTATTGGATGTGGAGATACTAGTTCATACTTGGCTTTGTCTTAAATATTTATAACACAAAATATTGGTTATACTTTACAGTTGTATGTTAATTCGGATATAACATAATCTTACAAGTATTCTTAGAAAAATAGTATTTTGAAATATGAGAGGCCCTCTTGATACCTGAAATTTTTATGCGTAATGTATTTCCCCTAAACTATTTTTCATGTATAGTACATTTAGAATGCCCATAGCACCTCACTAAATACTTTTAGACTTAATGGTTTTTGAGTTATGAATTCTTGAAGTCTCACTACTAAGTAGGTGCAAATTTGGCTAACTTGAAGTATAAAAAATAAAATAAAATAAATCAATATTATAACCTCCCCAAGTCTATTCTCCACTTTAGTGAGACTACCACGGATCAAATTTGGAAGAGCATTGCCAAACTCCTCACTTGAGCATTTTGATGTAGCCTTACAATTGCAAATTATTTGACATAAGTCTTAACTTGTTAAAAGTAAGTTTAAACCTTTGTTTATAAGAAAATTCGACAAATCAAAACTTATAAGAGCTTGACCAAATGCACTAGGCTGGGTAATTTGGTGTGTATTTAGCTTTACAAGTTCATTGACCCAAGATCTTAATACAACCCACCATTATGTTCTTGGTTTATATATTATTTCAACAGCAATATTAATAATATTGGAACTATCACTAATGATTGTCCTAAATAGAAATACTAGAGCGAAGGATTATAATTAATAATAATAAATCTTATACTTATGACTCTTATACCCACTAGTTATCAACCCTATATGACACTTATATTTATCTTAATCGTAATGACAATAATCATGCTAATACCCCATTCAATAGCCTTATAAAATAAATACATTAAAAAATTAAAGGGGAACATATAATATATCACTATGATGTTTTATTTCCAGACTCAAAATTAGATAATAAACAGACTAGACTTTTTCTCTTTCTTTTAAATGGACAAGCAGCCTTCAAAAATAAAAACATATATATACACTAGATGACAAATAGAATTATCCTAGGGCCAAGTTCACTCACAACTAAAAAGCCGAAGGCCAGTGCCTTCGTTTTTGAGAGATTTAAAAGGACTGAGCCCGTTAATTTGGAAAAGGGCGAAAGGCCTGTAACAGTAGGTTTTAACTTTGTCAGCTACCTATGACCATTAAACTAATTTTTTTATGACCATAATATTTCAGTATTGCCTTCAAATTTTGGGCAGCAGCTTTTAGTACAATACAGAATCAAAAAAAAGAGATCTCTATTTATTGTATAAAGATTCAATATATATATTTATTTATATACCTAAAACCAATATACAAATCTATATAAAAAAAAGAGGACCACACTTTAAATCTGCAAGTATTTTATGACTAAAATCGTGAAAAACGTAAAAACAGTTGTCAAGGTTAGAACACTGCCTGTGTCTTCAGATCTGGGCCAAGCCCTGTAATTAACTGCAACTGCATAGCAGCAGCACCATCCAAGGCCAAGAGGCCTGCCTCTGAGCCGAGAGTGGAGCAGCAAGGACAGTGATAAGGCCTGGACAGGAAATAACAGTACCACAAAGGGAGCTCAGTAGGTATGAAATGAATGCATTTTCTTTTACTTTAACCCCCTCCTGCCACTAGGCTGGGTGTGTAACTGAAAGGAGAGCAGCGAGTTTAAAAATGAATGCAATTTCCATCCCCCCTTGGCAATGTCTTGCTCAGTGTTTGTTTTGTTTTGGTTGATGGTGGTTGATTTAGCCGCCTTGGCGGTTGAGGGAGTCCGCTGACAGTTGGGGTGGCTGTTCGCTACCTTTTTAAATGTAGATTAATGACGGTGGCAGTGGGATTCGAACACCCCACCGCCCTTTTCACATACAACATTTAAGTGGTGGTGGGTATGTAGCTCACCAGTGGATGCCACGCACCCACCCCATTCCTCCTTACTTTTCCTTTTAATTAAACTTTTCATTACATATTGCAGCCTTTGAAAGTATTCTTTGTTTTAAGTTCTTTTATTATTATTTTAGTATCATGAAATTTATAATACCTTGAAATTATTCAATTATTATTATTGTTATATTATCCTAACCATGTTATTATTTAATGATACGGATAATATTTTCACTAATACTATTACTAAAATAATAAAAATTATCTTTACTCTTATAAGGTATAACAATAATAAATATACTATTATCATTAAATTAATATTAATATTACCATTATGATTCTGGTTATAAATAATAAGAACAATAAGAATATTGTTGCTACTATAATTAATATTACTATTAATAAAATAATGCAAAAGCATGTCAACAATTTCCCGTGTAAATATAATGGACATTGTTCAAGTTCATGTCCGACAAGGAAAAAATTAGGCGAAGTTCGAACTTTTGGGTAAAGTTTGACGTGCCTTGTGACATAAGATTGAGAGTACAAAATCTTTGGCGATATCCTTATGAAAGGTCGTTAGATCAATCTCAAGGCTCTTATCTCGGACTTCTCATACAGCACAAGGTAAGTAACCCCATCTATTCCCTACTACAGCTTGTTATCAATCACATCACACTACGGTGCTACCATATTAGTCCAAGGTGGTGGTCACAAACATTCAACTTCTCTTTTTCTAACAGTTAAATCTTAGCTAACCTTTCAAAACCTAACAGGAGGTGCGACTACAATCACCCGATGACCTAAAGGGTCGGGTGACCCTTAAGCAAGCCTCCTCGACTTTTCCTCATCTTCCATAAAGAAGAAATATGACACCACAGAACAACACTTAAATGCCGATTCCCTGATTTTCCTAAACTAGAAGAGTCTCATTATTCAAGTCAGCTCAAGTTCAAGCCCGATAGAACCAGCACTAGTTGATACCTCCTAGTGACAACAACAGAATACCGACCTTGCCAATTAAGGTTAGAATCTCTAGGGAATGCTCCTAGATGAAATTTGTTGGGATCCACGTAGCCTTACGAAGGGCCTTACAGACAAACTCCCCTATTGGTAGAGAACATGGGCCAAGTGGAAAAGAAACTCTTTCAAGCAATGCACTCTGAAAAGAAGGCTTTTCCCTACACAACTGTGTGTCGACTCATTGGTAATTAGGTGTCCCAAAGGCTCTTGCAAGGTCAGCTGCAACACATCCCTCTCCAATTTCCAACCGTGGAGGGCTTTCTGATACAAAGGGAGTGCCACATCTAGGAAGTTCGTCACAAGCACGAAGCTTGCAGTTCCCTTCCGATGTGAGAGATCACCTAACCAATACTGATAGATGTCTTCACTGCACTCCCCACCGAGGAGTAACGATTAGAAAACCTTTCTCGTCGGACATCCATTGGGGCAACGCACCACAACTCCTACAAGACGTTTTGAAAACCAGCACACTTGTGTTCTTGCTTCATGCAGCCTAACGTATGCTAGCACTTAATGACGACGTGAAGAAAAGAGTACGCATCCAACATCCTCACACAACGAGCACTGACAACTAATGGAGGGATTAACCAACGCAATCCTAACAACACAATTACTAAGGACAAACCCTCCTACCCAAGCATTGAGAAGCCAACAAACATCTTCGACGCCGACACATTCTCATACCAATGAGCCCGCTTGATGTAGCTTTGAGTTTCCTTCAACTTGGCTTGTTTAAAGAATCTCAGGGAATCCTGCGATCTAAACTTATTCTCCCAAGGAACCCAAGCCTCCTCACACACCAGTAGGCTTATGCCTTCTTCCCTAGTTACATTCTTCTTGAGCCACTTGGTCGTTCTATAGATCCAAGACTAGATTTCACCTACTTTGCAAGATGGGTTGTTCTTAACAAGATCAACAATGATAAGTCTTTAGTCCACCATATTTCTCCAAGGCCCAAGCCCTTTGTCTAGTATTGAACACAAAGACCGGGCATATGTTGAATTCCCGATGCATAACCACCTGCCTTATCAGGTTGGAAGTAGAGATCTTCCCAAAGATCCCTTTCATTCCCTCCACTACCACCCTTTGCTGGGATTTTTGTTTGGCCACATCAAACATTCGAATCACCTCCACACCAAACTAAGCATAGGGTAAACTAGCACCTTGAAGGTTAGGATCTTAGACCGGGTTGGGATTCTAAGAGAAGCCAAGAAGTGGTGAACTCCATGGAGGATTCTACTTCCTGACACTGCTCTCTAATTGATGATTCTTTCCATAGACAACTACATGTCAATCTATATCCCCAAGCCCCTGTAGTTGTCACACACCCTAATTTTTTTGTTCCTAATTAGAAACTCATGTTGATCGAGCTTTCCCTAATCTCCGAAGATTTTCATTACCTTGCATTTGTTGATGCCACATTCCATACCCCACTTATTGCTCCAAATCTGAATCTTTTGAAGCACATCTCTTAAGGTCCTCAACTATCTCCGTCATGGCCACCAAATAATTTGCAAACATCAACCCAACAATTCCCTCCACAAAGTCGGGGACCGCTACACCCATCCCTTCAAGATCCTTCATGATGTTATTTATGAAGATATTAAAGAGAGTGGGCGAGGTCGGGAACCCCTGCCTTACACCTCTTTTCATGGGGATGGGGGACGACAAGTTCTCATACTTGACTCGAACTAAAGACCCATTATAAGGCTCTTGAAAGAAGTGGAGGGCCTTCCCCCCACTCCAGTTGCCCGAAGCTTCCCAAAAACGCCTTGTGTGGGACCATGTCATAGGCTTTCTTAAAGTCTATGAATGCCACACACAAAGCTTCTTGAGCTTGGCCATACATCTCATGGCAATTTCATGGAGTGCAAAGACCTACCCGGTGAACTCCTCGTCTTTTCTAACATTTATTTTGCCCCTTATCGGTCACACATACAACCACCATTGCACTAGGAATGCCTCTCTTAACTCCTTTCCACCAACGACAAGTGCATCCCAAGCAACCAGCCCTATTACGTCAAATTTAAAACAATCTTGGTTCACAACCACTTAGTGTGAGTTGAAAGCATGTGCCTTTAAAAGCCAATTTAGCATTGCTTAAAGGTCGGTGGTCACAAGCATGCCTGGTTCAAATAATGGACGGCAAGAAAAACCTTTCATCTTGTTGATGCACTACATGCAACCACATATTGATTGTCGTTCCCTGCGAGAGTCTCGTCGACTCATTAGACAAAACTGTTAACTGTTCTTAAACAAGTGCATAGTACATCCTCAATAAAACATTTTCCCTCTATTAAACTTTTTTAAAATCACTATATTTTCCATAATTTTATTCATGCTAATTTTAGGGCACGACATTATCAAGCTTAGAATTTGAACAGTGTTTGACATGATTGGTCATTTTACATGTCTAAAATCAAATTTCAACTGCAAGTCGAATTTATAAGCATCTTCAAAAAATACCAGTCATATAAGCTTCATTAGTATTTTGATATTTGATCACTATTTTCATATTACTTTGTTTTTGCACATTATTGTTTTGAAATTTGATTACTATTTTCACATTTAGTTTGTTTTTGCAAATCTTTGTTTACATTATTTTTCATATTTCCTTTGTTTTTGCAAATTACTATTTTCATATTTAGTTTGTTTTCGCACATATATGTTTTGTTTGCTTTTGTAGAAGATATCACTTTTTTCCATTTACACCCACTAATAGTTAACAAAAATGAATTAAAAAACAAATTATATGCTAAGCAACTTTCTTGCATTGACTTTGGTAATTGCCATGTTATCACATTGGCTTCCATATTCTTTCAAATTTCTGTAAAATATACCCACTACCCACTTTTCATCTATACAACTTTTAGGAGACCAATTTATTATGCAAGGACCTCTACAAAGCACTTTAGTTTGGAATGAGGTGGGAATGAATTTTTTATCCATGATCATCCATGCCGTGGTTATCTTTTTCATCATATTTTCTTCCAGGCTGCCCCCTTAAGCATTAGCTCCGCATAATCCACTACTCTAGATTTTTAATTACTACTATATAGCCTCTTTCTTTTTTCCCTTTAAATTGATAAAATCCCCTTGAGGAGTAACCTTTGGCTTAAATGCCAGGACCAAGAGGTATCGTTTCCATAAAATTCACCCAACAGTTGCAACCTTCTGCAAAAGTCACCCATAAATTGCACCCAACCCAATGGGTGCAATTCGGAATGGTATTCTTCTGAAAACCAACATTTATCATATCTCCCAAGGATTTACACCCGAAGCTTCACTTTGAAGTGGTATTTTAGTATTTACCCAATTGTGCCCAACGAGTTGGGGTGGCATTTGACCCATTTTTTAAACTTATCATGTGTCCTAGAGATTCAAATTTGGGACTTTCATGACTCGGATCCATCCCATTCTACAACCTGTGACCTCTAATTTAGCCAAAGCTTCTTTGTTGTGTTTTGACTTGGACAACTAAAATTTAAAGATCAAATGATGTGCATGTTTAATTTGAGACATTGCCTAAATTCTGTGACTTGCATGCAAGGTTACACTTTTCATATCTCAGGCCTGGCAGTAAAGGGACACTCTTGGGGCTTGTAACACTTGAACTCGTCCCATTCTACATCGTGTGGCCTCTTTTTAGTCTGAGCTTCTTTGTTATGTATTAACTTGGAAAATCAAGATTAGAATGTCGAATAACGTCGATGAATTATTTGAAACATCACCTCGAATAATGTCGATGTTTTATTTGAAACATCACCTAATGCTTTTGTGCCTTGTAGAGTTAAACTTCATATTTCAGGCCTGACGGTAAAGGGAGACACTCATAGTTGCTTGACCCAGGTTAAACTTAAAATCACCCCACCCCAATAAGGCCGGGCATCATTCATTATAAGGACTCTACAACCTGTAACCTTGCCCAGGATTTTTATGAAGCCAGAATCAAATACAGCATGACCCAGTTTCATATCACACCACCCCACACCAATAAGACCGGAAATAATTCATTGTGAGGTATCTAAAGCCTTTGACCGTGCCCAAGATTTACCAAACCAAAAACAAAATCAGCAAGACTCACGTTGATATAACCCCACCCCAAAAATGTGGGCCATATGAGGTGGCCACAACCCATAACCTCTACCCAAGATCTACAAAGCCAAAACAAAAAGACAACCCAGGTTCATATCACTCCACCCCAATAACACCAGCCATAATGCATTATGAGGCATCCACAACCCGCAACCTCGCCCAGAATTACCAAGTCAAAAACAAAAACCGCATGACACGAGTTCGTAGCACCTCAACCATCACCCCTCAACTAACCCAAACCCCAATCCTAATAAGGCCAGACATAATTCACTATGGTGTGTCTGCCCAAGATGTATCAAGCCAAAAACAAAAACAACATAGCCAGGTGCATGTCACCCTACCCCAATCTCACCCCTCATCCCTCACCCAACCGCAATACAGCCGGACATATTTCATTGTGGAGCATCTGCCCAAGATTTACCAAGCCAAAAATATAAACAACATGACCAAGGTTCATATCACCACACCCCAATAAAGCCGGCATAGTTCATTATGAGGTATCTACGAGCAGTAACCTCACCCACAATTTACAAAACTGGTATATAGGCAAATAGAAACTGCCAAACCCCTTAGGACGCAATGTACCTACGTACATAAATTTGCTGGAGCTAAACTAAAAACAAGACCAACACACGGAACTAATTTTTTTTTAGATTTTAGATACTACACGGAACTAATTTTTAAAAAAGCGTTCAAAAATCGAACTCCTCCCAGAAACAAACACAAAAAGCGATCAAACCCTAAAATGCCATTAAAACCTTTCCCCCAAAAAAATGCACAGCAAGCACTAAATTACACTGTGATTAAAATAAAACCCTAATCGGAAGGGGGAAAAAAAAGAATATGCATATGAATACGTACCATGAAGAGCTCGACAACGATGTGGTCAGGAATTGAATTGAGACTGCCAATGCGATGTATGTTGGAGACCGCAGTGTCTATGGTGAGATTCAGCAGGGATGGGGAAACAATGCAAGGCGATGACATGTGATCACCCGCTCAAAATGAAACTATCTCCTCTTCTAAAAGAATCAGGGTACAGGTGCAGAAAGTATTATTGCTTTATAATTTTTAGAGCTACTCCCCGCTAGAAATTGCAGGCCCAGCTCGCTCAGCAACTCTGTACAGATTTTCAGAAACATAAAAATGGATTCCCATTCATATTTTCGCTGTTCCGGGATTCCAATGGAGAGAAAAATTGGTGGGAGAATTTTGTAAGAGGACCGTCGAATTAACAAGTTCTGCAATTGTATTACATTTGTTTTTATTGGAAAAAAAAAATGGGTCACGGAAGAGGATATTATTTTAGGTCGGTCAGCGGGAAAAAAAAAAACATGTTTTTGTTTTTCCAGCGGGGGTTGACTCTCTCACCCTCAACCATCATTTTAGCTGGTCTAGGTTATGGGTTTAACTTCAACTTTTCAGGAGGGTGGTGTGTTGCCCATTATATTCTATCGATTTAGAGGTCATAAGAGGTCTTATCTTGTGTTAAAACTCTACAGTTCTAAGTTGTTGGGCAAACCTCGATTCTCTCTTAATTAGCAATAAAAATGTGTTTATGTTGAAGTGATGCAGATCTTCGTAGTGATGTGTTTTGGTAGATTATAAAATCTTGTATCATAAACATGAAGGTCCCTACTTAAAATTTTACATACAAATATAACGATAGAAAAATTTTATCGAGAATTTCTCATCACATTGCACAAGAAAATTGAATGTCTATCATCTTGTTCGTGAAAATGATGAGTTTAGTATATCATTTGTTTGGTCCATTTATTATAAGCAAGTTTTGGAAACAATTACATATGATGTAAATCATTGTAGGATCTGACAAAATGTCTAATCAAAATGTGGTATTTTGAACTACAATGATTTCAACATATGCAGGGAAAAGAGGTGCATGAGGAGGTTGAAGGAACTGAGATTGGGCTTGTTGTCTTTGTCGAGAGTGCTCTTATTAATGTGTATGTTAAATGTGAGAGTTTAATAGATGCGCCCAATGTATTTGACAAAAATGTTTAATGAAATGTGGCGAGTTGGACTAGTAAAGAAATTTGTGTTATAAAAGTAATAAATTGTGCATTTTATTATGTAACATAACTTGAAATTTTACATGTCTCTAAAATTATGCACTAGCAATTAGAATCAAATTAAAGGTCAAAAGTGCCTGAGGCAATAGTTGGAGTGGATGTCCTTCTCACAACTTGTTGAGTTGTGGAGCTCAATTGCTTTAGATTAGCATGCAATGTAAAACTTGTTGGAAAACACAGTAACCGTCATCAGTTAAGAGGGACCGACATCGGTCAGGCAAGGAGGAATCAGCATCGGTTACGGCTAACTGGCATCGGTTACCTGTGCAAGGATGTTTTAATTAACTCTCAGGAATTAGATCTATTTTTAGCATTAAAGTATATCTATTGATTGTAATTGCATGGCTAAGTGTCCTAAGTTTATAAACGCCTATATAAGCATAAAAGTTAGGGTTTAGAAGTAAGTATTAACAAGAATTAAGAAGAACTTGCAAATGTTGGTGAAAGAGATAATTCTTGGAGGAGAAGCAAAAAGCTTGAGAGAAAGAAAGTATTGTACATCTGAGAGGTGTGGAAGATTGTAAATCTTGAATTGTATATCTTGTCAAAACTTTGGATAATAGATTGGTTTGTTTCTTGGTGGACGTAGCCTACACTGGGTGAACCACGTTAAATCTGGTGTTAATTTATATCTCTTGTTTTGTATATTTCTTCTGGTAGAATATCTACTTTTATTTGCATGTATGCTTAGATCTGATATATTGTTTGTACAACTGGTGTGTTAACCCCAACATAACTCAATTAAGATTTTTTTCCCATCAAGTAAATAAATGTTACATGCATTCTCGTATTTTGAAATTTGCATCAAGGTCATAATAAATCACAAATTTAGAGAAACGATTATACAAAAATAATAAACACATCTTATAAAGTTATCTCAAAAAGCCGAGAAATATTCCATGGATGGAGATAATTAATCGTAAGAGGTGCTTAGAATGCAGCCTATACAAGTTTTTTACAAGGTTGTTTACAAGTCTGACTTACCAATATTAAGTGGGTGAGGGGACTCAAACCTGACTAGGGCACTGTACGGATGAAAATGAACACGTAACCTTCAACCGCACTCGACCCCCCGAGGTCGTGCCGGAGCAGCCGATGTTGAATGTGTGTGTCTAACTATTGGAGGATCAGAGACTAAGATCTGGTAGTGTGATCTCCTGGTAGTCGAGTTGACAAAGGGAAGATTTAGATGCTATGAATGGGTAGCGTAAATTCCATATGGTTTGTTTGCCTAACTTGAATCTAAATGTTGATCTAGTTCAAAGTGTCCATGTAAGCTGAATGAAATTAACAATCTATGCTACTATTGAAAGTAAACTAATCTAAACAAATCACAAAACTGAAATACTACAATCACAAACAACAATTTGCTTCTATTCTAAATAATTAAATCTACTTCTACACTAAAACTAAACAAACGAGATAACCCGGTGTGGTTATTCACTTGTGTTGAGTGTATTGAAACTAAACTAACTCAAAACAATAACTTTTCCAAATTATCTATGATATGTAGACAACCTCCTACAGATATTCTCTCCTTTAGATCCACAGGGATGGGAAGAAGAGGATCCGTCACCGGGGATTGCTATGAAAGATTCAAACCCTCTTGGAAATTAACTAACTACTTACAAATGAAAAGAAATTGATTTCTACTCTATTTGATATGAAATTGAAATTAACAATTCATAATTGACAACCTGATAAACAAAGAAAACAAATACACAACTCCAACTTGGAAGAGTAAGAACCTTAGCAAATACAGTAGTGTCAGTATATCCCCTCAGTTATTTCCTTTATTTCTATGAGTGTTCATGTGAGTCCAAAGGATTGAGAATGCAAAGAACAACAACACGAGAATGGCGCTTGAACAATGGCAACTTGGAAGCAATTTGGACGCAATGTAAGTAGAAGAGAGATAGCACAAGAGATTTGAGCTTGGCTATGCAATTCCTAGCGAGATTATGGCAGCAAAACAATACAAGATACACAAAATTCTCAGTCCCCTTTGCTTGAATACAAGCATGGAATATATAGGAATGAAGGATAAAAGGTTACTTCATGCACAAGGCAATGAAGAGGCAGTTCCACTCATTAAATCTATTTTAAAATAGAAGGAACAAGGAGAACCAAACAAACGAAGCTATTTTTAGCAAATTCGGCTCACGGACGCGTTCAAAAGGTAAACTTAAGTGAATCATCGCATGTAATTTCTCACATGAAGATTTTGGAAAAATTGATCATGATCGCCACCCTGCGCTGGGCAGCGGTTTCAGGAGTGTTGCCCCAGGCAGGGCGACGGTTTGCGAACCACCGCCCAGGCAAGGCGGCGATCTTGGCACTGAAGGCCAAAACAAGCATAGAAAGAAGGGGGAAGCTGAAAAAATGCAAGGAAAAGATAAAGCAGGCTATCCAGGCTGCAAGTATATACTACAAATGGGTATTTGGAGCTCGAATACCTTCTTGAAAGGATTTTGAATCATCGCTACGGACTTTTATAACCGTTTTCCCGACAATGTGCCACATGTAATTTTGGGTGCATACAGGCACCATTATTTCGTAAAGCAATAAAGATGCCTATGTAGCTCTCATGGTTTAGCAAAAGTGGTATTTAGACAAGGTCTATCAATTCCTCCATAAAAAAGAATAGATGTTTCCCCCAAAAAAATAGGTATAAAGAATTAAATACTTTTTTCCTTCAATTATACTTGCCTCTATTGGCGACACCAGGGACATTATCAACAAGGCCATGATATGGCTAATCCTACTGAAGAAGTAGTTATGTGTTGAGGAAGACTTTGTTATGAACAAAGGACAAGCTAAGAGTAGTTTTTTCCTTTGTGTATTTCTTGCTTAGAATTTGATGTTGCAGCGGTCATTCTCATGTTGAAACGTTAATTGAAACATGTTTTTAACATGTAGTTTGAAAGCGGGTGAGTGAAGGGCATTCAAGGGGACCAAAAAAATTGGCATTGATAAGATTGTAATATAGCAATTATTGTAGAAGAAGGAGAGGCAGCAGGACCAGCATTATTAAAATCAGTGGCGTAGTTAAGAGAACTAAATAAAGTAGCAATTGCACTATAAGTCGGCAAAGGAAACGTTGATAGGTTGGCACAATAAGGGATGAGCATTCAACAAATGTGTTATTAGAATTGTGAGTATGGTCAAAAGCAGCAGACAAATGACATCAATATAGTTGTATGAATGTAATTTGTTCAAAATATAACAAAAATAACCAAAACAACAACATTATGCTTCTTTCCTCTTTTGTTATGCCCACGTAAGTTTTACAGGAAGCATAAAGTCCATATTGTTTGTATATATTCTTAATACCACAAGTAAATTTGTGCTCATACTTGAAAATATGAGTTTGAAGCAACCACATTCAAAACAATATGTGATTATCTAAGCATTTTTTTTGGGCAAAATTTATAACCATAGTCAAATTTGAAACAAACAAACTCAAAATAATTAGATTTGAAATAATATGATATTACTTGTGCGGGATTTTGGGTGACATTTGTATCCTAGTAGAAATGTCGTCTTTGTTGTTCAAGGTTTGGGAGCCTTGCTACAAACTATCCCCCTGAATACCATCTTCAACAACAATGTTTTTTTGTCATTTTAAAAACATTGAATATATTAATGGTATGATTTTATTTGTTTATAATGGTAACTACTTCTGAGTATAAAATATTAGTGTGATTTGATTCTTTGATAGGAAGGGACATTTGTGATATGTTTTAGTTACAAGTGCCCTATCACATATGTGAAAGCAATGGCATAAGGAAGGGAAGTGAGAGAGCTCAAACATCAAATGTGTGAGTATTATTGTGAAGCTGGAATAAGTGTTGATCAAACAGAATTTTTTTATTGTTATTAATGGCATTAATATATTGTAAGGTCAACACCATATTGTTGTATGTTTTACAAGATAACTTTTTTAAATTAGAAAAAAACACCTCTCTATCTTCCTTATGTGAAGAAAGATATAGTTTCGTTGAAACGAAATGTCTTTTCCAGTAAAGGTATTGTGTTGTATTAGAGATATATATTCTCTCTTTTGTTTGCGAGGCAGAAATTTGGCATGCGTACTTGGAAATTCCCTGCAAATAGTAACATACATGAATTGAGAGCATTTTTTAGACATAACACCAAGCTCACAAGCAGAGAAGTAGATCGTTCCATTGTTAAATAAAGAATTAAGATGAGATTTTTTTACCTAGTTATGATGAATTAACGCAATCATTTGTATTGACATCTGACCCTTTTGACGTCTCGGCATCTTCACATCAAAGAAAGAGAAAACAAAGAATTGGTCCTTATGTTTCATATTATTAGTACGGGTAGCTAGTTAAAAAAGGAAATAGTGTATCATAGTTACCAATTACTGTGGATTCCATGAGAAATTCCGTATTTTTTTAGAGAGAGGTCTTGCAGAAATCCCCAAATTTGTTGGATCAGTAGTAATATTGTTTAAAATCAATGCAAACATGGATTGATCACAAATTTTGGTGTAAAACAACATGAATTTTGTTGCAGGGTAGAGAAATTGGGGTTTTGCATTAATGTTAGCTTTCAACCTACTTTGTCACATACAACTTAGGGAGGGGTCCCATGGAGGGCGCTGCTACTCCACAATTTACTCTACGACAGATCCCATGGGAGTTTCCACAATCTGCTGCAAGATAAAATGGAATCTGCCCCTGAAAAATTGGAGCCCCTGATTTTTAGGGAGCATGGTTAAGCAGGTGGTAAAAAGGGGGGGCTAAAAATTTCCCTCACCCGCATAGTATTTTTTTCTGCTAAATTGCAATTTCCAGCTCATAGAAAACTCATTCCCTGAAATATCTATGCAACAACCCCTAAATTTTTTTAGGAGATGGGACCATAAAAATGCTAAAACTCCCTGAAACATCTCTGCAGCACCCGCTGAATTTTTTTAGGAGTGGCAACCCCATGAGACCACTAGGTTAGTATATACACAAAAACAACCCTTAACGTAAAAATCCCATAAAATATATTCGCCATACCAAAAAAAGAACAAACCGATTTAAGTAAATCTTATCTATGTTTGGGATCAACCCGCCAAATAAAATACAAATTAAGTTTTACGTCATTACCTCAAATCACAAGTCTTTGCGAATGGGGTGAAAGCATATTGAAAACCACAACCAAAAGTAGCCACGTAATTTTTTGGCTGCAAGGAAACAACACTTAATTTCAATAGAATTTTCTTTTCACAAAGAAGCAACTAATGATAAATTGAAATTTGAGTCCATGACATTCAAAACTACAAAGTTTGCATCAACAATGCCACTACCCAAACTCTCGTATAAATTAAAATTAGCTCCAGCAAGCTACAGCGAATGAGAGACATGAGTGGTTTATATTCATTTCACTACGCTCATATCATAAACATTATCGTCAAATAAATCTATGGAAGTGAATCGTACAACATCGCAATGACTATCAAGCTTTATGGCAAGGGAGTACCTGTCACGCAACACATTGTTGGGGAAACCCTGGCCACCGCAAGATTCAAACATGACGTCCCTTGAAGACACCAATGTCAAGCCCAAGCTCAAGCTCGCTCAAACAGAGGAAACTGCAAGAGAGAAAGAATGGCGACTGAAGTGTAGTACTATCCACTACCAAAAAACAACCGCCCAGTTCCTGCAATGATCACTACCCAGTTCCTACTGGAACAAAACCCTGAACGTTTTGAAACAAAACCACATTTCTAAGTGTTCTTCCCTGTCCACAACCGATAGATGTATTTAAGGAAGCATGGAAACCCACTTTGTGTACACAGATGCAATTAAAATTGGATAAAAAAACATTATTACAAAAAAAATCCTACCCAACACTGTCATTTCTCAATATTTGTTCAATGACCTTTCAAAAACCATGTTTCAAACCAAAACTAGGTTTCAAATCGGAACCAGAGCTAAATATCAAAAACAGTTAAAATCAAACAATTGCAAAAGAAGAAAACAAATCTCACTTACCCTGCAATTGTCGAAAGTGGAAATCCTTGGCGACACAAATAATCTGTCTAATGAAGGAGAAAAAAATATGTAGAAGACGGGGATGAGAAGGTGCAAAATATTGACAGGGCTGAAGCGCTCTTCAGAAAAATTAAAACTAGGAACATGACACTTTCAAAACATGAAACATTTCCATCCTCGAGTCACACAAAATCACCAACCCTGCATAGTGCATAGTAAATGCATTAAATGGGTAACAGTAAATGCATTCAATGCGCAATAGGACATCTGCTTTTTCCCTCTAGTATCTACAACGACAAATAAAGGGAATAACCAATATAAATTTGCCAAAATAACATAATCAAAGCTTCAAACTTTAGTCCAACACCATTTAAATACAAATGGCACAATTTGATTGGAAGCAATGCAAATATGTAATTGCTAGTGTGAAGATAATATCCTTGCCTTCGGCAGGATAAAAATGCATGAACCTTTTTCTAGGGAAAATTACACATCTGCATAATTTGGAGTTATGTTGAAGAATGGGTAACAATACCAAAAAAATCACATGGGCTTGTAAATATGTTGTATTTGTTTTTACTTGCAAAATTCTTCTATTACCTTTTATGTGTGTGTGCAACTTATGTTACTACATAATAATATCAATAAATGGGTCAATTAATATTTAAACTTTCAGTAAATAATTTTAATGCTAAGTTCTAAAAATATCCGGCGATGAGGGAAATCTCTAGATTTAGGCACCCCCTAACTATTGGCATCATGGGCAACTGCCTAGTTTGCATAATGCTTAATATGGCCTTGTTTGCAATGGATTGGGAATTGTGATCGCTAACGAGGGATCATGTGATATGTGGGGCAGGAGATGTTGCCATATGTATTGATCTTCTTAAAGTGCCTCTCAAACTATTTATTGTGGTAAAACTTTTGGGAGCTAAGTATTTTCAAGTGAGGTATTGTGAATCGAGGATGGTTTAAGAATTAAGATTGCAATCACAAAGTCACATTGTTGTAATGGTAAACTATCAAAATATTGTCTCCAATGAGTTTCCATTATTATTTTTTGAAATAAACTTTACATTTAAGACTATTATTCCAAAGAAGTTGTAAAATAAATGAGTTTGGCATGTAGTATTGATTGATAGAAAAGTCATTGTAGCAAAAGTATTTGGAATTGAATGATCTTTGGGTTCCTATTCTAAACAAAATATTTATATGTGCACGCATCATGAAGAAGAAAAATAGTTAAGTCAAGAATGGAACAACAACTACTCGTGTTGGTCATCTTTAAATTATTTAATCTAATAAAAAAATACTTGTGAAAGCCTTAAGCTTAAAAAGGTTTGAAAATTTATTATAAAAAATAATACCCTTATTATGTTTACCAAATAATTTAATTATCATAGCATATACATGCATACATACATACATACATACATACACACATACATAGATACATACATACATACATACATGTGTGTGCGCATGTGTGCGTGTGTGTACAAGGTTGTTTGCAAGTTTGAATTACCAATATTAAGTGGGTGATGGGACTAAAACCTAACTAGGGCACCATTGTTTCATAAAGCAATAAGGGTGCCTACATAGCTCCCATGGTTTAACAAAAGTGGTATGTGGACGAGGCCTATCAATTCCTCCATAAAAAATAATAGATGTTTCCCCCAAAAAATAGGTATATAGAATTAAATACTTCTTTCCTTCGATTGTATTTGTCTATATTGGTTACACTAGTGACATTATAAAAAATACATGAACTTTTTTCTAGGAAAAATTATACACATGTATAATTTGGAGTTATGTCAGAGAATGGGTGACAATACCAACAAAAGCACATGGGCTTGTAAATATGGCATATTTGTTTTTACTTGCAAAAAACTTATAATACCTTTTATGTGTATGCGTGCAATTTATGTTACTATATAATAATATCAATAAATGGGTCAATTAATATTGAATCTTCATGTAAATAGTTTTAATGTTAAGTTCTAAAAATAGTCGACGACAAGGGAAATCTTTGGATTTCGGCACCCCCTAACTATTGGCACCTTGGGCAACTGCCTAGTTTGCACAATACTTATTATGGCCTTGTTTGCAATGGATTGGAAATTGTGATCACTAACAAGGGATAATGTGATATGCGGAGTGGGAGGTATTGATCTTCTTAAAGTGCCTCTCAAACTATTTGTTGTGGAAAACTTTTGGGAGCTAAGTATTTTCAAGTGAGGTATTGTGAATCGAGGATGGTTTACGAATTGAGATTGCAATCAAAAAGTCACATTGTTGTAATGATAAATTATCAAAATACTGTCTCTAATGAGTTTTTATTGTGATTTTTTGAAATGAACTTTACATTTAAGACTATTATTCCAAAGAAATTATAAAATAAATGAATTTGGCCTGAAGTATCAATTGATAGAAAATTCTTTGTAGCAAAAGTATTTGGAATTGAATGATCTTTGGGTTCTTGTGCTTAACAAAATATTTATATGTGCACGCATCATGAAGAAGAAAAACATTTAAGTCAAGAATGAAACAATAACTACTCATGATGGCCATCTTTAAATTATTTAATCTAATAAATATTTACTTGTGAAAGCCTTCAGCTTAAAAAGGCTAATAAAAAATAATGCCCTTATTACGTTTACAAACTAATTTAACTATCATAGCATATACATACATGTATGCACATGTGTATATATCTATATATCTATGTATATGTATGTATGTAATAGATATATACACATGTGCATACATGTATGTATGTATGTATGTATGTATCTATCTATCTATCTATCTATTTATATATCTATATATCTACCTATCTGTCAATATATATATATATATATATATATATATATATATATATATATATAATTGTGTATAAATAATACTAAATAAATATTAAAAATAATAATTAATAATAAGTGTATACTTACATATGTTGTGAGGGCTATGTCAACATCCTAAGTGTGTCTATCACAAGGTTGTTTTTTGTTTTTCAAATGCATCTTCAAATAAGAAACTTTGGTAAACAAGTTTTACCATATGCAAATGTTCAAAATCGCATACACATAGAAAAATATAGGAAATAGAACACAAAATAGGATGGTAATCAGAGATCTCGCTATAGCGGATATAGAAGCTTTAGATTAGATTTGGTTATTCTCAAATAGGTTGAGTGTAGCTTTTGAATTGTAAAATAATAAAAGTGAAGGTGATTCCCTACTGAAATCTTTATTATTGTGTTATCTTCTAAGATGAATCCATTTTTCATTGTTAGAGCGAACTGATGGTTTTTCCTTTTCCCTAAAAATCCCATGAGTTTGCATTCAACATTTGGATTGTAGTATTTGAATACTAACGGGGATGATAGAAAATTTTTGCAGTATATCTTAAAGGTTAGGATAAACAACTTTGTATTTCTGAAGATGTTTGGGATCAAGTTCCAAAGGGTGTGTTTCCTTTAGTATGAAGGTATTTAAAATGTATTTTGTTTCCCTTTTGTTGAGATCCTTAGTAAAATTAGACAAATCTAATTAAGGAAGCTATAAACTAAACATTTTAACATATTGTGGTGCATGAAAATGAGAGGACACCACAAATGATAGTATATAAATATTATTATGGGTCAAACATAAAACTAGAGACTACATTTTTTAGTTTTTTCATTCCCAATCGTAAATGCATGGATATTATCAATAGTGACAATAAGTTGAGATCATGTAATTCCAGTCACTAGTTGGATTACAATCTCACCATCACAATATCAAGTTCTTCCACTATAATGGAAATTTTTATAGGCAAGTTTTTAGTGGAGATATTATTTGAAGGAAAAAATGTTCTAGTGTCAATTGTTTCATAGCACTAGCCTATTTTGTATCACATATGAAGATGTGACATTGATTTAGAGTATTTACTACAACCTAAGAGGATCAAGTATGAGGCTAAGAGTGAGTTATTTTGCATCATTTCATACCACCGACCCATTGCATTTACACTTGATATACAAGCGGTCGGGGTTAAACTAAAGACTAAGAGGAGATTAGCAGGATTGACTTATGGGAAATGAGCACATAAACCCCAAGCGCGTCAGCCTATCACCCAACATTAGTTGGGCACTCACCCGAGGCACGTGTAGGAACCGAGCCCCTCCTCTATGTAAGATTCGTAAGAATTTCCGTCATTAATGGAGGAATGGTTGCAAAAACAGAAAATACACATATCCATTCTAGTAAAAAAGTAAAAGCTTTGAATCTAAGCATAGATGAATCATAAAAAGGATGTATACATTATAAAAATATAAAGGAAACATATTTGAGCCATGAGCAATATAAAGGACACAAGGGGTTTGTACCCATGAGCCTAGATTTTTCCAGAATAGGTTATGACACAGGATCTTGACTCAAAACTGTTGTAGCCTACTTTTACCTACTCCCTTTAAACCCCAAGCGCGTCAGCCTATCACCCAACACCCTTTTTAGATCCAAATGCATACTTAAATAGAATCAAGATCTCTCCTTCACCGCCTCAGCTTCACTCATGAGTAGGCCGCATGCTAGGTGGAATCATGCTCCTCCGTGATCGAGTGCCTATGTCAGCTCACCAAAACCCTAATTAACCTCCATTAACCATAATAATTCCCCTCTAGAATATTCCTGTCATGGAATATTCTTTTTGTGAGCTCCAAGACTCCAATTCGTAGGCGCGTGCAGGAACTCGAGCACGCCTCCTCTATGTAAGATTCGTAAGAATGTCCGTCATTAATGGAGGAATGGTTGCAAAAACAGAAAATACACATATCCATTCTAGATCAACAATTGTTGCTTTCTCTATCAAGCTCCTCATAAATTTTAATAAAGCAACATCTGGAAACAAGCTTTGTTAGATCTTTTTATGCACGCATGTCAAGCACTAGTCAAATCCCCATCGGTAAATCTGAGAGTTCTATGATGAAGGCAACAAATTTACATAATCAGAGTTATTGATGTTTTCTATATCTACCATCTATAGTTCATAACCTGTCAAACATTATTTGAAGCACATAATCATGTTCTTAAGTCATGCCCATGTGCATTTTGTAAGGGGAATACCCTGAGAAAATGTAACCATCAAGCCCAAGAGCACGAAAACTGCAAGGTATTTGTTGAAATACGGAGAATGAGTTGTTGCAAACAATGAAAAATAATAGAAAAGGAATACATAGGGAGTTGATGATATCCACATGGTGTCAATAAGTATCAGTATTCTCTGCAAAATCCAACAGAAGAATTGTTTGTTATAAAAGACCTGCCAAGACGTCTCCTTGGTGAAAGAAATATTATGTACAGAACAGATCGTAACACTAAATCATGATATTTTTTATCAAGATCTATCATATACACACCATGAACTTAATGGATATACAATATCCCTTGTTGGGATTTACAAAAAATTGACAAACAGTTCTACAAATTTGCAGCAAATACTAAATCTGATTTTTTTCTGATTTTATGCAGAAAATTACAGCTAGGGCAGCGAACAGTAAAATATGAATAACTCTCCAAATTATCCGCTCAAATCACTTGAAATTTTAAAGAGAACTAGATAATAATATAAAGAACACAAGGGAAATATTTTTTGGAATTTTTTCAGGTCAATACACGCTGCCAGAAATTTACAGTGCCTAAAATAGCCGAAAACTTCTAAAATTAATATCTTTTGCTAAAGAAGTCCAAATGAGCTCAAATTTTGGATCTTGGGCCACAAAAAATATGAAGAATAATATTCCAAAATTTAGTTTTCACACAGCAAACATGAAAACCCACTAAAAAGTAGGGTCGCCCAACACATTTAGGGGCATCAATTCAGCTCCCAAACTTCGTAAAATTCATATCTTTCCGATTACAAGTGCAAAAAAATATGAAACTTGGGAAATAACATATATAAATATCATAGATGACCTTCCAACCTTCAGATCTGAAAAGGGGCCAACTGGAAACCCTAAAAAATTAGGGCTGCAATCTCCCAAACAAGTCGCCCTCCTTGGTAGATGACCAAAACCCTTGTGAAAAGTTCTGTAGATGATGCCAAACCCTTCCTTTATTGCTGCCGTAGGTCTGATCCGAAAACCAGCTGAAAATCTCCACCCAAACTCACCAAAATCTTCAAAACCCTATCTCTGAAAACCCTGAAAATACCTCTGTAAAACAGCCCTGAAATCAGCTTCAAATGACAAGCTAGGGTAGATCTCTCGCTACCGAAGAATGCCCTGCTAGCTAGGGATGGATTTCTCACCACTGAAGCTAGGGTTCCCGTGGCATCTTACTCCACAAAAAGCTAAAAAGTTGCAAACAGCAGTTGCACATGAAAGAAATATAAGTGTATGCATGAGTGATCTCCCACTACACCCTCCATCTCCTTATATAGCTTTTTATGAGCCCCAATGAAGAAATATAACATTTAATGCAGTACATATCCCCTCAAGTCACCAAAAAGGGACTTTAAGTGGCCCCAACGAAGAAACATAACATTAAATGCAAAAGTGTCCACTTAAGTGATCCCAACGACAAAATAGAACACAAAGGGCCCATTAGACCCTCCCAACGCCCAAAATATAACAAAAACATAGTAGGAAATCAGACAACCATCCCCAATAACCTCCAAAGTCGTTAGTCCCTTGGGAATGACCAGGGCTAAGACCAAAATAGGGCCGTTAGGCCAACTGCTTGGAATTAGGGACATTACAATCCTCCCCTCCCGAAAAATGCTTGACCCCAAGCATTATCCTCCTGTGCTGTAGAAACTGAATACCACAAAGTAAGTGCCTCCATCTCACCCTGCAGTCAACCGAAGATCGATGTGATCCGAAGTGACCAAAACACCACATATAGTCATCATGCTCTCCATGCAGTGCAGATAACAATGTTGTCCTTGAAGTAGAATAATGCCCACATCAATTCTCTACTGGTACCCATACTAAAACTGTCAATCTGTCCAATCCCTGCCACTGCAAAACTATAATCATGTGATCACTCACTGCATCTCCTGTCGACTCCGTCCCTCGACTAGCTAGCACATGCTCGTCATCCTCATAAGCATTAAAACATATAGGAGTGTTATCCCCTATCAACTCCAGAAATAAGGAACATGCATACTCCGATTTGTCACCATGACAAACTACACATCCCTGCACAAAGTTGAGGATATCGTCCCTCAACCCATGCCATCTGACCCTTTCCCATATGAAGTTGAAGGTCTCATCAAAGCTCAAGTGTCCAGACATGGAAGAATAATGCACATGTCGCAGTATCTCCATCCTCAACCATGAATCCGACACGAGGTACAATCTGTCTTGATAGAAGATCATCTCATCCTCCAATCTGTAGTTGTCATCCTGTATGTGACCATCCAGAATCTCACAAGTGTGTCGGTTCTTGGAGTACTCAACAAGTAAATGAGATCTCCAGTCTACCGAAACCTCAGACAACCAACATAATGATAAACTCGGATGATCTAAACCTGTAATCCCGATCTCTGTAACTACCTTATGTGCAACACTATTGGTCACACCCGCATCCATCATACTCCACATCGATCCGCAATAATAAAACCCCTCATTATGCTGGAAAGTCCTCTCCATCCGCTCAGCTGCAACCACCCTAGGTGCTCCTGCCGATAATCCCCTCAAAATCACATTCTTGCCTTCGGACTTAAACTTCAGATCCATCGTCTGGAAGTTAGTCCGAAACTCACCAAGAGAGTGAAGCCATTGCACTCCCAACACTATGTGGGTCACTCCCATACCAACAACGTGGAAATCATCAGTAACTGTGTAGTTACCCATGGTGATGCTCAATTGTGGAACTCTCCGTGTGCATCTCATATACTCCCCATTGGCTACAACAATGTTGAAGCCCTCAAAGTCCTTCGTTTGTAAACCTTGTCTCTCCACCAATGATGCATCAATAAAGTTGTGGGTAGCCCCACTGTCAATGAGTACCATAACTCGTTGGCCCTGCATAACTCCCCTAATCCTAAATGCCTTGTACATCGGGAGTACTAGACAATGTGGCTATAATCTCCCGAGGGGAAAGTCTCCTCCTTCTCTGCATCAGCACTATCCATCGCAACTCCATTCCCATCATCCATCTCGTGAGTCTCCAACTCCTCACCTCTGTCATCCTCACTCTCCTTGAAGACCTCAATGAATTGGGCCTTCCCTCTACCTCTGCAATCATGTCCTGGAACCCAAGGTGTGCGGCAATCGAAACATAATTTCTTTCGCCTCAACTCATCTCTGTCCTCTCAAGAAATGAATGGCTTCTTAGCCACCTCCTGCCTCGGTGGAGGCTCCCTCTGCTGAAGTTCGTCTGATCCAGATGGAGGTTCTCTTTGTTGAACGCGAGGTGGAACCCTCGACTTTGGAGTGGATAACTCCAAGTCTCGAGATCTCCTAATAGCCTCATGCAAAGAAGAAGGCTCCAATGCCTTCACAAATCCTGCTAAGGCGTCAGTCAACCCTGCCATGAAGAGTGAACTCAACCTCATCTCTGAAACATTAGATACCATAACTGATAACCTCTAAAAATCTGCAATGTACTGATCCAGAGAACCTGTCTGCCTCAAATGGGTCAATTCACTGAAGTGCCTATCTGGGTCCCTCCTGTCGAACCTGCTCATCAATCTCTGTGTAAAATCTGCATACGTAGTGATATGCATGTGCCCCTGTGTGATCAATCCATGATGCCACCAGTCATGGGCATCTCCCTCGAGGTGTAAGATAGCAAACCTAATTGCGTCTTCTTCGCGCATGGGATTCAAGTCGAAGTAAGTCTTCAACTTCTGAATCCAAGACTAGGCGGTACACTTCTTAGAGCCATCGAAGTGCGGAATAGAGATCTGTCCCAATCTCCTCTGAAACTCAGGGTACCTGTGGTTGGTAATCTCTCCTAGGCCTGCTACCAATCTTCATTTTGCAATACTCCTGAAATGGCATGTTGTCCCGGAAACCCTCACTCAATGTCCAGTACTTCTCCCACCAAGATTCTTCATCCACAATGTCGTGGCCTGTCGTGTTTGCGACACTTTCGGATCCTTCAAAAAGGAAGGCTCGTGGAGTCCCAAGGGCCTGGTTGATGCATGAGGGGACCCTTGTCCCGAATGTCCACTCTCACCTCTATTACCATGCTGTCCCATATTGCTGGCTTCTCCTTTCTCCGCATGAGTCTCAATCCTACCCTGTGCTAACCTCTCAGTAAGCTGGCTCAAATAGAGGTTGGTAGTCTCCTACTGCTTCACCATGTTGGTGAACAGTCGTTTCATCAGATCTACTCCCAACTCTTCACTGTCTCTGCCTCCCATCTTTCAACCCTAACAGGCTGGAGGAACAACCGCTTTGGTACCACTGAAATATCCCTTGTTGGGATCTTACAAAAAATTGACAAAATACAGAAATTTGCAGCAAATACTAAATCTGATTTTTTTTTCTGATTTTATGCAGAAAAATTACAGCTAGGGCAGCGAATAGTAAAATATGAATAACTCCCAAATTATCCGCTCAAATCACTTGAAATTTTAAAGAGAACTAGATAATAATATAAAGAACACAAGGGAAATATTTTTGGAATTTTTCAGTCAATATAACGCTGCCAGAAATTTACAGCGTGCCTAAAATAGCCGAAAACTTCTAAAACTAATATCTTTTGCTAAAGAAGTCCAAATAAGCTCAAATTTTGGATCTTGGGCCACAAAAAATATGAAGAATAATATTCCAAAATTAGTTTTCGCACAGCAAACACGAAACCCTAATTTTTGCCCTAAAAAGTAGGTCGCCCCAACACATTTAGGGCATCAATTCAGCTCCAAACTTCTAAAAATTCATATCTTTCCGATTACAAGTGCAAAAAAATATGAAACTTGGGAAATAACATATATAAATATAATAGATGACCTTCCAACCTTCAGATCTGAAAAGGGCCAACTGGAAACCCTAAAAATTAGGGCTGCAATCTCCCAAACAAGTCGCCCTCCTTGGTAGATGACCAAAACCCTTGTGAAAAGTTCTGTAGATGATGCCAAACCCCTTCCTTTATTGCTGCCATAGGTCTGATCCGAAAACCCAGCTGAAAATCTCCACCCAAACTCACCAAAATCTTCAAAACCCTATCTCTGAAAACCCTGAAAAATACCTCTGTAAAACAGCCCTGAAATCAGTTCAAATGACAAGCTAGGGTAGATCTCTCACTACCGAAGAATGCCCTGCTAGCTAGGGATGGATCTCTCACCACCGAAGCTAGGGTTCCCGTGGGATCTTACTCCACAAGCTAAAAAGTTGCAAACAGCAGTTGCACATGAAAGAAATATAAGTGTATGCATGAGTGATCTCCCACTACACCCTCCATCTCCTTATATAGCTTTTTATGAGCCCCAATGAAGAAATATAAATTTAATGCAATACATATCCCCTCAAGTCGCCAAAAAGGGACTTTAAGTGGCCCCAACGAAAAAACATAACATTAAATGCCAAAAGTGTCCACTTAAGTGATCCCAACGACAAAACAGAACACAAAGGGCCCATTAGACCCTCCCAATGCCCAAAAATATAACAAAAACATAGTAGGAAATAGACAACCATTCCCCAATAACCTCCAAAGTCATTAGTCCCTTGGGAATGACCAGGGCTAAGACCAAAATAGGGCCGTTAGGCCAACTGCTTGGAATTGGGGACATTACATTTTATAAAGATCGTCTTTGTAGCAAAATTGATATCTACCTTGAATTTACTTGCTTTGTCACCTCTTCTAGTTTTCTTTCCTCTATTACCACCAAATCCAAAAGCATTGATTTAAATTTGCAAAAAACATATTGATTAAAGGGAAGTTAAACATATGCAATGAAGCATTGGTTACTTGGTTTCCTCCTCAAGAAGAACAGATCCAATACTAATCATGTTCTTCTCTTTATCATAGGAAAAATCCTTACCATACAATTTAAGTTTATCGTATACTTCATTCACTTTGTCCATTATTTTCCTCAACAAAATCTTATCAGTAATAGGCCCATGATACAATTGATCGTAATCTAATAGAAAATAGTAATAAAAGTTTAAAATGTTTAAATACCCTATGATTGTATCAAATGACTCAAAAATCACAGTGAGTTCTACAACGAGTTACGTCCTTAAATTTATTCATAGTCAAGTTTTAGCATGTATTTTATAAATGGAGAAATAAAATAAACATTGAAACAAATATATACATGACCTTTGATTCATCCAAATATGAATTTGATTTCTAATTTCCATTCATTAAATATACATGATCACCCATTAAATCTACCACTATTCAAGCTCCATGAACAAGAGGTTTCAACAACATTTGTCTAGAAAATCTTGTAAGGTGGCTCATAACCCTATTAGAAGTAGATGAACATAAACATTTAGCACTAATCATAGAGAATAATAAAAACATTTGACAAAAACACAAAAAACCATTGTAATTACTAGTTGTACCTATTTGTAGTATTTGATGATGAACAAGCATTGATTTCTCCTACCCACGCTGTATAGAGGCCTATATTCCTACTATATGTCTAAGAAACAAAATTAAAGATGTGTAAGCAAATAAACATAAAAGTAAAAACAACACTTACACTCTTAATTTATAAGGAAAGAAGTAATTTTCTATGTGATGTAATTAGCTTTCCATATAATTTCTATGATAGAGGGTAGATTTTATATCCACATATCCACAAATATGATATACAACATAAAAGAAATTAGATTGTTTCTTTTCTCGAATGACATCTTCATTTTTCTCCCACAACTCGAACAAAAAAACTCTCAATCTACCTAAACAAATATTTCCCCCACTCAAACCAAATCACCCTTTAGATATTGTTAGTGAAATAATTTGTTGCAAGGAAAAATTACTTGATTTTCACCAACGCTATGGGGCTATGTCCCTCCTCTTTTTGATGGGGAGGCTCTCATTTATTAAATGTAAATAAAACAAATATCATGGGTGGCCGTGAAGTATGGGGATCACACAGGACTATTCCAGTAGACCAGTGGAAAATTTCTTGCACCTGGTGCACGAGTGGAATTTTTTTGAGAGATAAGGTGAAGGGGAATAAGAACTTAGGGAAGAGGGGTTAATTTTTTGAATATGCACTAGCAGAGTTTCAAAAAGTATTAACTGGAATCAATCCAAACTCGATTAGAGGAACACACCTTTGTTAACAATGAAAAGACATAATAAATTATGGACGCATAATATCCATTAGTCCATTCATCTAGTGGCGCTAACACTTTCCTTGGTTGTAGCAAGATCATCATGTCCAAAAATTTGAACATGTAGAGAGATAGAGGAAACATAGAGAAAAGGAATGGAAGAATGTTATCTTTTGTTTGCTTCTTAGTAGTGCAATAACTATCTACTTAGAGACTAAAAATTTAAAACCCTTTGGATTAAGGAGTCATACAATATATAGCTTTACAAAAATACTATTCACTTGGCCCCCACATGACTTTTCACTGTATATACAATTTGTGACCTTTCATATGCAGTCCCTTTTTATTAATTAAAGTGAAATTCATTACAATGTTTGACTATAGGTCACATTTAAATGAATAATATGAAATAGTGAAAAGTAAACCCCCTTAATGAAGAATTAGAACATGAGAGAAGAGAAGGAAGGGGGGAAGAAAGAAGAAGGGAGATAGCTATGCTGAAGGAGATGTTGTATCCGCTGATGAAGATCCACCTACTAAAGGACTCTAAGAAAGTGATCATGGAGAAATATTTATTCCTTTGAACTCTTTACTAAAGCAAGCCGATGCGGGTGCTACTTTCTCTGTTTGAGGAACACATGCGAAGCTTAAAGCCTTAAGCCAATTCTCAAAAGTATTGTTGATGCTTTTACATTACTTGAACCAAATTTGGTGATCCTTAGTAGTGTTGATAAATAGCACACCTGATCTCTGCAAGGGATTATAAGGTGTCCTTCATCGAAGAAGAAGGGATCTCTTGCCTCTTTCTTGACTAGTTCCTTAAATGGATTCATGGAAGATCATTCACCAGGGAATTCTAATTCACTAAAGGTGTTCCAAGCTTTTGAATTTCCTTGTTTATATTTTCCCACATATGTGAAGTGAGCTCATCACAAGAATCCAGTTCATCAAGAGAATTTTTCAACATTTCATATGCAACCATTAGAGACCAAATTGGAGACATATTCTCAATTATGGAGTTGAACACATTTTTTCCTACCAACACAACAAAATCAAGGTTCCCCATCTTTGTTACCAACGAAAACACCTGGTCCCAATGAATCTTTTCCTTCTCAATTTCATCTTTATTCATCCTTACTTTCGCAGCAGTGGCATGCATGAACTCAAACAACGAAAGAATCTTTAAGAACAAAGTTGTACCTTTCTCAAGGATCTTGTCAACCCACTTATCATTAGCTCTCCCCTCCATCGAGTAGCCTTGTGCTTTATTGATTGACTCTAGGATTGAAGCTAATGATTGGGGTAACATATTTGGCTGGGAGAGATGGGATGACACAAGGATCCACGAATGACTAAACATAGGAAGTGAGAGTTTTCACGTATTCCTCTGACTGTTCAATTCTTCCTTTTAACTCTTCATTTCTTGCAAGAAGACGAGTGAAATATTCTTGAACAAATGAACATCTCCTTCATGTGTTGCTGGTCCCAAGGGAATTGTTGTCATCTCATAGTTTGATGGAGTCATCTCCTTCATTGTATTTATTACCTTTAGCTGAAAAACTTCTACATATTGATTTACTAGAGACACCGCTGAAAAAAGTGAGAAGTCACATGGGATTTCTTACCTCGTTTTGTCTTCACAATTTTTGAAATGGCTTAAAATTATAGCACCAATACCTATTGCACCGTATGAGCCTCACTTTCGATCATCTCTTGGATCCATGGGAAGATCTCTGATGTTGCGGGTTCGACATTAGGAATGATTGCAGTCTCAGGTTAAGTGTGAGAGACTACCTCCTGCATTTGGTGAGTTGACTCCGCAGTGGAAGAAGAGATGCTTGGAGATTGATGTGGAATTGGAGATTGAGAAGGATCTATTTCCCCTTACTATAGATCTTCAACAAGGTCCTGAGTGACTTTTACTTTCTTGTGCAATCTCCTATAGTGGGGCCCTCATCAAGTATCAATTGTTTTCCTTTTAGTGGGCTCCCCTGAGTGAGCAGAGCTCGTAGTTCTCTCAGTTGCTTTAGAGACAAGAGATGAGATGTTTGCCTTGAGATAGTTTAAAGACCACCAGATTCTATGAATGTAACCCTCTTTCTCTTGAACAACTCCTTAGACCTCTAGATTACTACTTGATTTCTTTTGTTGATGTCTCTTGACTCATGAAAAATCCATGAGACTAGTGGGGGAGGAAAATCCTTCACTACTTGGTATTTAGGATCAAACAAATCAGTTACATTTATCATCCACACCTTCCATAAACCAGTCAAAACTGAATCTCCTCATTTGGTCAACAATCATCCGCATGTGATCTCGTTTCCTTACCTCAAAATCATCTAGGTAGTTGATCCAATAATCTTTAATCTGGGGAACATGGAATGAATTCAGGGAGATTGAAGGTTTCAGGATTCTTCAGATGTAAAAAATATTCCCTGGATGTGTATGAATAGAGACTCAAAGAGGAAAATGAAGCTTCAATATTTGAGGCATCTACAATACTTTTACAAGAGTAAATACCAAGAGAAATAGGGAAATACAAACCTTTCCTTAATGTGGTTCTTACACTTGTTATGGACTTGAGAAAGCTTCTATACATAATTCAAACATCACTATCTTGTCACTGAGGTATCTAGGAAGCTTGTGAGGAGCGAGGTCAAATCCTGAAACTTTGATATAGGAGAAGGTGGAGAATTGAGTGAAGTAAGATCCATATTTTTCAGATCAATGTTTTAGCTTGGGGAGATAACCTCAACTTTGGGTTTCCTTCTAGCAATCGGATGACAAACATGGTGAATGCATCATTCACCCTGACAGAAATGGTGGTTGCTTTCTTTGAGAATGAGTTGAGGGTACCTTTCATAAGATGATGTTTTCTAAGAAACATTTTGAACAAGAGTTAGGCCTTTGAATGGTCTTGTGCTTGTGAGAACATACACCAGATATGAGGTCATTGTGAATTTCTTTGTAACTTGCAATTGAAGAAATTGATGATGAATATTGTCACTTATAATTCGTCCCCAATCTACCACCTAGTTTCCCTCAGTGAAAATGAGGATGAATTGTTCCATCCAATCCTGAAAGTACTTTGTTGCTTCTTCACCCATTACCATGTTCAACAAGATGATTACATCTGAGTAACCCTCATGGAAACTCACTCCTTAACAAGGTTTTTGGAATACGAGAGGGTTTCCTTCCTTGTCTCAACCATGATCCCAATGTTAGGCCTTAGAGATAGTACACAATCTTTGACCACTCACTAGAGGGAAACTCTTTTGAGATTATGACCATGTTATTGTCAATTGGAATGTGCATACATTGTGAAATGCCTTTCGGGGTGAGCACTGCATGTAGGGAGTTGTCATGTGTCCTTACTATCTTGGATTCTGGTGCATAATGTTAAGCACATATTAGCCCCAATTCTATACTACGTATTGACAAAGGATGGCCTCCTACTGCAAACAACCTGCTTATGAATATATTTTCCTCAACAGGATCTCTCGGTCATCCGCGCATCCTACTTTTTAGGTCCTCTAGGTCCATGTGAGTGACATCACTGTCACCCACACTTGAATATTTTATGTCCAGTGTTGAAATAGGTTCCGTACTAGATAATTTTAACTTCATGATTTAAAAAATCAACAAGATAAGTGAATATGCAGCTAACAACAACTTTCTGCACTAGAATCCAAAACTTTCTATTTCTGGTAGATGGAGTTAGGAGCTACTATTTTGGGAAATTTTGATTTTTTTCTCAAACCTTATTCTATAAATCTCCCAATACACTTAGATTACCTTACTATTTTGGGACAGTTTATTTGTCGGAACCTACTATTTTTAGTAAGTTGTTTATTTTACCATGTTTGTTGTTTTTCACTGTTTCTAGATGTTATGAGTGATGGGATCTCATTGTTTTGGGGGACTTACTATTTTTAGCATATTATTTTATATATCACTTACTATTTTTATAAAGTGGTCTTACCATTTTTAGATTGAAACAAAGCCACATTCACTAGATTTGGCTCTGCACCGAGATCACGTGCTTCAATTTTTACTGTGTTTCTTCCACTAGAACTCTTAGAAATTGAAAAAGAATTTTTTGGGGGGTATGATTTCAGATTTATTTTGTAAAAAAGATAAGGAATCATTTGATATTCATATACAGTCATCTCAAATTCATATGGGAGTAGAACAATCTGTCAAAATCTCAATGAAATTCGGTTTCAAGTTGAAGAAATATGAAGAAAACTTAGTTTTCAATGCTATGGATGTTCTGGAATGATTTTGGCAGCATCTCTAGTATATGCTGATGTTTTTTGAGGTTTTTTAGTAGTATTTATGGTGGGATGTCGACCTGTGCAAATAAAATGACTTAAAACACTTTAACTTTAACTTTTATGTTTCCCTATTGATTGTGGTTTGACCCTGGGTTGAATGTAAGTTTGTGTGGAGTTAATAATACAGGTTTAACTATGAAAAGGGACAAAAGGGACAAATAAGTGCACCTTGGAGTAAGATGATGCCAAGTTTTAGCATGAGAGAAAGTGTGAGAAAGATGAAAAAGTTGAACAAGCACCATGCGAAGCTGAGAGAGATCACATAAGGGACAACATCAAGGGGCTTGATCATGGGTTCTATTTTTCATCCCCTTTGTCCCATTAGGACTAAGGGATAAGAGTTAAAACAAAGTTCCCAATGGATAAATATCATGACAAGTTGCAGCATCTAGTCAGGTGAGGGTGAGATTGAAAAAGTCATACAATTACCTAGGGAGCTAGAAGAGGTCACATGGGGGATCAGGACAAGGGCTTACTCATGGGAGCTCTTTATCATCCCCTCTATCACCTTGGTAAAAAAGGACCAAGAGGGACAAAAAAAAGGGTTCCTTGGATCACTATGATGACAAGTGGTAGAATCTGGTCAAGTGTGAGGAGGATTGAAAAATCCAAGCAAACACCTAGGGAGTTGGAAGAGATCACACAAGGGACTAAAGAAGGGGCTTGCTTATGGGTGTTATTTCTTCTACTCTCTATCCCCAAGGGAAAAAGGGACAATCAATGGATTCATGGAGTAAGATGATGACAAGTTGCAGAATCTAGTCAGGTGTGAGGAGGATGGAGGAGCCAGATAAGCACCATGCGGAGCTAGAAGGGGTCGCATGGAGGACTAGGAAAGGGGCTTACTCATGGGCACACTTTCTTGTCTCCTCTATCCCCTTGGTATAAAGGGATAACAAAGGGTGCCTTGGAGCAAGTTATTGACATGTGGCTGAAGAAAAAAGGCTAAGTATGGAGCATGCACACACTAACTTAGTGAAAACTTGAAATCTTCACTCTGACAATTAAATAATGGTCTTTTGAGGCTAAATTTTATATGAATATGACTCCAAAATCCATTCAAAGACAAATGAAACATGTTTCATATCTTTATTCTTCATAAAACTCCATTAGAAAAAGTTGAACAACATGAGCAAAGGTATTGAAAGAGCATCCATTACGAAGAGAGAAAGAAGGAATGTAGAAAGAAAACACAACCACCCCAAAACAATATTATCACTCCCTAATTTTAACACTTTATAGTTTAGTGTGTTAAATACAATGAAGTATGAATGTGCATCGTAAAACAACCGATCACTCACCTTACAATCAACATAATAATGTGCAAGAGTGGAGACCACAATCAAGTTCCAATGATCACGACTGTTTGGCACCGTAAGCAAGCACAAAAGGAGCTAAAAGAAAGATAAGGGAGAAAGAATAATTCCTATGTGAGAAATAACGTCTCATGTCATAGCACAAACCCCCTTACCACAAGACTATGGCAGACACGCTCACTAGTCTGCAAATAATAACAAGGGTGATACAATGCAAAAAATGACTCGAAATGAATTTAGAGGACCTTTAGGACGCAGGAAAAGCTTCTAAAAGACAAAAGGAAGCTTCGAATAGTGCTACACACTTGAGAAAAAGAATTAGTGACCAAAACAATCCCAATAATGTTGTTTTTGCAATTTATTTTTTCCAATAATTTAATTAAAAATTAAAGGAAAATTTTTTAAATGAAAAAAACAACTACTTGAACTATAATTAATCACTAATTAATTTAATAAGAGCCTCCTAAGTTAATTACCTCCATAAATTTAATTAATAATTTACCACCTCCTAATTAAATATTAGGTCTTAATTTATTAACACGTAAGATCTAAATTTTAATTAGATTAAACTTTGACCTACTTTAAATTAACCTTCCCTTAAAAATAACACCCTTTAATTTAAACCTAAGGCTTTTAAAAACAGTGTCACTGCTTAATTAAAAATAAAACTATGTTTTTAAAAGCAAGGGGTGGGCGAATAGTGGAGAAGGTAGGTCAAATCGGGGAAGGGGGTTGGTCAAGGGAGGAGCCACATGGAGGAGCTCAGACCAAGCACGTGGAGGCAGGGATATTAGGCATTTGGATCGAGGAGGGGAAACTAAGGTAGAAGCTTGGTGAGGAAGGCATGAAATGACCAAGGTAGGAGTTATAGGGTGAGGCATATGAGGATGTAACGGCCAGGGGAGTTACTGCGAGGGTGGGTCAATACCTTATGCTAGCAGTGCAAGAAAAGAAACACAAGGACCGAGCAAGGAGTGGAATGGTCGCAGAGCTCGCAAGCGAGGTAATAGGTTAGAGGGTCCAAACAAGGTAATACAGTCAGAGTAGGGTTCAACGTGGCCAACAAGGCACGAGCACACAACAGGGTTTGAGATGGAACTAAAGCAGGGGTTAAGCAAGGTAAAAATGACCCACACGTTGCCAAAGAGCCAACATAACTCAGACTCAAACGTAAAGAACTAGCTCATAGGAAAAATAAGGAACTCAACTCACTCGTAGCCAACCCGACTCACAAATAAAGGATTAATACACAACCCAACTTGCAATACAAAGTAACAATGTTGGTCAAGGATGTAAAGCAAAAACTGATGCAGAACCAAACCTCAACTTGACTCAAAAAGAAAAAATAGCCCGACTCTCTGCAATGACAAACTAACATGGGGCCAATAATGCAAAACACAAACCCAGCTCATCAGGTAATAACCAGCTCTACCGAGCGAGGAGGAGGAAACAAGCAGCAGGGAAAAAATGCAGAACAAAATAGGGTAGGAGGTAGGGGTTGATCTAGCAGGGATAATTTTTCAAAATAACTAAAAAAAATTAATGAAAAATAGATATGATAAAACCATAAAACAAAACATACCTCTAAATGCTTTTCCACCAAATATAAGTGCAACTAGCTAAATCTGGTGGAGAAAACCCTTAAATTGTACATGCACAAAACCTGAAACATCATAAACTCCAAAAAATGAGATCGTCAAAATGAGTAAGCAAGATTCCAAAAATGACTAAAAAACTTGCATGAGAAGCACAAACAATGAAACTGAAAGTAATTAACAACCAAAATAAACAGGTACACGTTTACCGAATAACCACTTTGATACCTTGTGAGATTGTTCAACAAGGATCATTATGAAACCCTGTGCACATCGAAGAGGTTGTACTCCAACGGTGACATGAACGCTCCAATTAATCAGTAAGAAATTGAACAATAAGGAAAATCATATATATAATAAACATGTCTACTCATTTTCATAGGTCAAAAGAAGGGTACATGACTGGAAAATCACTCCCTCTGTGAGGGAAAGAGGAGTTACAATTCCAAAATGGAATGTAACTCCTATGACACCATTGACGCATATGACAATGACATATTCTATGATGAAATCTGTCATGTTTCATATAACTCCTAAGACCTATGATCTCACCTAAACGAGATGACTCACCATGTGAGGTGGACAAGAAGTCGAGTGATGATGAGGAAAGTCACACACACCAACAAGGATGACTAGGATAAGTTGTGAAATTGAAAATTTGATCATTAATGCTTAAAAGGATGGAGTTATTAGCTAAAGACAAATCAACCCGAATGGAATTTTCTATGATGACTTGCTTCATCCTGTCAAGGTGCAAATTGCATTATGTAAGTTGGAGATGGAGTCCATATGTCCAAATGTGTGTTTTATATTTATAAGGTATGTTTTTCAATCGTCAATAATAAATAAATAAATTTTCCTAGTGGTTGAGAATGTTAATCAAGCAAGATGCATGAAGAAACTAGTCATTTAGGTCCACAATGATTAAAGGGGTGAGATAAATGCTATGGATTAATTAACAAAATTCATTGGTGTGAATTTAGGTATATATGAATAGAAATAAGAGAGTAGGAAAATTATGAGTTTGATATCACGTTGCTAGTCTAGGGCGAACATCTCAGTCCTTAAGAACTTGGGGAAAATATTGTTACAAAAATGAAAATGAAAATATCATATTTGTTGCCTTAAGGGCTAGAAAGCAACTCTTAGATAGATTTGTAGGGTTTGATGTAGCATTTAATAGTATAATCTTTAGCTAAAGTTCTAAAGGGTACTTTTACCTACAAGATTACAAATATGATAACTTCACTCCCTTATATCTCTATTAAATGCTCTTTCAAGAATGGCATTCTATTTTCATTTTATTACTCATGAATGAATTGGAATTAGGTTCCAATTTTCTCCTTTGTGGGTCTTTATCATTGATTGGAGGATTTTCTTACCTTCAATAAAATCGAAGATATGAAGAAATAGAGGTTGATAGAGGAAAACAAAGGTTACCTTTCTTTAAAAGAAAATCCACAAGTAAGGTCATGTAAATAAAAAGAATTTTGTAAGTAATACAATATGGGGTATATCAATCCTAATCAAATGTTTCCTTAAGGAATGGATAAGCACAAAATGGATATGCCTGATTTTAGACTTGTGTGGGTTTTTTCAGCATGGTTTTAGATTGTCATAGGGTTTTTTTACTAGGGCACTATGTAGACTATAAACCTTTTTAGGTCTTTAGCTACAGAATAAACAATGCTTCGTATGATTATATATGAAAATATTACAATGGTTGGCATGCATTTTTTTTACTTTCTATAAATGCAGAATAACTTTTAAAATGCTCACAAGTATAAAAGGAGTGGTGCCCACCATGGACTAATTATGGCAATTTATAGAAGGAAATAAATAATGTGACATTTTTTTGTTGTTGCTTCTTTTTGTAAATTGTTTGACTTGATATAAGCTATAAATTTTATATTCTCAAGCTTATATAACTTTTGTACTTGCCTTTGTGTTTAGCAAGTATTTTCTTGGATACCTTTATGACACTTTTTGGAGAAAGTTCAAGGATAACCTTGTATGTACATATGGAATTTTTAATGTCAATGAAATGGGCAAGGGGCCCTTCAATAAAAAATCCATATTGACCAATTTGTACTTAGTGCATTGTCATGTGAAGCTAAAAGCATCTCCTACACTCTTTGTCATATCATTACATGCATTACAAACTCACACCTACTAATCTATGTAATCAACAACCATCATATTTGTAGCCCCTCTTATGAATGCACAAGGAGAGGTAGAAAACATTACAAGATATTAAAAAGAGTACTTGATAGCCTCCTAAAAGTAATTTATTAGCTAAATATTATTTCTTCACCCATCAAATAATACAACAAATAGAGCTTGATTTATATCGCATTTCCTTTTATGTTTCTAACATGGTTTCCATATTCCAATAATCCCACATTAGACAATTTAAAATGCATGAAAATTCTTTGTAATAGTTTTTATATTACAATAACATGTTTTGAAGTCATCCATGCTTCTAATATTTCTTTTTGAACCTTTTGATGCACCACAAAATCCAAGAAACATCCACAACATGTGTATATAAAAACATTAAAGAGAGATTACCCACAACACTTTTAGATTTATAATGTCACCTTAAAGGCCTTCTCGAGGCATAAATTGTAGAAAAATCATGTGTTTTGGCTATATTCTCAAAAGTATATGATCATAATGATCTATCATATGTGTAATTAAGATTCCCAACATTTTCTTTACATTAATTACAATAGACACTAAATGACCAGATTTACAAAAAAATCATGTTAGGCGATCCTCAAACATTTTTTTCTAGAAGATGCCATTATAGAAATTGAATCCTAAATGTAAACCCACATTTTGCATCTTCATACGTGGAGAAAATATTTGAAATATTTTGTGAAAATTCCTATAAAATAATTTCCAAAACAAAGACTAATTGTACTGATAAGAGTATTCAAACTACATTTCATTACTTCAAATACAAATGATGTCAGAGAATATCTACCCATATACATGGATTTATATGATTGGAAAATGCCCCTAACATGGGCACATTGGATGAGAAGAATCCTCTCAAGTAGTTAATATTAAATATTTTTCAATCATTATGTATTAACCTAGAACCCAAAGGCACTAACAAAAGTAATTACATGATCACGCTCTAATTACGCCGATAGGCGTGAACTAAGTTAGAAATCCTGGGAGCTTTGACACGAACGACAACAACGAGGGCCGAGATCGTTTGGTTGATGAAGTACGTCTAATTTTCCGTCGTACAAGTGTCACTGCAATTATTTTTTTATCCAGAGCAGGTAGACTGAAACTGACATGTGATCTTGAACAACTATTACAGCCGTAACAGGGAAGGCATTCATCACCCGTGACTTGACATTTGAAAACACAGCTGGCGCGGCGAAGCACCAGGCGGTGGCCATTCACGCGGGATCAGATCTTTCGGCATTGTACCGATGCATCTTCAAGGCTTACCAGGACACTCTTTACGTCCACTCTCTCCACCAATTCTACCGAGAATGCGACGTCTACGACATTGTAGACTTCATATTCAGAAATGTTACGGTCTTTTTGCAGAACAATAATCTGTACGCCCGTAAACCCTTAGAAAACCAGAAGATAATGTACACCGCTCAGGGTAGGCATGACCCAATTAGAACACCAACATCTCCATTCAAAACTGCAGGGTGACTGTAAACTCAGACCTCGCTGCTGTGAAGAGTTTGTTTAAGGTTTATCTGGGCAGGCTGTGGAAGGAATATTCTCACACCGTGTTCATGCAGTCTTTCCTGGACGATTTGATTAAGCCCACCGAGTGGTTGCAATGGAACGAAACGTTCACATTAAGCACGCTCTACTATGGGGAATACATGAACCGCGGCCCGGGTGCGGGTACCATAAATCAGGTTAAATGGCCGGGCTACCGTGTCATTACGAGTTCCACGGAGGCACAACAATTTACTGTGAGTCAATTCATAGAGGGAGATGTGTGGTTGCCTTCTACGGGTGTTCAGTATACTTATGGTTTTACATAGAATCTAACATAATTACGCCGAAAGGTGTGTTCTAAGTTAGAAAGCCCGAGGGGCTCTGACACGGATGACGACAATAAGGCCAATCTTCCACCGTACACGTGTGACTGCTAAAAGGTATACAGGTTGAGGTTTTTACTGGAACAGGGAATTTTGGTCAAACTCATACCTTATTTTCGCTCTGAATGGGTAGCTTGGTTAAACTGTGGCCATTCGATTCTATTTTGGTGGTAGTGGAACAACGGTCGCATAGTTGAGTACTGTTATTGTCTTTCGTCAAAGATTTCAAATCTACAGACGCAGTAGAGGGAGACTCAATAGTGGGGATATTCTCATCACCAGCGAGTTCCTGTTTGGTATTGGCTATCATAAATTTGTGAGATCCTCGACTCTTCGAAGAGGAAAATGTGTAGGGCGTTGCAGAGAAGCAAATGTCGTCTTGAAAGTTTTCAATGAAATTTTCAAATATTGCACTGAAAACATCACATGCAGTGCAGTCTCTCACAACATCTTTAAGATCTCCTCCATTGTAAATCCTACACCAAGTTTCCATTAACCCCATAAAAATAAATATATGGAACTAAATTTGGTGTTTCATTTGTTTCCATTGATGGCGGTTTCCCTGAACTGCTTCCGCGTAGGCCATGAGCATTTGCACGAGACGGACGTCAGATTCCTGTGAATTTGCACCCATCACCATGGGACGGTCTGCCGAGAGGAACCCGTCTGCGCCCGGATTTTTTTTCCCTTCCTCTGCTTGTGGTGATCGTCTTGCGATTGGGGCTGCGTGCTGTGCCCACGGTTGCTGGTGGTACAAGTCCGTTGGACTTCAAGTAAGGAGTTGCTCGAGCTTGGGATCACCACAATCGAAGGAGGCGATGGCTCATCACGAGGAACCAGTGCCTGATGCTGATGTTGATGCCGCTATTGCTACACCCTATCACACCTCTCGGCGCCAGCTCTACATTAGGATGGGATCGACCAAAGTTTGCATTGGTTCGAGTTTGCAACAAATGTGATTCATGCATTATACAGTGAGTATAGATTGGCACTTAGGTAGATGCTCTCATTATTAATGTGAATTTATGTACTTATATTGAAGTATATATACAGCGAGTATATCTTGACTTGTGAGTTTAACACAACTCACAAATGAATGTGCTCATTGTGTGTACTCTTCGTGCATGTGTGTTAATGTCAATTTCTGCAGACTTTGGGTGCCTGCGTGTACACGTATTTAAGTATATATAAATTGAGTATATATTAATTCGTGAGTTTATGTATATATGCAACATATAGGGGGGTTCAGGTTGTGCATGGTGTAGGAGAATGGATTATGCATGTTGTGTTTGAGATTGTGATGACATTTGGCCTAGTCTACATTGTCTATGCCACAACCCTTGATCCCAAGAAGGGGGATTTAGCCACAATTGGTCCCATCGCCATTAGGCTTATTGTTAGTGCAAACAATTTTAGCTGGAGGGCCATTTTCACGAAACATTTGGCCCTGCTCTAGTTAGCTGGGCATGAAGGCACCATTGGATTTACCAAGTACGCCCATTTAACATTGGAGCTCAATGCCTTGCTGGGATCATTGATGAGTTTTTCATGATTCGATCATGAACCCACTCACCACCAGATCCCATTGGCGACTGAGGATTATTGAGCTTCAACCAGCGTTAAATGGTGCCTTTGTTTTCCTCGGGGTTGAACTCGTGACCAGAGAAGGGAATAACTTGTTTCCAGCTTAGTGTTTGTGTATGGTGGATGTATATTTGGATCTTATTGTTTGTATTGTGTCAAGTGTCTATCGCGAGAGTATATGTACATACTTCATTTGCTATTGTAATGTGGTGGATTCTTATGAATAAAATGGACTCCATTATTATGCCATTTATTAAATCTGGCACACCCTATATGTTTACATTATTCATAAAATATTTAGAATTTTCTCAATGTATTTACCAAAATAATATGTACAAGGGTCGATTGTACCAATTAACATTACACAGCACACACAGTATACGCAATGAGCACATTCATTTGTGAGTTGTGTTAAACTCACAAGTCACACACATATATAAATATACTCATTAAGTAGATACAATAAATATTGATGATGACACTTCTACACTGCAAATGTTTGGCTATAAAATGTTTTGTAATTTAAGAAACAATAAAAAGGGGTAAACTAGGCTATGATCACACTTTAGTTTTACAAGAGTCTGCATTGGTTCAGGTTTGCAACAAATGTCACTCATGCATTAAAATTATTTTACATTGATGAGTCTCGGTTAACGCCTTTGGATCTGAAATAAAGTGTTTGTATTGTTATGCAAGGAAAATGACAGGTCTGAAAGGCCATTTAGGGTGCGTCGCTCTCCATGTTCTGCCCTGGGTTTTGAAGAGTGCGTAACCCGGTTGGTGGGTTTGTTTGACACGGGTCTTTTTTCTCATTCAATTTTTATTTTGTTGTTAAATACATGGAGAAGCAAATAGTAGATAATTTTGAAGCTATACGATTCATATGTTATCAATCTAAGGAATATTTATATTGAATGCCCTTTAAATGTGTTCTTACTCTCCAAACCCTAAATTTCGTACATTAAACTTAAACTATTGATAATGGCGTAGGCGATGAGGATAAATCTAAAAAATCCTAAAATTTTAAAGCTATTTGATTCATACGTTATCAATCTAAGGAATATCTATATCGAATGAATTTAAACTACATTAAACTTAAAATATTGATAATGGCGTAGACGATGAGGATAAATCTAAACTATCTTAAAATTTTAATACGCTAGCAAATGCAGAACGCTCCACCCCATTTTTTGCATTTACTCGCTCGAGAATTTTTTACTTGGATTCATCGATCTGGGGTTTTCGAGCAGAAGTGGAGGTCATCGCGGGCTCTGCATCTTGCTGCTGCTCGAAAGACTATGGTGAAGACGTCAGAAATGGTGGCAGAGGCATGCAGTCCACAAATATTGGCCTTTGAGTGGGTTTATGCATTTGAACGGGTCTTGGCAATTGCACTTTGAGAACGAACTCTGGAGCTTGCACATTGAGCTTGATGAACGTTTTGGCGATTGCACTATGGGCACATTATTTGTGATTTTTAATAGGTTTTAGTTTCATGTAAATTGGTGGTAGAAGTAGAGTTTAGTTTTATTTAATTTTTTAAGCTTTTCGACAGGGCATTTTCTTCCTTAATCAGGGTTTTGTCTAAAAAAAATCTTCATGGATTTCCTCAGGAGCAACGATTACATCACCTGATTGTGTTGTAAATGCATTGATGTTTTGCATGGACACTTTGAGTTTCTTTTCGGACCCCATGCCAAGAGTTCTTCAGCTTTTCAAGATGGCAGAAGGAGCGATGAACCTGCAAAAAAAGATTAATTCAGGGAAATAGATTGAAGAGTGAGTAGCAAAGAAAATTACCTGAGCAATGTCGCATCAAAGGCCTTTTTAATGGTGGACTTTAGGCCTCTGATTTATGAACATCCCAAATCCACCGTAAACTCGAGCATGCACATATTGTGGGACAAAAACGAAGAATAGGATGCTCGAGGTGGAGTGGCGAGGAAGCTAAAAAGAGGGCAAGAAAAAGGAGGAGAAAAACCGTCAAAGTGATGCACAAAAGAAAAAGAAACCAGAAATTAAAGAAATCATGTATTTTCCCGGCAGCTACACATATTGATAGCAATTGAGTAGCTTGGGAGGCCATGTATTTGTAATCTTGCATGAATCACTCTTGGCTTAGAATAGTTGTGTCTTGATATGATTGTGGGTTTATCTATGTCTGAGTAGCTTATACTGCTCCACGTCATCACCCAACATGTAATCACTAAAGTCTACATATGGTTCTGTGAAAAATACATGCATTAGACCAACATCATTGTCTACGTTTTGATTTTATGGAAGTATCCAAGTTAGCATTGGTTTCCTTACCTACCAACTCGAATCCTGTGTAAAATCAATTCCTGAACTCGCCAACACGTTCACCTTAATTCGATTCAAATCTATTATTTTCCATCTCAGGTTGCTATCTCCATGGAAGCTCTAACAGTTGCAACCATATTTTTTTGTTACCCTTTTGAATCTTCTATTTTAACAAACTTGCATTGTATGTGTTCATCTCGACATCGATTAATCAACCCATGTAAAACTTCGCAGTTGTAATATATACAAGTCCATTCACTGTGACTCGTTTTCATTCTAAATCTTGGTTGAAACATTTTTTGTAATTTTTAATAGGTTTTATTTTCATGTAAATTGGTGATCGAAGTAGTGTTTAATTTTAGTCTAATTTTTATAGCTTTATAAACTCAAATAGACGATCTTCGTTTTATTGATATTTATTCATCTTCTTAGTAAATATATACATGTGTGTGTGTAAAAAAGTATTATTTTATTGGGGTATAGTCCCTCCCAAAAAACTATTTGCCAATAATAAAAAAACTATTATTTAATAATAGCTTGTAGCTATATTAGATAAGTTTCTCACGTTTGTCATTTAGTCGCAGTCAATGCGTGTCTTATACAGTTTAAATGTTAAATATAGAGTTGTCAATGTTGTTATTGTTTTATGAGAGTCATAACTCAAAACAAAATTAATTGTAAAAGGAACAATTGAATCAACAATCAAATTAATTTTATGGCCTTTGAGTACTCATTTCTCTGAACACCGAGCATACTGACTCATGATAGGCTAATTATGGTTCAATTACAACACAAACTTCTTCTCTGCGTCAACCAAAATGACATGCTCTCTACAAATTTGTGGGGTGAAACATGTCTTTTAAATGGTGCTATTGGTTCTATCCTCGAGATTGTTTGCACCATTTCATTTCACCCGCCTAGTTTGCCTTCATTCATCATCGTCAAATTTGATCCATACACGGGGGCCCAATTGGATACGGAAAACCCTTCCCATGTTCAAATTCCACCAATTTCTAGAGGTGCACGGGGGCAATGACCACTTGAAATAGCTTGGGCATTCTCAATTCATAAATCTGAAGGGCTTACTTTGCGGAGACCCATTGCTGACATTAGGGGTGGGTTTACCTTCCCATCTCTATCAAGAGTTCCCTCCATATCCACCCTTCCAATTTAACCCCCTTTTTCATTCAACCGCTATGAAAAAAATGTCTTCAACATCTCTTCCTTAATCACGCATACAAGAAAAATTCCGACTTCATTCCCTACCCTTCACACTCCCCTCTTAATCCCCAATGGGGCTTCCCTTTCAAACTGCTCCACTTCTTCTGCAATATAGATATTTTCTTCCACACCAGTTTCCACTACTTCATAGTTTTTCATTTTCCTCCTCCAAATATCATATTGTTTTGTTGTCTATTTCAGTTTCGTTTTCCACTTGCTAATATTTTGCTTTCGGCGTTAACATCGCACACATTACCAATTAGCTAACCCATGCTACATTGTTAGCTAATAAATAGTCAAACAAAAAAATTCTAAAATCTACCATGATATGTTTATCGGGACATTATATATTATTGAAATCCATATCTCTTTTCTCGTTGTACACAACAAGTTATTAGCAATAAAAAAAAGTGACATAGGTACACTTAGACATGTTAATTATCACAAAAAAACCTCCATCAATGTGTAGTTGCATATTTTTTGCATTGTTTACTGGTAAAAATTAAAAAGTATGTCACAAAGTGCAACTAAGGGAACCTCGATACCATCTTTCATTTATGCATATATGAAATGGGCTTCTTTTTAAAAATACCATTACTTATTGAGGCCACATGAATTTAATCTTTCAATAGTCAATGGAAAACAACTTAATGGAAATATAAAAAGGCTAAAATAATTTTTCACGTCGTTCCCCATTATTTTTATATTCCTTGTGTTGATTTGAATTCATTCAAAGGTTTGTTTTGGACTGAGATTTTCCTGTACAAACCATTCAATAGACATTGGTGTCGGTAATCAACAAATTGTTTCATAACAAGAAAAAAATCAAAACTTCTGACCATGCATGACATATTGAGAGAACACCTATAAAATTTGAAGGAAAGGCTAAAACAAACAATGATGATAGTGACATACAAGAATAAGGCCAAATGAAAAGGCAAATGTAAGAATGAGAACTATTTTTCCACATGCACCTATTAAACACCGTACAAGTAACCAACCTCAACATGTTTGGACTCCATGACTTCAACAAAAACCACAAGTGGAACCATAACGAGGTATTAATCACATGAAAATAAATATCTCCAAAGTATATAGATTTGAAGCACTGTGACACATGAATTCTAGAAGATGCATATTCCATCCAACCATTACCAATTTGTTTTTTTTATTTGAAAACTTTAGCTTCAAAATTGTTGTAGACTATGCCCATTTAAAAAAACACATGGACAAAAATGTACAAGGTTTGCCACTAAAGATGATTATTCAAGGAATATTTAGTAGATATAAGGAATTCACGCTTGATTGATAGTATCAAACATCCATTACATGCACTAACAAGTAGAAGAAAGTATCCTCAATTTCTCCTCACTATAAGATTTTTACTAGTATTGAACATAAACGTGTCAATTACATATTCATGGCTTAAAATTCCTATACAATAAATTAAGGCCTAAGAACAATCACTTAAAAATGTTTAAAAGCGAATTAGATCAAAAAAACATGTTTAAATTGATGATATGAGCTTGACAAGCCCGAAAATTTGCAACAATATAAATAACCAATTGTGTGAGGTCTTCCCTAAACATAACAACATTTTTTGGGGGGATCTTTCTGTCATACTTGTTGGTTAAGGCATCTTCCCCCAATTAAGAACACAACAATGTATACAGCTAATTCATTTGGTCATACATAGCACGTAAAACATTTGACACAATTATAACATCAACAAAACATTTGTCAACAAGGATACAACACACTTTAATTCATGTTCATAAATTTACTAACCAACATCATATATATGGAGCTAACAAAATGGGATTGAAATATTTTTTTGTTAGGGATAAAGTCTCGAGAAGAAAAACAATCTTTGAAAATTTGAACACATATGTGTGCAACTAAAAATTTAGAAACAATTTGTAATTAGAAAATGTAAAAAATGTCAAACATTCCAATTACAACAAATCAAAGTAGAAAAAATCATATAAGAGGTTTTACCTAACTTCAAAAACACTTAATTAGAGACTACGATGTTTTTATGAAAAAGATAATAAATTATGTTGACATCCATTTTGTGGTTGAAAGGAAGTTTCAAATTTCTGCAATCAAGGCTCAAACCCCCTAATTCACCCATATATGTGGTTCTTAACTTCAAAAAATATTTTTGCTTGTTATGAGATATTGTCAACCCTACACATTTTCTAATAACTCCTATTACATGAGAGAATCTTTGACAATTTCCACTCGTAATGGCATAAGTGCTAACAATATATTAATCAGAAGGAATGACACTAAATAACACAATAATAGATATTGATAAGATTGATCTTCAAAGCATGATCTTCATTGTAGAATAAAGAGCACTTTCACTCTTTTACACCCATATCTCCCCTACATTTTCCTTAACATGTTATGCAAAAATGAAGGATACTAAATATGTAAATATTAGAAAAGAAAAAGGAAGCCAAGTTTAATGTAAAAGATATTCCACTATAATAACTTTGGTAGAGCTATACACGGTTTTAACTCTATAATAATATTTTCTATCTCATTTCATCAATAATGATTCTTACGTATATGTGTAGGGAAACTCCTATTATCAATGATTATTATTTAACAACCCACCCCATAAAACTCTCTATTAACACTAATAAAGTTAGTTGTTATAACAACTCACTAACAATCCAGTATACATTCAAACAATATTAGAAATAATTAATCAGAAACATGTGAGCACTAATATTATTTTCCTAGCATCCCCCATAGTACGATCATGAGAGAAATTTCTAGACACTGGAACTAAAGTATGCCACCACAAAGCTTTCTTGTGATCTTAACCTATATGTATTGCATCAAGCTCATGCATTAAATTGTGTAACATCAGGTTTACATAAAAACTCAAACGTATTGCTCTGCAGATGGATTTCATGGATGGACGCAACAACCACCCATGTGTGAACAACCTCTACACTTTTTTTCATCCTCCAGATTTGTTGTTCAAGAATCATGATTCTAAAATACTCTAATTTGGTTCTTCATAATGGTTTTACAATAGGGAAAAATATAGGAATAAGAGTATGACACATGTGAATAGGAATATTCTTCTATTCTTATTCACATAAAAAAAAATGAACAATGTTTTGAATTAAAATTCCTCAATTTCGTGTATGTAGCCATTATCATTTATCGATGCCACTTGATCATGAACAACATAAACGATATTCACTACCATCGAACATTATTTTTAGCACTAATCAGCTTAGTGTTGTTAATTTTTCACTAATACACTTTGCTTCCTCAAGGTAGTAATGAACTCGAGGAATTTGATTACTATCTTATATATTTTGCCTCCATCCTCCAATAGGTTTAACTTAGATAACTAGATCAATGAAGAAAAATCCCTTCAAACTTAACAAACCTCTTATAAATTAGACGTTGATTACCATGATAATGTGTCTATGTATAATGGAGACAATTTTTTATTTCTTTTGACATAACAAGATGTAAAAGACCTATTGAATTTGTGTATAAGGACTTATCAAGTTTGGTATGTTGTGAATAGTCAAACTTGGTATCAATATTTGGTGAGACAAACCAATGCCAAGGAAAAGTTGATCTATGTTATTTATTAAGGACTGCGATTGTGACTGGATGCAAAGATCCACAACAACTTTCAAAGGAGTAACCCAATGTAGCACATAACAGGAGCATTTTGAGGCAAGAAAGACATGGTGAGCTAGACAAGTGGTGAAGGAGACCAAAATCAAAATCTTGATGCAAAAGATTAAGATTATGTTCATGCAGATTATGGAGGATGGCTTTGATGTCTAGAAAACTAGATATAGATGCCAAAATCCACACTGCAAACGTCAATACAAAAATGATCAATCAAACCTTGATGTGATAAGATTGAATGATGTTAAGGAAAGGCAAACACAAAGCTATTTCATGTCAATAAATATATATCCAATACCGAATGCAATGTTGAAATGGATCTAATTCTCTTTAAGAGAGTGCCTTGTTGATGACTATTTTTCACAAATTTGATCAAGATGTCACTAAGAGCAGTGAAAAACTACAAGAAGAAGTAAAAGTAAGTAAATAACAAAAAACAAGCCTCTCTTACAGTCTTTCTTGCAAACCTCAATGATAAGATTGTTGAAGTATTATACTATTAAAATCTTTGGATGGTTGGATTGTGGGTGCTCTAAATTAGTCTCTAAATAAAGGAATTCTTTTACGAGGAAATGATCACAGGGATTAAAGCTTCCGAGAATTCTTCAGAGATACTCCAGCATTCTCCAATATTCTTCGACCATTGTTGTGAAGAGTATTACATGTTATTTATAACAGGAGGAGAGGCCATGGAGTGGTTGCAAATTGTATAATGAAGGTCATCAATGCATATTCTTAAAATAACATTGGAGGAACTTGCGGCAGTTTGAATGAATTCATTATCCATTAAGCAGCAAGTAGTGAATTTTTGTTAGTAGTAAGTTTGTATCCGAGAAGGTGGTTACATGTGCAACTTTGTTGCTTCCACCTATGTAGAATTCTAGAAGCGGAGTGGTTGTGGAGTGACCATGATACTGAAGTGGAGTCTAAGTGGAGGATGAATAAGAAAATAGATTTATTTCTATTTTAAATAACTAATTTAATTAACTACGAGGTGTGAGAGAGTAATTAACTATTTAATTAAATAAATATTTAATTCAATTGGCTAAAGGGTGTAGGAATTAATTTAATTAATTTCAGAAGTATAATAGAGTTAATTTAATTAATTCGAAAGGGTATGATATAATTAATTTACTTAACTCTAAAGGGATGGAATTAACTTAATTAACTCTGAAGGGATGTAAATAGGATATGAATAATCCAAAAATAGGCTAGAAATAGGTATGTATTTTTAGGGTGTCTACATTTTCCCCTCTTTAAAGTGTTATTACAAAGTAATAACAATTTAAAGATAGTAGATATATGCATATTGGTGAGCGAATGAAAAGGAACTATGGTGGATGGCTTTGATATGCCCCGTTGAAGCATTTGGAAGCCTCAACGAGTGTGGATGGTAAGGGAATGCCCCCTCAAATGGATGGGTGATGCAATAAAGTGGTGGATAACTGTTTGAAAGGAACAAAACAAGGAATTTGAAGGAGGATGGGAGGAATTATGCTCGTAGCATGAGCTTCCATTTAAAGAGTGAAAGTTAGAGCAATATTATTTTGTTGTTGCACAATAGAGTTGTCATCGTGATTATGAAAGAATCGTAATGTTTAACCCGTTATGTGCATAAACAAATAGACACACACACAGTAGGTAAAAGTGAAAAAAAGAAAACAAACCCAATATACACAATAGATGTAGGCACCATGGTTATAAATAAACCAAGATGTTAACATACTACTTGTAATTGGTCCAAAACAAAACAAGAGAAAACAAACCCAATATACATCGTGAAATTAGGCATCGTGGCTATAAAGGAGCCAAGAAAATAATGAAATACATGCAATTGGTCCATAAATAACTACAACAATGCAACACAGCCTTGAAATAAAGAATATTTACTTTGCCTCTAATGTGTTCCATAGTGATGAGTGAGCAAATGTGAATGCCCCTAAGCAATGATATATGCAGAGGGATTGGATCATACCAAAGAGCAAAGTAACTACTCCTCGTGAAACTCTTATTGGATCCCGTTGAAGTGTAATATGAGATTGAAAATGGTCATTTCCCCCAAGCACGAATGTTAAAAGTGCATTGGAGAGAATGAGAGTCGAGATTGTCCTAAGCAAGGATACACACGAGGGAAATAAGTAATTGTGATAGTCATATCATGAAGGTAGGAGTGAATTGTATGATTTCACTAATTGTGTTGTATTGTTTGATTTTTTGAAAAAATTGTAATTTTCAGGATTTTTTTATTATTTGATTTTTTTGTGCTTTAGTAAGTTGTGAGTTTCACATGTGTGCATTTGAATTTTTGATATTTTGTTGACTCAATTTTATTATGGCATATGTTAACTAACACCATGATTAAAAGCATACACAAAAGAAATTGTAAAAATATGACAAGATTGCAAAATAAACCATTATGCATACAGTAATACAAACACACCAAGATGCTAAAAAGACTATTTACATAAGATTAACATCTAACAACAACAATGTAACACAATTGATAATAAATACATGTGACTATTCCCCTAAAGTGTTCCATAATGAATAATAAGCAGATGTGAATTCTCCCAAGTGATATGTTAGAAACATAAGGGGCTTGGATCAGGCCAAAGATAAAAGTAATCTTAGATACTCCTCGTGACACTCCTGTCAGATCCCATTGAAGTTTGATCTATATTGGATTAAATTAGTTTTCTAGGAAAATATGTTGAGATGTGAGAAAAAACATGAAAACCAAGTGTGCCCCAAGTGAACTTATATCGTGAAGGGTTAATTGATTATTTTACCTTTGAGCATAGATAGATGGCGTGAGAAACAAAAGTAGTTATCGTAAGATGATCTAGAACGATCAATAAGAGTGTCGTCAAATAATTATATTATTGAACTGTGTTATGTTGTTGCTGAGGATTTTGTCAAACTTTTTATGAATGTTTTTCTTTTTTATCTATAAATATTATTTTTATAGTTTTTATACTCTTTTTAGTTTTTGCAAGTTTTATACTATTTTTGGTTTTTGTAAGTTTTATATTGTTTTTGGTTTTTGAGTTTATATTGTTTTTAGTTTTTGAATTTATACATGGGCCAACGAAAAGGGAAAGGTGTTCTCAAGTCATATCAAGTATGGTACAAATGAAGAAGCCCAATGGAACCAAGGGATGATACACAATGGAAGAGGGCGAATAAGGGTGACAAAGCATGAAATTCTCAACCTAACTAGGAGAAACATGCAACACAAGGTGGTTTGAAAGGTGAAAGCGGAAAGGAATAGAAAAAAATGAGGGTGTGCAACAAGTAGTTTGTGTTGATATGCCTCTAACACTAAGGATACTTAGGAGTATAGTTTTTTCAGATGAACTACATTGATGGGCTCTTTAAGATCTTTACCATCTTCTTCAGATAGTTTGTATGCTCTGGATCCATACTTAGTAGTTATAATGTAGGGTCCTAACCAATTAGGTTCAAACTTGTCATGTTTTTCATACTCCTTTGTAGTATTCTTATGGTTTTCTATAAGCACAAGGTCACCAGTCTCAAACTGTTTGGGCTTGATTCATTTATTATAGCTACAACGGAGCCTATTCTAATATACTTTCAGGTGATCCAAGGCACAAAATCATATATCGTCTAGGAGATCAAGTTTTGTAAGACGCACTTGGCAGTAATCTTCTTCATGCACTAGGTGTTGTAATGATACATAGAGCGAAGGGAAATCAACTTTGATGGGTAATACGACTTTAGAACCGTATACTGGGGAAAGGGTGTGGCTCCGATTGGAGTGTAAAATGAGGTTCGATAAGCCTAGAGGGCGAGATACAACTGCGTGTGTCAATTACGACCATGATTATCAATGGTCTTCTCCAATATTGATTTAATCATTTTATTGGACACCTCAGATTGGCCATTACACTGTGGGTAATAAGGGGTTGCCCATTATAGGATGATATGGAATTTTTTAGAAAGTGCTTTGACATTTTTGTTTTTGAAATATGTACCATTGTCTGTAACAAGATAGGTAGAGATCCTCGATAAATGATGTGGTTAAATATGAACATAACAATATTTTACCCAATGACACGGGTGAGAGGCATGACCTCTATCCAATAGGTGAAATATTTGGTGGATGTGATTATAAAGGTGCGACCATCAGAAGATGTGGACTTTATGTTTCCGACTAAGTCGATCCCACATCTTGAAAAGGGTCAGGGTGAAGTGATAGGTTGAAGGGCTTGTGAGGGTCCATGAATAATTTACCATGCCATCGACATGCCCGACACTTCTTAACAAAATTACATGCATCAAAGTCCATGGTGGGCCAATAATATCCCACACACAAGATCTTCTTGGTTAAGACCATGTCGATTGTATGTGCATCGTAGATACCTAAATGTACTTCAACTTATGTTTGAGTTACTTCCTTCTGGTTGATACATCGTAAGAGAGTCCCATCACAGCCTCTTTAGTAAAGGGTGTCAGGAAGGATGGTGTAGCGCGAAGCACATTGTGATAAGGCTCTTTTATGGGCCAAGTTCATGTTGGTGGGATAGGTTTTATCTTGGATAAATGTATAAATGTTGTGATACCAAGGGTTCTCAAGACCAACAATTTCACACACCATGGTGGACTCCAGAAGATCATATGTGAGCACAAAAATATGTTCCATAAGGAACTTGTTGTGTGTTTGGTTTGTATCAAATAGCGAAGATATGTGATAGTCATCATGGTTTTTGTTGCTTTGTTTTATGTGCGAGGAACCTGTTCAAAAGTTATAAGACAAAAGTATCCTTTAAGGCTATAGATCATGCATTTATATGGAACAAGCTTATCTTCCTTTACTTGATATTATCTATTTACTTGCTTAATGATCATAAGGGAATCTCTGAAAAATTGTCAGCTCTTAGAGCTACCACGATATAGTAAAGCCTAGACCTACTATCAGAGCTTCATATTTTGTGATGTTATTAGTGCATAGAAAACCAATGTAGTATGACTTGGGTATAACATCGCCATTTGGTGTGCGCAACATAATTCCAACTCCATATCCATACATATTGCAAAAACCATCGAAAAATAAATTCCATGAGGGGACAACATCTATATATAACAAATCTTCATCAGGGAAATCAAAATGTCACTATTGAGAGCCCAATAGTGGCGCTACGGCCAATTGATATGTCAAAGCTTTCCCTTTGATTGCCTTTTGATTGAAAAAATCAATGTAAAACTCACTTAGGAGGACAACCTAACTAGACATTCGACCCTTTAAGACAAGTTTGGAAAGTAGATATTTCAATGGATCTACTTTGACAATAAGCTTTGTTGTTTGATTAAGCAAGTAATGTCACAGTTTTTGAAAGGTGAATGCAACTGTTAAGCACACTTTTTCTTTTTCTTTTTATTCTCTTTATTTTTTATTTTTTTTGTTTCTCGAATAATACCTCGGTGAGGTTTTCATTATAAGAGATTGTGTTTTTCTTTTTCTTATTTTTACTTTTCTTGATTTTTGATGGATTGGAGCACTCAAATTCCTCACTGAAGTATGTTGAATCATCCATGTCTATATTGAAACCCTTCTTATGATTTGATAAGGGAATAGGGTCCCAAGTCCTAAGGAATTCCTAGATGGCCTCATCGTTCTGAAAGAGGTCCATGACAATATGTTTTTTTTTGTCTTGATGGATAAAGGATGAATAAACAACGCCAAGGGTATGAATGGATAAATTCTCAAGGAATAGGGTGGTCTTAGCTAAGTCTTCAAATAGGCTATGTGTGGAATCGGTCTCAATTTCAGAGTTAGTGTCCTCTTCACTAGTTGTTATTTTGAATATTATAGGACATTTTTCAAAGGTTTCATATATCTAAACCATAACAGTAGAGATTCAATTCATACATGACAAGTTTAAGGTGGCCTTTTTCTTATGGGCCGAGTTCTATGGACCCTTCCAATTCATATTTCTCATCATCTTGTGGGATTTTTTGTAGTCTAGAGACTTCACAATAATCAACCATCTAATCCTCATATAACAAATATCCATTAGATCTCATGAATGTGTTCATCCTCCGAATACCCATATCATTTCCACAAGGTATTTCCAAGCAGGTAGATGAGAGCTTCTTTTAAGTGGGGTGCATTAGGCACCATCCATAGCTATGTGGAGACAATAGAAAGCTTATAAGCATGAAATGCATTCTCTAGAGTATACTACAACCAAGACCATTTTTACAAGAAAACTTGAGTTCACAATGTTAAGTTGGATGTAGATGGTTGTGAACTAGATGTAGAGTATTGGGATTGAAAAAGTGTGTCAGGATTGATACAATTATTAGTAACGGGTATGACACGGGTGTTCAACAAATTTATCCAAAAAAAGGACAATAACTCGCATGAGTGTAATTTTTCTTCTAGAAGTTTACAATATTCAAAGAGTTTTACATCTATGAGTAAGATAAACTCTTTACCATTGTTGTGGGAACTTGATACATTGATGAAATGTGGAGGGCATAACTTGCATTGTGTGTACATCCAAGACTAACATAGAAGGATGTTATATGAAGTCTCTACATCAACAACATGATAAAGGGTTTCAAGCATCTCTGGGCCCATCTGTATAAGGAGAGGGTGATAGTTCTAGCATATTGTCATTCATTGTTATCATTAACCATGAATAGTTACAATGTTAGCTATCTAGACTCTCTTTTGTATGAGCAAAGACATCTTAGTATCTTCATAAAATAAATGTTTAGAGTACCATCATTGTCAATAATGACTCTTTTAGAGTCTTATGGTGGGTGATATAAGCTTCAATATACATATACTTATTATTTTGATTATTGGGGTTTAGTATCTATTGAGGGACCAAATGAAAATATAGGGCCATTTGGAAACAAATATTGAAATTAATGCTTTGAACTACTGAGAATTAATGTCTGTAAGAACATTGTGCTTCTTACAAAGCAATGAGTAAGGATGTTCTGTAGATACGAGAAGATGACTAGAGTAACTCCACGACAGAGAATATGTGTTGGCGTCATCTCTTATTATGATTAAAAGGTCATATGAACAAGATGTGGAAGCTTTAGTGTTAGTTGTTGGTTTAGGATTGCTAAGAAATATAGGATTGGTTAGAAATTTGAGGCATAAGGGAGGTTGATGGTTGCTTTGTTATAGGCACCCAATGGGTGTGAAACATATTTTTTTTTATCTTATGACCACTACATTAGTAGGAGCTTGAAACTTAATGGTAGCAATGAAATTCAAAGGAAATTCCTTAACAAATGAAATGATTGAATTAAAGTCAGCATTATTTTACGACTGACCAAAAAATTTTTCAGTAGTTTTTTCACTCACGCCATGCTTAGGAAAAGGGTTTGAAAACACCTTTAAATTATTGTTAGGTTTATTATTAGATGAGGGGCTTTTCACCATGCTGATGTCTCTACTATCAATGAGGTTTTGAATAAAATGGCAAAACCTCGTACAATGATCTGTTGGATGATTGCCAATGCGATGAAAATCCAAGGACTCTAATACTCATTTTCCTTGTACCAAGATTGTTTTAGTTCTCCTTCGACCCAAGGATTTGTGATAGGATAAGTGACGATGTTGTCACTGATCATTTTTCATAAGACACTTGAAAAACTCTCCCCTTATGGTGTAATTTTTCTTATCTTATTATCACAAGGAGGGGGAGCTTTTTTATGTAGGCACCACAATGGCTTGTTTGGATTTATATTTGTTAGCTTGGTTATTCTACACATTGTGTACATTGTGGTTATCAATTACACCATCATTAACGATAGTTTGATTCGTGAATTACATATTTGGATTTATCTTGATGATTAGTTGTGGTTATTTTTATTATTGATGTGATTATTATCCTTAGAATGATGCTTGATTAATCCTTTTGTAATAAAGATATTTTTCTATCTGAGTTTACTTTCTTTATAACCTCCTCAAAATCTGTTGAGGTAATGCATCTGCATGTGAAAGGAAAATTCATTGTTAAGATTTGGTACTCAAAGATGCTAATTAATTGTATATTTTTATGGAATGGAACATGTAATCATCTTGTAATTCCTCTCCACCGCTGTAAGAATTGTGCAAAGCTTTCATTGTCTCGTTCTTTTGCATTACAAAAATCCATCATTGTTATTTTTGAGTCGAGGTTAAAAGATAAATAATTGATGAATTTCTATGAGACGTCCACACAAGTGGTGATCAAACCTTTTTGGGAGATGTAAAAACCAATCCAAAGTTTTTCCACAAAAGATTTTAGGAAATAGTCGTAAAAGACATACATCATTGTAGGCTACCTCTTGACAATCCATAAAGAATTCTTTACATGTTCTCGAGGGTCATACTTACCCTTATATTTGTTAAACTTCATAACTTCTAAGGTTCTAGGAAAAGGTTAATCACAAGATGTCCTTATCGAATGGATAAGGGCACATCTCTTTAAAGTTGAATTATTTGCTTTGTTTTTGCATTCCTGATATTGTATCTTTCATTGTTTTCCATTCTTGGGTGAATGGTGAGTTAATTTGTGAACTGTTGGGAATATTGTCAATTTGTGGATTGGATGTCTCCTTTTCTAGTTCAATATTTGTTTTTGATTCATTATCACTTTTTGTCTTTGTTTCATCATTGTTCGTGTTATTAGTAACTTTAGAAACCACCAAAGCTAGTTGCTTGGTCACTACATTAATATGATCTATCAAAGCTTGATTTGGATCAAAGGCGAGAGCATTAGATTTTCCTTTGTTGTCATTTTTAATCTATCTTGATTTGGCTTTATTTTTCTTATTAGGTTTAGGAGGAGAATCCTTATTTATTTTAGGTTGGCTTCATAAGTTTTTCAAATAATCGTCATCAAAATCTAAAGGAAACTTAGCTCCCATTTCAAGGAAGACAGAAGGAATTGGCCTTTATTTTGTCATATGATCCCTTCAAATTGTGTTTTTTCTTCTAAAGAAACATTATTTTGTTGATCCTCTAGTTGGTATTCATCCTCTTCATCAAAACTAATGTGATAAGTATTTTGATTCTTTCTTCCGAAAGGGTCATATTTTGATGCCTTGTTCCCACCATTTTATCTTAAAAGAGGGGGGAATGATGAGCTACTTGATGTGATTTATTTTGGCAAAGTGAATGCTAAGATGGAAGAGCTAGGAAATTAAATATTGAATAACTCAACCCTTAGAAAAGTGAATGCTAAGATACATGAAGGGATTAGGGAAATTACAATTGATTACTCAACCCTTAACAAAGTGAATGCTAAGATGGAAGAAGTTTAGCAATGAAATTCAAGATAACTCAACCCTTAACAAAGTGAATGTTAAGATGGAAGATTTTGGAAATGAAATCTTATTACTCGACCCTTAGCAAAGTGAATGCTAAGATGGAAAGTTTAGAAATAAACGATAAGTTACTCAACCCTTAGCAAAGTGAATGCTAAGATGGAAGAGGCGTATGATTGATTTCTAAACCCTTAACAAAGTGAATGTTAAGATGGAATATACTTATAAACGAGGGCTGTTTACTCGACCCTTAGCAAAGTGAATGTTAAGATGGAAGAGACTTAGCAATGAAAAAGATTCAACTGCAACCCTTAGAAAAGTGAATGTTAAGATAATAGAGTGTAGAAAAGAAGACTTTTGCTCTTAGCAATCGATTGTGTTAAATTTCAACCTTAACAGATGTTAAGATAAGATGATGAATGAAGTGAATGCTAAGATGATTGATTGATTTCTCAAATCTTAACAAAGTGAATATTAAGATGGAAGAGATGTATGATTGCTTTCTCGAGCCTTAACAAAGTGAATGTTAAGATGGAAGAGACTTGGAAATGATTCTAGTGCTTAGAGTTTAATCAACGCGAATTATTAAAAGAAAAGTAGTGTAAAACAAAGAAACTTAAACTTAGTAAAAGTGACTAGAGTGGTTTAAGATTGTGATGGTTCTTGACCCTTATAAAGTGAATATCTAATGTGGAAGATACTTTAGAATGAAAATGAATTTTCTCAAGTTAGGACATGAGGTATCCAAAACTCAAGAATTAGAACATTGATTACAATGCAAAAACTTGAAAGAAAGATAGATAGTGTGTAATAAGAGTGTGAAACACAAATTTTATAACACATAAAGTAGATGATGAAAGTAATGTTGTTTAAGGAGGGCCTCTAAGCTTAAGTTTTCTTGGTCAAGGTGGGACTTCCTATAAAAGTGGTTATCTCCCTAAATGCCAAAATATTACCTGAGCAAGCATGGTATACTATTGCTAGTTAATGACTTTACTTAACCCCTCGTGATTCAATAAGCAAGGATTTTACTCCACACGAAGGATCAAATTGGGGTCGTCACTAAGGATAACTTTAGCTCTGATTCTAACAAAGGTATACTATTCAAGTAGGTGGGGATCCCATTTTGTTGGCTAGTTCACTCAAGGTGCCAACTACTTTGGGGTTCTTTGGTACTCCTCAATAAAGAGTTTTTGGCCCCTAGCCATTTATACTTCCCATAGTTACCAGTTGGAGGAGGAATAAACCAGTCTCCAAAAAATTTAATTAAAGAGTTTTTTATAACGTTTAATAAAAGAACAATGATAAAAAAGGGTTTGATTGATTATCACAAACAAAGGCAACCTGCAGTTAGTAGTTTGATTTAAAAAAATCCTTCATAGAGATGGTCATGTAAGTAATGAGTTAGAAGTTTTCTTGAGGTAAAAACACAAGAGAAAACACAAAAAAACAAACTCATGTTTTCTAATTTTCAAGATCACTTTATAGAAGTGTGAGAAAATAACATACACGTGAGCTTATGTCGAGATTAGATTAACAAAAATAACCTCCCAAAATACAATAAAATACCCCCAAAAAGCTTAATACTTCCACAATATCCTCCAAAAACAAGTTAATGGTAAATAAATGTCCAATAACCCTTAAGAGTTTCTCAATTGTCTTATTTAGTCTAATTTGATCAAAAAAATTAAACTAGGACCTAATTGCTAAATAAACCTTAATTAACTAAAAATATAATTAATTTAATTAAAAAGGAAAATAAAAAGCTAGAGTAGAAGAAATTAAATAAACTTAACCTAATTTTAAATTTGAATCAAATTTAGAACCTTTAAATATTTTCAAAGGAGAAGAAAGAAAACCCTAAAATCCTAAGGATGAGAGTGGAAGGAGAAGGGTAAAGGCTCAGATCTTGGCTTAGTGGAGTTTGAGTTGCAGGTGGAGGGAGCTTAGGCTCAGATCTCTACGAGCTTAGTTGTAGAGTTCAGGTAGAGATTGGATATGTGTGAAGATGGAGCTCGATCCATTATGCAGGGTTTTGAGCCAGAAGCTTGGAATAGGGCTATGGTGGGTTTAGCTCGGCTTTACCTACTAGGATTTTGGATCGGCTCCTTCACTGATGTTTTGTTGCTAGTAGGGTTTACATAAGATTAATAGGGAGTGTAGCTCACCTCAAGAGGCCCAACTTGGTAGAGATATTTGCATTAAATAACAACTCGGTATCAGCTGAATTTTAGTGATGATACTATGCAGGGGGATGTTGGTGGATTTTTATTAGGATGAGGTGGGAGTCCGATGTGGCTTGATCAAGACTTGGACCCTTGTCATAGCTTTCTTTGCTCATGGGCTTGGATCTTTGGACTCATTATGTTTTTTTGAATAGACAATTCAAGGATGTTTACCACAATAACCCCACATCAATTTTAGAATCACTTGATGCACGATAGGTTAGCTTGTTGCCAATGTTTAGAGGGGGATTTGTGTTTGACACTTGGAGTTTGGGGATTAGCCGTAGAGTGATTATAGGAGAGAGAAATAGGTTCAAGATGAAGGGAAGTTTGGTGGGATCATCCATAGGGCTTGGGGGATCGATCGACATAGGGTGGAGATCTCGATAGGGAGGGAGAGAGACTCTTGAAAGCATGCACAAAGGGTTTTTAGGGGTGAGCATGAGAGGAGTGGGATGGGGAGAGATCAACCCAAGTAGGGTTGGGGAGCTTGAAGGGCAACGAGCGTGAGAAAAGTGGCGTGGAATACTGAGCCTAAGGTGGCTCAAGGTTGAGATAGAGATCGATGGTGGCTTGACTGGGGGTTAGAAAGGTACAGGGTGAGAACTGATGGGATGGAACTCGTCTAAGTTGGAGGCGAGTCAGGGAGGGAGTTAGTGGTAGAACTCAAAATCCAATAAATAAAAGCACCTCTTAATTTATCTGTAGCTAGCCAGATTTGGAGATGAAACACCTAAAACCTGCAGAAATACCAAAAAATAACAAAAAATTCCCACAACATAGATGTTAACCAGATAATGCCAAATTTATAAAAGGTTCAATATAGATTAAAATTCATGCACTAACAAAATAAGAACAAATACAAATTCGAGAGTAATAGAGTGTGGGTCCTTCCCATCGGGCATGTCGGAATCTATGCAGTGAAAAACTACAAGAAAAAGCAGAAGTAAGTAAATAACAAAAAAGTAAACCTCTCTTACAGTATCTTTCTTGCAAACCTCAATGATAAGATTGTTGAAGTATTGTAATCGTAGAATATTTAAATGGTTGAATTGTGGTTCCTCTAAATTAATCTCTAAATAAAGGAATAATGCTACAAGAAAATGATCCATAAAGATCACAAGGTTTCAAGAATTTCCATGGATTGGGCAACATTCTCTAGATTCTCCACCATTGTTGTGAAGAGCATTGCTTGTTATTTATAATAAGAAGGAGAGGCCATTGAGTGCTTGCAGATTCCTAACATGAATTTCCCTGAATACATATTCTTAAAAATAACATTGGAGGAAGCTTCCACGAATGAATTCATTAGCCATTGAGGGGCAATGGATTATTAGTTCTATAATTTTCTATCCAATGAAGGTGGTTGTACATGCAAACTTGTTGCTCCACCTTTGTAGGATTCCTAGAAGTAAAGTTGATCAGTGGAGTGACTTGGATAGTGAAGTGGAATCCAAGTGGATGATGAGTCACAGAAAATATGCACTTTACTTTCCTTATTTCTAATAACCAATTTAATTTGTCTATCCAGCTTTCTGACCTAGAGTAAGTTAACCTATTTACTTGAATTAGCTAAAGGGTGTAGGAATTAATTTAATTAATTTTAGAAGTATGATAGAATTAAATTAATTAATTATAAAGGGTATGATAGAATTAATTTACTGTAATTCTAAAGGGATGGAATTAACTTGATCTAACTTGCTAAGGCATGCCTAAATAGCACTATAAATCCACATCCAAGTTAAGTATGCTACGAAATAGGTAACCTGTTAGATTAAGTGTGTCATACGCAACCTATCAAAGTGTACCACATGGGCTACCAAATGCCTGTACGATGAACTCTTTCATAGTGTGACACGTGGTAGAAAATACACAAGGGAAGACAGTGTTGTCATAAGTATGTATATTAAATCCTATTAGCCAATCAGCATGGTGTAACATATGTCTTGTGTGTTTAACTCTTTACAAACACTAATATTCTGATTTGCCTCATAACTAACTGATGTAGAGCAATGAGATATACCTAACAATATTGCTAACTAATTAACCTAAGCATGTGAGCACTAATATTATTATTATTATTTTTACTAAGGGTAAAATTTTGGTAGATTGTGAAAATACCCAGAAATGTACAGAAGTGGCCAATACCAAGATAAACACATCCAGTCAACCATAAGCCAGTAAAATCTTGATTTGATTTTCCAGACAAAAACTTCTTTTACACAGAAGGCCAACAAATACATAGGAAGGCAACATCTAAAAACATCCATAGGTGGGTACAATTTGATAGAGAATAACTAAAATACAATGCAAATTTAGCTGGTGGTCAGCACGAAGTTAGCATGAAAACATCCTAGAAGTTTCAAAGCTTCTTTATCCATCAAACTTCTATCAAGATCTTGTGAGAGCTCTTGCTCATTGAACATGGATCCAGACTCTATCTTGTAACGGCACCATGTCAAAATGTAGTGGCTTTGTTACTTCCCATGAGTTACTGAGACTTTGAACTTGAGAGGTCTACAATGTATTCTAGGACCTTCTTCCATGAATTTAACTAACTTGGGCATCCTTTAAGAAATAAAATCAGGGTTTAGTGGCTGATTCTCTACACTTCCTTCTCACGTTTTATATGTTCTTGTCTAGTATGTCTTGCGTTTTGAGTCATTCCCCTCTAATGTGTCTTGTCACCTACTTTAGCAATAATATCACTCCACAAATTTATGATTTTCCCCAACTGAGCATCAAAAGTCTCAAAGTCTAATAGTGGTATAAACTATAGATTTGGCATTTACCTATCTATTTCCTATTCTCCCATGAGGTTTAAAATACCCTTTCCTTCAGCGCCCATCATGGTAGATAGTGATCAACCCCTGTCTTTCATATTATCACCAGCCCTCTTTATCTCAGGATTTCCCTTATATATCTGGGGTCTAACCTCGGTCCCTTAGAATGTTAGTTTAGGATTAGATATCTTCATTTCCATTAGTTGTAGTATTTTTAGTAGTATGAAATAGGTGGGGTGGGAAGATGGAATTCTCTTGAGTTTATTTCTCAGGACTGCATGGGTCCCACATGTTAGGAAGACAAGTCCCATGTTGCCTCAAGAAGTCCTAGATCAATCTTGATTGGGATGGGAATGCAAGAATTGAGATTGACAGACAGTTTTGAGCACACTTGGTGGGGGAAGAATGACTGAGTTGAAGATACTATATATATTCAGGAGTCTCAGCAACATGATAAAGATGTGAAACTATTGTTGAGATCTATCCTTTGGACCAAATCAATTCAATCAAATCTAGCGACTGAAGAATCATCATAGGACTACTAGTTTCACCATATCTACGTGCTGTCAGCAGATTGAGACAATAACACATAAGTGTGTAATAAACACACGTAAGGAATAGAATTTATGGATGAGCACTATGCATTGATATTTGTAATCAAAAGTAGATGTAATGTTTAGTTGATAGTTGATGCACAACCCAGTAACATGCACGGGACAATGCACTCTATTATTTTACATTTACCAGTGCTTCCCCCTCATTCATATTAACTTTTCCTCCTTTGGAGGCTATTAAAAACACATCTTATCAACTCCACTAATTTAACACACCCATTATCTCAATTGTAGACCTTTACCTTCATTATCTCAACCATTGATTTCGAAAGTTCTTCCCTCATAGGTTACCTGTCGATTGTTCCAGTTCTTCACCAGGTCCTGTGAGAGATGCGGGTCATGTCCTTTTAATCTTTCCAAAATTTGAGTGAAGCCTCCCTTGCTATTAATCTCCCACAATTCAGCATTATCTCTCCATTCGTCGATGTTCACGGGCTCGATTCTGCATCTTTCTCCCCCCATTTCGACCTCCAACAACTATAAAAAGATACGAGTGTTGTGAAGGAAGCTATCGAGGTGGGAAGGGTATATGAAAGAAAATGAAATCACTTCCACACGTGTCACTTATAATCCCTCGTCAAAATTCTATCTTTCATTATTAATAATGTTCAGAACTTTATTCAGCAAACTCTCCTCATCATTCCAAATCTTGAAGTCCTTGATAATGACTCCAATGTTTGTCATGAGGTCAACAAGTTGCTTCCCTTTTTGATAAGTGTGATGGACGTCAAAGGATTGAAACATATTGAGAATATGTAAAGCTCAAACCTCAATATTGAAAAGAGTTTGCGAGAATCGAATCGAAAACAAGGCACCACGAAGTAGTTGCACTCTAACAGAATCATGATATCTCTAGCGTAATTGTAAGAAAGAATTGATCAATAATGGAAAAACTTGCTCAATAGAAACAAAGCTTGCACATGGAGGAAAGACAGTGGAGTGTCCTGGCATGCTCATAAATGAATAGTGAAAAGGTACATATAGGGTGCTAAGTAACCCTAGTGCATGACTCAATGGCAAACCATAAACCTAACCCATGTGAGATGAACCTCCAATATGTGAGGAGGACACATAGGATAACTCACACCAACACCCCCCTTCATCGAAGCTAGGGGTAGTGGCTATGATGAGTCAGACTAGAAAGAGAAGACACTCCTAAACAACAAAGAAAGATGTGTCAATGGGGCCCGGAAACTAAAGGCCTGATAAGGTGCCCATATACAAACACAATCTTCCTAGAGGAAAGAAGAAGAAAAGAGAAGGACTACATAGCCCGAAGAAGATGAGAAGCTGTAGAAGACCTCACCCCAAGAAGAGAGCGTAAGTGAAGAAACTTTATCTCAGTGAAGGGCTTGGTAAATAAATCTGCAATCTGATCAGTTGTCTGAATGTACTGAATGTCGATGATACTATCATGAATAAGCTCTCATATGAAGTGCATATGGATCTCAATGTGCTTCGTCCGTTGATGCTAAACTAGATTTCTACAAATGGAGATAGTGCTCATGTTATCACAGTAGATAATGGTAGGTCACTGAAGGTGGATGCCAAACTCTATCAGAATACCCTATAGCCAAATAGCTTCGGTGGCAACATTAACTGCTCCTCTGTATTCTACCTCTGTAGATGATATCACAATTGCATTCTGCTTCTTGCTAGACCAACTAATAGGACCCGAACCAAGAGAGAAACTGTAGCTAGAAGTAGATTTCCGATGATCTAAGTCACTGGCCCAATCAGAATCTGTGAACCCAATCAAGTCAATATCTACCCCTCCATAATAGTGAATTCCATCAGTATAAGTGCCATGAACATAATGAAGGATCCATTTAGCTACTTTCCAATGTAGCTCATGTGGCTCCTACATGAATCTGGACATGATCCCAATAGCATGTGATAAATCCAGTTGAGTGTGAGTCAAGTAAATCAAGCTCCCCACTAACTGTCGATAAAGAGTACCATCAACCAAGGGAGTAGAGAAATCTAAAACCAACTTAACCCTGGAAAGAAAAGGAGTAGGAGAAGACTTGCAATCAGACATCTTAAAACGAGCTAGCAAATCAAGATCATACTTAGCTTGCGAAATCAAAATTCCCGAGTCAGGTTGTGAAATCTGGATCCCAAGGAAGTAATGCAGCAGACCTAAGTCAGTCATGGAAAAAATTTTGGCCAAGGCGATCTTCACAGAATCAATAATAGAGGAAGAGCTACCTGTGATCAACAAGTCATCAACATAGAGAACAAGAATGAGTATGGAGTCATGTTTCCTTAGAATATAAACATTTGGATTAGAGTGACACCTAGTAAACCCTGATGTAAGTAAAAAGGAGTCCATCTTGGCATACCAAGCCTGAGGGGCTTGTTTAAGGCCATAAAGATACCTCTTTAACTTACAAATGAGGGAGGGATCTTCGACATAACCCAGAGGTTGTTCCATATAGATCTCTTCCTCTAGATCACCATGAAGGAAGGCACTCTTAACGTCTGTTTGATGGACTTTCCATCTGTTCGTTGTGGCAATGGCTAGGGTCAGTCGAAGAGAAGTCATCTTCGCAAGTCAGAGCAAAAGTTTCAATATAATCAACCACAGCTATCTGGGAGAAACCCTTAGCTACTAATTGCACTTTAAACTTTTTGATGTCTCCATCTACTCCATACTTTGTTCGAAACACCCACTTAAACTGAATGATTTTTCTTCCTTTCGAAAGAGGGGTGAGATCCAAAGTATCATTCTTTATGAGAGAGGAATACTCCTCATCCATGGTAGAATCCCACTCAAGAATACCAGAAGCCTCCCAAAAAGACTGTGGATCAGAAGCAGAGGTGAAGCAAGAGTGGGGTCCAAAAAAATTTGAGCAAGTACGTCTCATATCCAAAGTATCTCCAACTAAATCTCCAGCACTTTTTAGAGTTTTCCTAGCCCAAAGAGGACCATGAGGATCAGGATCAGAGTCGGAAGATTCTTCACTTGAGTGAGAATGGACATAGTCCTCATCATCACTACTGTTAGAATTAGAAGACTCAAAGGTCTAATGGTCGGGAGGATCATGAAGAGGAGCACGCTCAACAGTATCATCATCTAATGAGTCAGAATCCAAATCAGCAAGTTGAAGAACCTCAATAGGTGGAGAAGTAGAAGTCGAAGAAGACTCATCGAACTTAACACTTCTCTCAATATACAGCTCATGAGAAGTAGGATTCATCAAACGATATCCCTTCATGCCATCAAGATACCTTATAAAGATATAAGGTTTGGATTGTGGTTCCAAGGCTTTGTGTTTCTTCTTGGGAATCCGAGCTATAGCCTTGGATCTGAAGACTCGAAAGTGCTCAACATCAGGCTTGCGTCCAAACCATGATTCAAAGGGTGTCATCCCTCTTATTGCCTTGTGTGGAACACGGTTCTGAATGTAATTTGCACAATTCACTGCTTTGGCCCAATACTGCGGAGGAAGAGACTTCGAGTGAATCATATAAGTGGCCATCTCCTTAAGAGTATGGTTCTTTCTTTCTGCGAAGGGCTATAAGCAACTGTATGCTACAAAGAGATCCCTTCAGAAGTACAGAAATCCATGAACCTATTGTTTACATATTCACCTCCATTGTCGGTTCGAAGAACCTTGATAGACCGTTCCGACTGTTTCTCAGCAAGAGCCTTAAAGTCCTGAAAATGTTCAAAGACTTCATACTTAAGCTTAAGAAAATATACCCAAGTATATCGCAAATAGTCATCAATGAAGGTTAGCACATAAAGAGCTCTAGTAAACAAAGGAGAAGGAAATGGACCAGAAATATTGCTGTGAACAAGATTCAAGGGACGAGTAACTCTCCAAGCTTTTCCTTTGTCAAATTTCTTTTCAGGATACTTTCTGAGGGTACAACCCTCATAAAGACCCTTATAAAACTTGACACGGGGCAACCCGTTGACCATTTCGTTTTGGCTCAATTGTTCAAGGTAGCGATAATTTAGATGTCCAAAACACTCATGCCATAGCTTACTAACCTCATCTACATGAGTGAGTAAGGCAATGGGCATAGAATCAGAAGTAAAGTGGTAAAAGGCCTTTCCCTCAGCCACTGTAGTGTCATTGTTAAGCTCATGAATAATCAACAAGTTAGGACCAAATTCCACTTGCATTCCTTCACCAAGGTGAGTAATTTGGTAAACCGATAGGAGATTGGTAGAGAGATCAGAAACACTCAGCACTTGGTTAAATGTTCCCCCATCCATCTCTACCGATCCACTACCGGAAACCGACACTGTCATGTCATTGCCCATCATGATTTGGGACATTCCACAAGGTTCGATGTTGGAAAACTCAACATGCGAAGGAACCCATGTGGTGCGAGGCACCGGAATCTATAATCCACGTCGATGAAAGAGCAACTCTGGCTACAAGGGCCTTTCCTTTCTTCTTATCATTTTTAGCACCTTTTGCAGCAGAAAACTCGGCCTTCAGAGCACTTTGTTTTATGGATTCAGGAACACTTATTTTATTCTTCTCAAGTAAATGAGATAAGTGATCAATCTGTTTCCGAAAAAAGTGGTGCTTGTCATGACCAGACTTTTTGCAATAGGAATAAAAAAACTTGCTTTTTTGTGCCTTAGGCTCAGAAGTCGAAGTGTTTGTGTCATTTTTAGGTTTGGTCTTGGTTTCTTTCTTAGGTTGATCCTTTGTTTCTTTCTTCTTTTCAGTCTTCTTTCCCTTGCTAGTACTTGCTACAAGGGCATGTGACTTAGACTTGAGAGACCCCATTTGAATGAGTTTGTCCTGTTCTCGAATGAGTTGGGATGAAAAACAGTCAAAGGAGGGCATAGTCCAAGTATCGCCCAAAGCAGCTTTTGTAGCGTAGAAAGTTGACACGAAGACAGAATATTCGGGACCTAGCTTAGAGAGAATCGACAAGATCAGTTGAGAATATTTCTTCTCTACTTGACATCCTTTTAACAACAATCTAATGTGGACAAATTATCGAAAAGAAAGCTTGTAGGTTTTCCAAGTCACTAGGATTTAACCCTAGAAGTTTTTTTTTCCAACTCATGCACTCCTCATGTCATCTAGTTGTCCAAAACATCACATCCAGCATTATCCACGTAGATTTAGGTGTTTCGGATGCATCAATGTGGAAGAGCAAGTCAGGAGAAATAGACATGCAAAGAATACCTAAAGCTTCATCACTACGATTTAACCAATTAGATTTTTCAGGTTCGTGTTCTAGTTCAATCTCAATTCCCATGGTGATGCGGATTAACCATTTACCCCTTAGTTTCATTATTATTTTTGATCTCCATTCAAAGAATTTGAACGGCGTAAGAAAAGGAATTGAAAGTGCATCCATAGTGAAGAGAGATAGAGAAAGAAATGCAGAAAAGAAACATAACTACCCAAGACAATATAACAACCCCCCTGCTTTCGGCACTTTATAGTTTAGTGCGTTGATTACAATTGGGTCCATGCGTGCATTTTGAAACACTTGGAAACTCATCTTGCAATTAGCGTAATAACGCACAAGAGAGGAGACCACAACAGTGTTTCGTGGAGTGCAACAAATAGGACACCGTAAACAAGCACAAGCAAAAAACAAGGAAGGAGGCGAAAGTCAATCCTGATTGTGAGAAAAAGTGTCTCACGTCGCAAATGAAAAAATCCCCTTGCTGCAGACTGTGGCGGACATGTTCTCACAAGTCACAAGCAGATAATAAGGGTAAAATATAATGTTTTTAAATGAATTCGAAGGAGTTCAAAGGTCTTCAGAACACTAGAAAACAGTCGGAAGGGAAAAAATATCAAAGTGTCACTACACACTTGAGCACACGATTAGTAAAAAAATTTGATAATAACACTTAAGGAATTACCGTTTTGAAACATCCAATCTGACTAAGTTTAGAGCTATTGAAGTTTTTAAATGATAACGATAAAAAACGTTGATTAAAAACGATTTTAAAATTATTTACTAATCGAAAAAGGAAAAAAAATGTAATTAATATAAATAGATTTAATTAAATCTAATTAATTACTATTAATTTGATTAAGATCTAAAAAAAAAATCCTAAAAAAATATTAAAAAAACTTTCCCTTTTTAAAAGAAGCACAATAATTTAAAATTAGAAGAATCAAATTTAAATTATTAATAAGGAAAAAGAATTTCAATTTTAAAAAAAAATACACATTTTTTTTTAAAAGATTAAAAAAAAAAGCTTTTAATAAAAATATTTAAAAACTTACCTTTTAAAAAAAAAACATACCATTTTAAAGCTTTATGATCTAAGTAAATTTAAAAGCTTTTAATAGATTTTTTTTAAGAAGTAAATTTAAATAAGCCAATTTTAAAAAGAAACAACAGTTGTAAAAGAATAAAAAGCAAACCAAAAAAATTAAAAGGCTTACCTTTTTTTTGAAACCATAGGATAAAATAATGAAAGGTTCTAACCACACATCTTTAAAAATTGAAAGACTTACCTTTATTATTGCAGACCATGTAGCAGAAATGTGCAGGTTTTAATGGAAGGTGTGCACGTTACGGCTATTTGTTGGAGGAGCTCATAGAGGCCACGACTGGTGTGGGTCAGGGAGAAGTACACAACCACAAATGGTAGGATGGAAGGGAACTAGAAAACGCAGCCATGAGGGAACCAGAAAACGCAGCCACGAGGGAAGTAGGAAACGTAGAGGCCACGGCTGCAAACACAACAAACTCCTTAAAAAACAGCAAACACGTCCTCCAAAAATGCAGGCCAAAACACGTCCACCATGAGTTTTTCACCAAACACGAGTAGCCAAAAAGAAACGTAGGCCAGAGAGGAGAGAAGGCTCGAGACAGAGCCAAAACCCCACAAATGTTGCAGTCCAAAACGCCAAGAACATGTTTTTTTTTTTATTTTTGACCCGAATCTCTTCAAAACCATGTAAAAAGAACATAGGAAAACCGAAAACTTTCCAAGAACAGCTTGTCAGCAATAAAATTCCAAAAAATAAAGATCGAAAACTTACACAAGAAGTTAAAAAAAATGAAACCAAGAGTAATCATAACTCAAATGACGAATGCACGTTTACCCGATCTCAACTCTAATAACATGAAAGAGTTTGCGAGAATCAAATCAGAAACAATGCACCACAAATTAGCTACACTCCAACGGGAATCGTGATAGCTCCTAGCGTAATCACAAGGAAGAATCGATCAATAATGGAAAAACTTGCTCAACAGAAACAAAGCTTGCACATAGAGGAAAGACAGCGGAGTGTCCTGGCATGCTCATAAATGAATAGAAGGAGAGTACATATAGGGTGCTGAGTAACCCTAGTGCATGACTCAATAACAAACCCTAAACCTAACCCATGTGAGATGACCCTCCAATATGTGAGGAGGACACATAGGATAACTCACACCATCAATTTTTAATAGTCCAAATTACACATCCCTTAACTCTCAAGCAATTGGTAATATTAAGAGAATCACCCTCAATGATGATAACACTAATATTGAGATCTGTAACAATTATGATCCCCCAAAGAGTAGTGGGCGCTTCTGCATGGTCGTTAGAGTTAATTCCCATAGGGCCAACATACAACTTGATGACCTTACCATGCTCATCTCTGATGCTTCCACCTCCCCCTGAAATCCTCGGGTTACCTTTAGAGGCCCCATCATAATTGAGTTTCATCCACCTTGATTTTGGAGGGTGCCACTTGATATGTTCTCGAGAAACCAACCTAGTCTGATAGGTGTTGACAGAAAAGCTACTAAGATACCACTTTAGGAGGAGTCTACTATTTTTCTTCGTTTGTTGAATTCTTTTAGAAGGCCTAAAATTAGTAACATTATGCTTTATATCATTGAAGAATCCATTTGAAATCCTAGTTATAGAAATAATTTTGTCCTAAAAATGGTAGCATTTCTGGCCTTCTAGATAAACCAGATAACTTGAGGGAAGGAAATAAACCAAATATTTGTAATCACCAAATTTTTTGAGGTAAAATGCCATTGTTCACAACCTAGGATAATAGTGGAAGGCATGACCCACTTGATTTCCATGAAGATAAAAAGGAACCCTCAGATTGGTGTGACAATGTAGAAACAAATGATTCACCGGCTCTTCATTATTATTGCATAGGATACATCTGTTTGGGATATGTTGGCCTTCTTTAATCCAATTATGCATAGTCAAGGCTTTATTTTGAATCACTATCCAAAAAAACGTGTTGATATTGGGATTCAACTCCTTCAACCAAATTTCCCCCTATTAAAAATGGAGGTGAGGGAGAGGAGAGGATATGCTATCTAGATTTGACATAGTAGTTTCCATCCAACAAGCTACCCTGTATGAATTCATCCTTATTATCTAATCTTGAGATGTTTTAATTTAAACGCATAGTCTGAATCCTTGCAATGAGTTGAGAGTTGAAATACTTGTCACTATGGTCAAGAAGAGGAATCCAATTAAAATTATTTATATAACTGCTAACCTTCTCTCCAACTTGAATCTAGAAGTGATCTGCCACACGTTGACCATCTTCACAATCACGAAGGGGGCTGTTAGATAACCATTTATCAATCCAAAGATTGATCACTTTGCCATTTTAAAGTATCCATCTGCTTCCTTTTTTATAAGATCCCTATGGCTAATAAGAACATTCTAGAAGGCAGACCCAATAGGAATGTCATCATTGTAAAGCCAATCAATAGAGTTGGAGTTCCCAAGATATTTTGTTTAATAATAGAGACCCAAGGGAGGTCCTCCTTAAGTAATCTCTAGCCCATTTTCGTTATCATGGCTTTGTTCACCCACTGTAGATTCTTAATGCCCAGTCCACCATTATTTTTAGGTAGACAAACCTTGTCCCATGCAACAAGAGGGATTCTATTTCTTTCTTCAAAACCATCCCATATGAATGTTTTTTGAATCTTCTCGATTCTTTTCACAACCATGTTAGGAATTTTAAAAAGTAACATGATATAAATGGGAAGTTTCTGTAATGTGATCTTAATTACAAGACATTTCCAAACTTGAGATAGAATCGTACCTTTCCAGCTAGCAAGCTTTCTCTAAAAGCGCTCGATCATCGAGTTTCAAACCTCCATAGGAACTTTACCAGTGAAAAGAGGCATCCCAAGATAAGAAGAAGACAACTTCTTAATAGTACATACTAGAGTCTTTGTAATCTTGATTTTTCTATATTCCGACATATTGATAAAAATAATAGAGATTTTATTAAAATTAATAAGCTGGCCTGACGCATCTTCATATTCATTCAAAAAGGATTTAATTCTTTTAGCTTCCACAATATTATTTTCCTAAATAATAAATATAAAGTTTTAACAATATTTTAAACAATCGTTTCTTATACATCCATAATAATATGTCACTCTACAACCATCCACATAGAAAAACAATGCTACCACCAACATAAATTTGTACTTAAAAAAAACAATTACATAGTTTCCATGATTTTTGCACAAGCATACAAATGTACTAAAACTTGATCTTGATTAGAGCCTGATATAAATAATAGTGCACATGAGTGGCAATAAAGAAGGGCTGTGAAGAATTGAATAAATTAATCCGACAATTCTTATGGACCAAATGGGATGGGATTGTTGGGTTTAGAGCTTCTTTTTGGTCTCATTGCATCCAAATTAAACTCAAAGTAGGAATGGAAATTATAGACCCAAAAACACGTGGTCTATGCCTTTTTGTGAAGTGGATCATGAGCATTGTTAAAGGAGATGAACCATGGAAAATTTTGTTGTGACACAAAAATATTACATCTACAACTAAAAACAAATGGAAAAAATGAGTTGGTTAGATAAAATCCTTCTTGCTCCATTCTTTCAAATTAAAACACCATCCCCTATTCAATTTATTTAGAAAGCATGACATCGTGTTTGTTAGTTGTTAAAATGGAAAGAATATTCATTGCAACATGGCTTTAGTTTTTTGTCTTCTTCCATCAAATGGAAAAAACATATTCAATATCAAGGACAACCTCTTGCTATCAATTTTCCCATGCGCACTTATTATTTGTTAAAAAAAGAGATCTGACAAATCAGTGATATTTGGGATTTCACTACCTTTCAATGGTTACCTTGGCAGATCACTAAATATAAATTTTGTTTGATTAATAAGTTTAAGAAATTTCTTATTTTTATGCAATCCTCAATTCTTGTTGAGTTAACAATCAAATTATACACTTCAAATCCATACAAACTATTCAAAGACTGGCATTAGTTGTCCTCGCATCCTTTTTCATTCTTTCCATTAAAGTAAATTTATGCCATTCTCCTTCCCAAATGTTTCTAACTCTCCCTGATTGAATTCTAAATGAAATGCAAATTTAGTCGTAAGTGGTGGGCCAAATTAAGTGTTCAAATTTGGAACTCTAAAGCAAATATAGATATGTAATTATTGGCTTGGAAAATTTTACATTACAAGCTACTCGTTGGCGACATATTGAAATTATGATTGTTCAACCAAATAAATGATCATTTTGTTAGTCACATGAAATTTTAAAGCAGTTATTTAAGGACCACAGTTGTGCTAAGAGCCAATGGTGAGCGGTTTTTAGATATCTACCGTCAATTTTTTAGCATCATTTGAACTAGACAAAGGCCTTGTTTGGAATGGGCCTAGAAAATAATGTGATTGTTGATTTAGTTAGATGTGTTGTCTTCTTGCATCTATGGAAAATCAAATGTCTAACACCATTTGCTAACTATAATTTTCACCAGGAAGCTATAATTTCAAGGCTTTACTCTAACATATTTTTAGATCGCTTCTTTATTTTCTCAAAAATAGGTATTGTCAAGAAAGAATAAAGAGACTGCACACCAGCTGGAGAAAATTAAAGCACAAATCATTAAAATCTAATTTAATCAAAGGTAGGAGAAGGCTACATTATTATCGCTTCAAACACCAGGGTTGTTGAACTTTATGAGATAATAATTTATAATTGTTCAACCTTTATACTCAGTGTTTTGTATTTTGTGGGCTATTTTTTTATAGCATGCTTTATTAAGTTATTTTCGGTGTTATGTATTACTCTTGATCTAGGTTATATACTGATCTTATTTGGTTATGTTTTCTCCCTCGTAGCCTCCATTGGGCTACTTTATTTTTTGTAACGAACAAAACGGAAATACAATCCATACCTTATTAAAACATACCCGAATCATAAAAAATCAAGAAATACTCATAACATACCAAGGAATCAATATGATAAAATATCTGGAAGTTTTATTGAACTCAAACACAAACAACCATAAATGAAATGCGATCACTAGAAACAACCACTACTAGTGGTCATTACCATAAATGGATGTTGTTGGTGGCTTAATCTTCATGTTACTGGTCCTCTAGATTTTGGTGACTCAAAGCTTTGTGAATGCACTTCTTTTTTTCTATTTGGCAAAAAACGTTTTTAGATGTTTCAATTGATGTGTGGGAGTATGTGAATGTATGCTACTTTAATCTAACTCCAAACCATAGTAATTCACCCAAAACAACATAGATAAAATGCAATAGAATTGACCTGGGATACCTACAAGATGTGTTTCTAGACAAAACATTCACAGAATCAATGTTCATGTAGTTCTATGCAAACTTGTGTGTGTTTCAACCCAAAAGAAACTTCATCCTTCTCTCCTAATTGATTAATCATTGTATACAAATCAATCATTCTTTTGCCACAAGCATATATCAACTTCAAAAATGGTCTAAAGACATACTTTAGAAAATGGATTCATGGAATTGACTGATATTGTACACGAATAAATCCTCATGTGAAATAGAAATGGCTCATTGTGTTATGTAAATGAGATAGTTGTGTATGTCCACATGATCTATCTTATAAATAGTCTTTAGGGTTTTGTTTTATGTAAGTGTCTCTAGGATAATTTCTTGCATAAACCAACCACAAATTCAAGTGTAGGCCAACCATTAAAACATGATTGTGTAAACAAATGACATTAGAAAGTAGATAACTAGAAACAAACATTATTAGTGGTCAAGAACATTAATGGATGCCATTGGTGGTCGGGGTTAACAAAAGCTTTGAAATAGTGATGGATAAGTCTGCAAAGGTGTAATGGATGTCCTGGGGAAAAACATAGATGAAAGCAAGTGTGTTTATGAGAATTTTATAGTGATGGAAGTGGTGTGAGATCCACTATAAGGGGGGAATATGTCAAAATATCCTAATGTGCACTACTGATTAAGTGTTCTAAAAGGTGCTTAAAGTGTTAATTTTGTATGCCTTGAGTACTAAAATCAAGTTTCTGCATAATTCCCCACTTTGATGTGGATGTGTGCATACATATGAAATTATAAATAAATGAATGTGTGGCTTGTGAGTTTACTTGAGAGAGAGAGGGAGAGAGTTATGAGTGATTCAATTTCAATGTTCTATATAAGCATAGATGAATGCATACAAGTAGATAAAATGTCTCAATAGATGGATAATAGTGTAACCAAATGAAAATTTGAAAATTTTAAACGAGAAAATGAATGAATACACATGTTGGTATGCAGACCATGATGCCTATTTTTATGACTATTTTGAAATATGTTATGTTCCTTAATTTCTAGTCACGAAGATAAATAAATATGCCCTATAGAGAAATATTGATGGAAAATAGAGAAATATTGATGTCAAATGGATAAATATCAATGCCAAATCTATAAATATTTATGTCATGGGTTCACAATGTCCCTCCCAAAGGAAAATTAAAGGAAACATCTACTTCATAATTCTATACTTCCCAGAGGGAAGTCCTTCCACAATGAAAGTCCTCTAGAGCCTCTTTTTCTTCTGACTCGATAACTATCTCCTTTGTGTGTTGTTCTTCGAGGATCTCTTCACTTCTACATTGTGCAAAAATTTCTTCCTCCTTATAACTTCACATAAAAAATAAGTGTTGTTCACATGGAAAAATTTTCTATGCATTAATGCGTGTCATGATTTCAAGTCTTCGTAATAACTCACGTTGATCTCTTAGCCACACCACTTGACTTAGAAATTTGGAAACCATTTGGTCTCAACTCTTAACCTTTGCATTTACTTGCAATTGTCTCCTCTCTTATATATCTCTCCAAAATTAAATTACATCATCACACAACTCATTTTGTGCAAACTCTACACACTTAGGGTATTCAACATCTCCTTGTACAAAATAACACTCTATGTCCCAACACCTACTCCATTAGTTCTTTAGGATTTTACCTCCCTAACAAAATAGGTCCTTTCATAACATACTTCTCTTCTCAATGGGTTTCCTCGTATCTCTTCTTTGTAGCATTTTACGTCTCAAAAACCACCCCTTTTTTTGGGGCTTGTCTTCTCTATAGTTCATCAATACATACATGATAAATCCTCTATCATTATTACAATATGTGACTTTAAGTCACTATTCTTCTCAACTCTAAGTTGTGCCATTTTCTTCACCTTCTTCTCTCTATTGAATCACAATGGAGAAATATTTTCTACCATCAAACACACCTGCTTCCCGATGGGATTTGGTTAGAGGATGCATCCTCTAAACTGTGGACTTAGATTACCTCCTTGTTAGTGATTTTGTAGCACTCCTTGTATGCTAGCTAAGATGCTCACTATGATTATACTCTACATTTTCTCAATAATATCGATTATGCTATAAGTAGATGACCAAAGACATGATACCAGGAAGTGTGATAGTTATGGATCTATAAGATAGTAATCCACAGTCGTATCCTAGACATAGGGTTCCAAAGCCTATGTCTAAGAAAGGGTCCTTGGTCTTACCATAACAATAAGGATCCAAGGATAAAGGTAATAATAAAGTGTTATAAGATGTCTAAACTAAGGGTTGTAATTCCATGCAATGGATAATATGAAAGGGTCAGGAAAATAACATGACAAACAAATATATGATACTCTATACCAGTCTAATACATGACAAAATAAACATAATCAATCAAACTAACATAAAGGAAAGAGAAGGATTAAAGAAAATTACCTTTGTGAAGACATTTTTGGTGCATTAAACACCCTAGGGTTAGTAACACCTCACAAGAGAGTTGTTGTGGGTAGTTCACAAGACAGATAGGGAGAAGACATAACTAGACAAAAGTTGGGGACTTCAAAGAATTAGTAGTCCTCGAGGGTGTAACTCCTATTCCCGCAACTCATAGCAAACTAATGCTCCGAAAGTAGACCTCTAAGTGTAAGATCCACTAAATCCTAAACCTCTTCATTTTAAGGGCATATCTACGTGCAAAAATAGAAAAATATGTGATGACGATATAGATAAATGGAAATAATGATGTTGATTTGTAGAACATAACCTAAATTCAATATCTCTCTAATTAGCTTACCACATCTAATGTGGTCAACATTGTCATTTGGGAGAAGGTTCTATTAGATGATGGTGACCACGACCAATGTCAAAGACCACAACTAATCTAACATAAAGCTAAAAAGAGGAGAGAGAATGAAGGTAGAGAAAACACATGAAGTAGGCATGAAGGGGATATGAAGGTGTTATAGGCAAATGTGAAGATGATAATACCGAGCATATCAAATGGGCATAAGAGTGTAGTATGAGAATAATAAGGAATGTAGTAAAGGGGTAGCAAGGAGTAATGTTAGGGTAAGCTAGGGTGATGCTATAGATGATAAATCCTTAAAAAAAATATTGCTAACTAGTCTTACCTGGTCTTGTGACACCCCTTAAGGCACACACTCAAATAGATTAATGCGACAATAACCTGTAAAGAAAAATCATTAGTAAAAGTGAAAAATAAGGCATATACATCGGGTTATCTACAGTCCTTGAGATTCATACATGCATATATGTGTAGAATATGTCACTATTTTCCCACCATCATCTTCTTTGCACTCTTAAAAAATTTCCTCTCACATATCTCTACCCAAGCTCATACTTGTCCAATTTGTAAACTCCTACTTGACTTCTCCCATTTGTGCAATCTCTTTAAATAAACTCTAGCAAAAGATCGCTCCTACGTGTATTTACCTTAATGTATTTCCCACGAGTTTTCTAATCCTTTGTGTGTTGTCATGTAAATCATTATTGTTAACACTTGCTTCTGTGCCTTGCACACAGATCCTCTTTCTTTTAGCTTTATACACTCCTCACCTTAGCAAAAACTATGTAAACCCCCAAATTCTAACTCCACACAACTCTAAGCCAAATTTATCCTTTACGCAAGTAAACTCTTTCAGAAACTTGAAGAGCTTGATAACTGTCATGCTCTGCTACCGCCACACATAAGCAAAGTTGGATTTATTCCCCAAAAATAACTAACACGTTTTTATTGATGCAAGATTGTTGATTTAGCTGAGATGCTCATAAATTGATACTAGTTAAAGAATTAAGGCTCTAACTCAAAGTTATGTGTGTCCTGTTAGCATATGGATTTGCACGCTTGCAAATGACATGCAACAGTAAGGGAACAAAGTACCTCCTCAATGAAAGTGAAGCTACCTTTATTGAAAAAAAAAATTGTATTTACATATGTACATTCAAAATTGTATGGGGGGGTTTGGAACATCAAATAGAAAGAAATGTGAATGAGGGAGATGGAATGGAATGAAGAAATGAATGGAAGGAACATGAAATAGCTAGGTAAAAGTAGAGCCTAAAATTGCATAGAGGAAAACAATGAATAACTAACTCAAATAAAGCAAAGTTCGAATTAGCTAAACAAGAATAAGTGAAAGAGAACACACATGAGCAAGTAAATATATGAGCTTGATCACTGTGAACAAGAACAACATATTAATAGCATAAACAATAAGATCCAAGATAATATTCAAATGCAAGATTTAAACACTAACATCTAATGAACACAAAAACATCAAATGCTACGAGAGATAATGAATGGGACATAAAGTTCATATTTCATTTACTCCAAAATGTCTTCACAAAAGAACACAAAGTTTCTTTCTTGAAACAAAGCTTGCACACAAAAGTAGTTTATTCTCCTCTCTCAAAGTCACCCTTATAAATGAGCCTCTAACTTCCTTTTATAACCTAAAAGTTGGTTACAAAGTAGTTAGGGTTTTACATGAACATTAAATAGGGCATCTTAAATGACTTTGACTTTTTCAACCAAAGCGACTAAAAATAGAAACCACTTAAGTTATCCAAAGTTTGACAAAAGTAAGTTTAACAATAACCCACTTAAAATACCATTTTAACATATAATAAAATCTAGTGCCTTATCCATTAAAGTGGGGTCCGCCTATCTCAATCGTATGAGAAATGGAATCTCCCACTTTGTTAGATACCAAAAAACTATTTCCTCACCCCATTAGTGAAATTAGGATCTGCCGCCTTCACCAATTGAAAGAATCTAAACCTTCCCAACGTCTCGAACATCTTCTCTTCTTCATGAGGTTCACGCGGTTGAAGCACAACCTCACAAAACACCTGTAATTCAAAAATCCTACCTAGCATATCACTCAAATTGACCATCTTTGATTTAACATTATTAAACAAGTTCCTTAATTTGATGCAATGTTCCATTGAAGCTGAAGAGAAATTGATGACAGGGATGTACATGTCTTTGAAAAATTGTGTGAATATTTCCTCGACCTATTCTTATGAATGCCTTGGATTTTTCTCATTCACAAGATCACAATGGATCTAAGTTATGAACTCCTGAATTGAGGCAAGTGAAGTGAAGGCTTCATTGCATACACTCTCATGGTCGTATAATCCTCAAGAAGTGTCTTCCTTGACTTAAGATGTAGACACCAAAGAAAACATTTCCCTTGACATATGAATTTAAGGATTCATTCAATGGCTAGAGTTGAAGATTCCATACTTGTCATCTCCTGTAGACTAGGAAACATATTATCCAAATTTGATATGCTAGAAACAAAAGTTTCGTTAAAAGAAAGAATTAGACCAAGATATGCACTAATATCTTCATGGAGCTTCACAGTTTCTTTGATCATCTTTCCCCCAAAAATGAGAATCTTTGAAAGCCAAGATTTAGTGACATGGCCCAATGTGTTTATCTCCTTTGACAGATTGAGAGTTTCTTCATCAGGGGCAACCACTACATCGTGTACTAGGAAAGTGAATAATATTGGATTTATCAGATGTTGAACATAATACACCAATTGATTCTTTTTGGACTCGAGCTGAGAGTTATGAGATTTATATTTCTCAAGCCTCTTTAGCACAATATCCATTGAATCTCGGGCCATCATCATATCAATTTCCAATGTGGACTTCCAAGTCCAAGTCTGGATATCTCATAATCAGCAGGTGTCACGACATTGTGTTCCTTGTCAACTTGTGGGACAAGAAGATCCGCAAACTTGTTCCCGTCGTCATCCACCATTATCTGCAAGAACACTTTAGGCTTATTGGGAATGACCTCATTTGAAAGCTTGAAAAGGGCATCGAAGTCAATGTCAATTGCCTTGACAACCCTCTTTCTTTTCTTGATCTCAAAATCAACCCAAGAAGAAGTTTCCTTTACCAATTCTACATGCAGGAGCCTGGAGTCCAAAGCGACATTCACATTATTCTCAATATCATTAGATTCTAAAAGAATCCTTTCCATAACTTCAATCTCTAGAGAAATAACCTTGATATCAACCTCTTAAACATCAGGGAGACCTTGAGAAATCTCTTTGTGAACTATAAGTTTGGAAGCATTTGATATATGGACCACTTGCACTTGAGTAGAATCTTGTGCAAGACATGGCTGAGGAATGTTTGTCACGAGCTTCCTTGAACTATCGACAATGTGAGAAGAAGACTCCCTACTTGAAGTGGAAATCCCTGATACACACTCTCTTCCTTCACTAGGGCTAGGACCCTTGGATGTTTCACCCGCGACACCTTCTTTGGAGAAGTGGATTTGGGCAACCACTCTTTTCTTACCTGATGTGTATGGGTACATGGTACAAAGGTTGACTGAGAAGAAGCTTTAGCTGACTGGAAACCTCCTCGAGTTGGAAATTTTTATACTCTTGGGGTATGAACTTGAATTGATGGTAACTTACCAAGTTCTCTTTCATAACAGGATATGCTTCTTTCGAGGATCAGTTGATTCTTGTTATCAAGAGAAAATTCATCTCTTTTAGTCCAATCAATTTGGGGCAAGGGAGTGAAAGCAACGACATCATATGAAGGATCAACAACATCTTCACCATCATCCACCAATGAATCTGGAGGGTTTTTAATGTGAAAGGCCTTGATTTGAGAAAGGGTCAGGGGGAAAATTCTCGCCTTGTTACTTCATGTTCATCTGAACAGGCAGCCCAAAAATCTTCCATGGTAAGGTTTTGCTGATACTTTGCTCCAAAAATATTCTGCATAAATTTTTTGATGTCAAACTGGAATCTCTTCACATATGGATGAATAATGATGAGAGCAAACTATTTCTCCATGAGTTGTGAAGTGAAGATATTTGGACATTGGTATTCCGTAATTTGGATTGGGAAATGATTGCCTAAACAATGCTTGTCACTAAGAAGACAATGAACTCGGAATCGTAAGCTCCATTAATGCCCACTTGTCACTGACATACTTGGGAATATTCCGTGGAGTACTTGCAAATCTACTCACAAGAATGCAGGAAAAGGACACAAATTGAATAAACCATGTTCCCCACTAGGAAATGACAATCACGACATCTTTGGAGAATCTTTCTTCCATATGTCTATTCAAGTTTATAATCACACGGAAGGTGAAAGCATCGTTAACTCTCTTGAAGTGATGAGAGCTATTCTTGAAACTCAACTGTGGATAATGATGAAAGACACTATTGATGGACCCATGACTCCTTTTGTTTCTAGCTACGAAAATAGCTTCCTTCTAACCACTACATAAGGTAGGTATGATGTTATGTAGAAGCACCATGTCATCTTCACTTCAATCAATTATTTGTGAAGAGTATCACTAACGATAGTTGCCCAATCCATAAGCTCTCTCTTGGCAAGGATGATAATGATAAACGGATACATCCATGGGTGGAAGATAGTGGCAGAGGGTAAACCGAAGACACAACTCAGAAGAGTGATCATGTGTCTGATTTCCTCCATGAAATCAACACGGTACAGTTCCTTAGGAATTCGGTCAACACAAGGCCTCTTGGTCACTACCCAGTTGTTATTGACCATCTTGCTCCACCTGAGGGGTTCTTCATCCAAAAAATATTATGCTGACTTTCAAGTGATGTCAATATTCTTAGGGAAGTCAGGTGTGTTGAGCAATTCCTCAATGTGCTCTAGTGCCTTTAAGATGAAAGGCTCATGATTATTCTTATGAATTCCTTGCCTCTCAGGATCATAATGCTTTGCGTAGGTGATGACCAGCTTTGGGCATTGCACAGATACAAGAAATGTTGCTACTTGGGGTAAACCACTATGGTAGAGCCTATCTGAGAATATAGTCTTCCCTTCAGCTTTCACCCAATCACAAAATTGTTGCATGCTGATGTGGCCAAGATCAGTGTCAGTTATATTGTCGTATGCAGAATTGATGGAAGTGGGATGAATGACCCCTTGGAATTCGTATTTGAGTGCGGAATTATTTGACCTTTCCACTAGCTTCCTCGATTTTCCTGCAAGCTTGTTTGATTTTTCAGCCATTATGAATTTAACAGAAAAATGACGTGAACACGCAAAACAGTGCAAATGATGTTAGGTCTTAGTCTCCGAACCACCGTCAACACAAGAGAAATATCTCTCGTTTAATTATTATTATTATTATTTTAAAAATAATAATAATAATTTATCCCAGATTACATTTATTTTAAAAAAATTAATACAAGAAAAATATCTAAACTAAGCTCGAATTACAAATCGGGTGAAATTTTTTTTTTTTAAATTTTCCTGATTATAATGGCTTCATGTAGGATCGATTTGAATTTTTATTTTTATAAATTTGTCACTTCTTCACGTTGCCAATAACTTGAGCTTGTGAATGCGTGGCAGTATTCTTCTAACTGTGTGAATTCTTCTGATAGATTTCTTCCCTCCACACGTGGATTGCAAAAATGCGTGGGAATTTTGTTTAGGAATCTTATTGTTGTTATGACGTTGAAAACTTGTATATTATTACTAACATGCGTGAAGACTGGTTTCTTTGGATTGCAGAACTCTATTTTCTTGGCTTTAGCGTGGAAATTGTTATTTCCTTGCAAAAAAAATCTTTTTGGCTTTTATTCTTTTCCTTTCCAAGTGAAACATGTTTTTGACTTTAGCATGGGCAACATTCTCCAAAAAAAATCATGGCCAAACTCTTCTTTTTTATTTCTTGTGTGGAATTTGTAAATTTTTGACTAGGATTTGGGTTTCTTTGGGCATACGTTGGACTACTATTTCTTTTTGACTAGGTGTGGGAATGTGTCTTTCTTGCCTCCTTCACATGAAAATTTCTCTCAAAACCTGCTTTGAAACCTTATTTACTTCACGTGGGCTTTCTCCTATTTCTCACACGTGGAGCTATTCTCGTTCTCTGGTTTTGGCTGTGTTTATTTCGTCTTGCATGGACAACTGTGTGGATCTTTTCCTTACCCTCTGCATTGAAATAATTTTCTTTAAAAACCTGCGTGGACTACATGCATTAGCTTTAGCGTGGGCTTCCTTGCTTTTACTGGTCTTTTTCTATGCAAACGTGGGTTGTTTTGCCTTTTGGATCTAACAAATCTTCCTTCTTTGGGAAAGTATTGCTAAGGTGAGTACGTGGTGGAAAGGTTTTGGGAAATGTGTGACAACCGATGGCTTTTCTTTGAATGTGTGTTTTCTTTATTGATGGAGTTGCTTCTATATCCTTGTGTGTTGGCCCGTTATCTCTTCTCCCTGGCACATGGAAATGCAGAGGAAAAATGCCTGGGATTCTCCTTCCTTGATCTCTTTGTGAGGGATGTGATAAAAATATTTCTCGGAAACACTTCTACAGAGGAAATAAGAAGAAGTTAGAAATAATAATAAGAATTTAGAAATAAAGATCCCCAATTTCTTACTCACGACTTTTTCCAACAGATTCACGGAGGATTTGTTACACGGATTAAAGAAGCTTCCTAACCGCTTATTTGTTTCCGTTGAAATAACCAATTTCCCTTTCTTTAGGTAGTGGGAATTAATTGCCAAGGGAATATGGGAAAAAACTTAATCATCTGCTCATGATAATGGCAAAGTAGGCCGACAATTTCCATTTTGCCATTTGGTCGGGTTGGCAATCAGCAGGAGAAATTCCACAAGCGGGGAAAAAAGAAAATTTTGCAGGAAAGGGAAATCCGAGAGCGGAAAGCCAATTTGGCATCCCTGACAATTGGAGGCGGAATTTTTATTTCCCACGGTAATGACAAAAACTTGTAGATTGATTTTTCATGAATATTAAATTAATATTTATTTAATTAAAACCCCCCAAAAATTAATAAAATTAATTTTATTAAATAAAAGGATAAGAAATTAATTAATTATTAACGAAGTTTGCAACACGGTGGGAGGAGTTCTCACCCGAAATGGACGAAACGAAGACCAAAATGATCATGAGAATGAGATAATCATGACGAGGGTGATAAATCAATTGAAAGAACAATTTTATTTTATTTTAATTCATGCTTATTACTTTTGTGAAGTCAAAATTAGCTGATAACAGTTGACTCTAATTGGGGATAAGGACTTCATGGACGCAACAACAGACTCAGACCCAAATATTTAATGAACACGATCTCAAAGATGATGATGCACAAAAATGGGATGACAGAAGAGAGGAAACTGAAAAACAAGGAAAGGAAACAACCCAAAATCCTAATTACCTATGTACATATGGGGGACAACCCATTTTTAATTTTGATAGTGCTTAAGATATTGCATGTTGTAGGGCAGAGGCAAATGAATTCCATCAGAATATGCCAAGTAATAGGTGTTATCTCCACAGAAATGCCTGATTTTGAAAGGGCCTAGCCACAGTGAATCAAATTTCCCATACTTTCCTTTTGGTTCATGCCTTTTGTCCCATAGAAGAACTAGGTCATTGGTTTGAAATTGTCTCTCCTTAGTTTTTTTGTCGAACAATTTCTTTACCTTAGATTGTTGTTCCTCAATCCTATTTGGCACTTGACTCCCTTTACTTTTCGAGCTTCTTTAGGAACATGATCCTTTTATCCAGCGCATTGGTGAAGCATTCATCGTCAACTTCTTGAACCAATCGTAATGTTGTTAACTCCAATGTAATGGGACTTCAAGTGTCAATTCCATACAAGAGTTGGAATGGAGACATCCTGATTTCCCTTTTGGGAGTTATATGGTCAGCCCACACTGCATCATATAACTTTTTGTGCCAAGTTCTTTGATTTTCTTCAACTAACTTGCTCACGATAGTAATGATGTTTGTGTTGCTAGATTCTGCCTGATTGCTTCCCTGTGGGTAGTAATATGATGAATGAGACAAATATATCCCATACCCATAACAAAAATCTATCATATTTGTAGAAGATAAATTGGTGGCATTTTTTGTCACGATCTTTTATGGAATTCCATAACGAACCAAAATGTTCTCTTTGATGAAGTCACAAATTATTGCAGTAGATGTTTGTTTCACCAAAATGGCTTCTACCCACTTCATAAAGTAGTCAGTCACCGTGAGCACATGAGTATGACCAACACTGGAATTTGGATTCAAAACCTCAATGAAATCTAACCCCCATTGTTGAAATGGTTCTTAAATGACAATTGGCTTCAAAGGTAAATCTGTCAGTTTAGGTCTTCCAACAAATAGTTGACAAGCTTCGCATTTGGCTACCCATTTTTGGGCATCAAAAAACATAGTGGGCTGGTAATAATGTGCTCACAAAATTTTATGAGTTGTCATTGGTCCAAAGAAATGACCACTGCAAGCACGATTGTGAAAATCTTCAAGAAACCTAGGTTGTTGTCCTTTATCAACACATCTAAGGAACATGTCATCAATACCTTTCTTAAACAAAGTGTTTTCCCAAATGATGTACCTGACATCTCTTAATTTGATAGCTCTTTTTTCCTTAGCTGTCAGATTCTCATGACATTCACCATATGTGAGAAAGTAGGCTATATCAAAACAAAATTCATCTGTGGTACTGACAAAAACTACCAGTGGTAAACTTTCTTCAACTGGCTCTTCCTCATGGTCATCTCGTGGCTCGTTATCTACAATGAGTTGGCAAAGTCCTCTTCCTCGAACCAACTTGGTAGGCTTAATGTCCAAATCATATTCTTGGATCTTGGAGACCCAATTTCCTCTTTTAGATCTTGGTTCATGTTGTGTCAAAATTGATTTAACTGCGGTGTCCGATACTACGACTTTGGTACGAGAATTCAACACATAGTGCCTAAAATATTTCAAGGCTCTCACCACTGTGTACACATGCCTCTCAAGGGGAGTGTAATTTAGTTAATATTTCTTGAATCCATAACTCATGAATGCAAAGGAAGATTCAATTCCATCTAGATTGTGTTGAGTCAGGATGTCAAAGATCATGTGTAGAGAAGCATAACAATAGAATATGAAATCCTTTTTAAAAGCGGGGCACACCAATGTAGGAGCTTTCACAATAGCATCCTTGATTTGTTCAAATGCTTTTCTACCTTCCTTTAACCATATGAAGGATTCTTTACCTTTCATCATATCAACGATTTCTTTGGTTAGCTCGGCGAAATTTGGCACAAACCTTCTCAAAAAGTTCACCTTCCCAAAGAATGTGGGGACTCCAGGCTTACTTGTAGGTAAGGAAAGATTCTTGATAGCTTGAACGCATTCAGGATTGATCTTGGTTTCTTCTTTAGAAATAGTATGACGTAGGAGTTTCCCTTCCATAACTCTGAACACAAACTTCTATTGATTCAGATAGATTCTATGAAGTCTGCACCTTTGCAATATTTTCTCCAAATCTCTTAGGTGATCTTCTCGCTTCTTTGGAAAAATTGTCAAGTCATCTAGGTATATCACGATGATCTTATCTTTATAATATGCAAATGTCATGTCCATAGCCCTTTGAAAGGTTAAGCCAACATTAATCAAACCAAAAGGCATTCTTCTATACCCGAACATACCCTAGGGGGTGGTGAACGTGGTTTTATGTTGGTCTTCTCTAGCCACTTCAATATGATTATAACCAGAGAAACCATCTAACACGGATAACATTTCTGATCTAGTTACTACCTGCAGAATATGGTCCATGATCAGAAGAGGATAGTTATCCTTCAAGGATGCTTGATTAAGATTACTAAAATCCACACAAATTCTAATTTCTCCATTTTTGTTGCGAACTGGGACAATATTAGCTATCTAGGTTGAATGTCGAATAAGAAACACTATTCATGCATCTAACATCTTTTGAACCTCATGGAACATCGTCCCTGCTATCTTGGGGTTTTATTGTCTTTGCTTATTCCTGAATGGAGTTACACCAGGTTTCAAGGGTATGACATGCTCACCGGAAAGACTTCAAGTCTTCATATGAGTAAGCCAAGACATCAGAATATTTTGTAAGGAGGCTTAAAAAATTATTGCGCTCCTTAGGTGAGAAACACTTACCAATGTTGACCAAGCGAGGTTTGTCCTTGGTACCAATGTTAACTTACTCATAGTCAACAGAATTCATAGGTCCTGCTTGCTCTTTCTCTTTGGTAAACCTGTCATATTTATCAAAAATTTCTTCAAGTGAACCAATCCTTTTGGAATTTTATTTCCTTTGAGTTGAATGATGTCATCACCAGGATCCTCATTCTCAACTCCTTGAATGAGCAAGGTTTTTAATTTGTGAAATGCAGAATCACTTCCTTCAAAGTACAATTGTTCAAAACTATCCCTCTTTCCCAAGAAGTCAATAATTTGTTGATCGTCATTAAAGACTTTCCAATTTTCTGAATTGTCAGGAACACTTGGCCTAAAAACCATTTTAATCGTGTATTTATCTTGATCAAAATTTGAATGAGGGATCATCAATGAAGCTGAGACTACTAGAGAATTTGCTTTGTCATTCTTTTCACGAGGGATAAATTCTATGGAAAAATCATCGAAGGTTTCTATCGCGTCCCACACTTTATTTTGTTAGTGTCTCGAACGATCATTCTTTACTTGAAACTAATTTTTTACTTGTTTCACGATCAATTATGCATATCCAAAGACTTTCAATATTTTTATCCCTTTCTCTTGTACAACTTGGAGGCCAAGGATTAATGCCTCATATTCTGCAGTGTTGTTAGTATTTGAAAATCAGAGCTTATAAGAAAAATGAAACATTTTACCATTTGGAGATATAAGCACCACTCCCGTGCTAGAACCTGTTGAGCAACAACTTCCACCAAACTCAAGAGTACAAATTTCATTGGGATCTTGGCAAGTGACCTCAAGTGCATGAACCTTTGTAGTCATCATATAATTACCCATACTTGAGTTTTGAAATATGACCTGTGTGTGGGGATCATTGGTTTTCGTTATGGTGAACTTTACCTGAGTCTTCGGTATTAGCTTCTTCATTTCTCCATTGATAGGGATCATAGCATGAGACCAGTCCATTTGAATCTCACCACCCAGATCTCTACAAAATTTCCTACTTAACAACATACCATATAAAGCAGGAATGTCGACAACTAGAATGGTTGCCTTGACTCACTTTTGAGGAAATTGAGATAAAACCATTTGAGCGTCTTTAATCTGCCCAATCAGAGGAACTTGTCTTATCTCTATGGAGTAACAAGATCCAAATGTTCTCGTATAAGTTAAACTAATAACATGTGGCATCACATTATCCAAGGCTCCAATATCTATAATGTAATTACTTAATTTGCATCCATTGATCAGAAAGGACACAAAGAAAGGTTCAATCTTTTCATTTGAAGGTGTAGTGGCTACCACCATATTTTGAGTCTTCCCGTCTTTGGGAGTTTTTAGAATTCCCTTAGAGGAATGAACAATAGATTCACCTTTGATAAACTGGACCAATTTCTTGAGTTGATCCTTATTGGACTTCAAGTACTCTGCCTGTGACATGGAATTTTTTGTTTTATTGATAGGATCAATGATATCAAATTTGGGAAAAATGACCATACTTGATGTCTCAGATACTAGTTCTTTCGAACTTGATGATGGCTCACTTTTGACCTTTGGTTTGGGCTTGGTTGATACTGTTGTGGAAGAAGAAACTTTCTTTGTAGCTGATTTATCAACTGATTGACTTGACAAAGGTCCTCTTTTCTTTAAGATAAATTTTTCCTTGGAAACCTCAGTCATCTTGGATCCTTTGGAAGCTTCTTTACTTTTAGATTCTTTAGGAACTTCCTTGGAGCTTTTTTTATCTTCCACCTTGGTAGCACTCTACTCCTTTTTCTAAGAGCGTGTGAAGACAACGAAGGACTGACTATTCATATCTTCCACAATTTCTTCATATTCATCTTCTTCTTCTGAATGATACTATAAGAAATGATTATTACTTTCTCCTTCAGGCTCTTTGACTTCAGGTTCAGATATCCCAAAGTCTGGCTCTTCTTCGTCAACCTCGACGACCTCAACTTCATCATCACTTTCTTCAATGACATCACACTTTGAGTTAGTTGTGGGAGTTGCTTCAATAGCAAGCCTTGTTGGAGCGCCTGCAATTCTGGATTTGTTGGGAACGTAGCCTTTTCTTGGGATGTCTTTGTAAGGATCATGTTTACTATTTTGAGCAACTTGATTTTTCAAAGCTAGCACATCATTAGCCAACTTAGTGAGTATGGTCTCAGAAGCATTGAGGGTCTCTTAACTCTTTCCCTCGAGGGAAGTTTTCTTGAATTTTCATGCCATGATTAAGTCATCCTCAATTTCTATGGCCAAGGATTGAGAAAGTTCCAAATTAGCCACTCTAGCCCTTCTCAACTGATAACACACTTCTGGTTGTTGTGCGTTAATGAAGAAACATTTTTGTTCGTCAGGGTTCAGGCGGATTCAGGCAGGAACTTTGTTCACCATTTTGTTGAACTTAGCCAAAAAATTCCTCATGGGTTTTGTTGGTTCTTTCTTCGCCTGAGATAGTTAGGCAGGAAGGGCATGTTCATCTTTTGTCATTTTGAAATGTTCTTCAAACTTACTTTTCATAGTATCCCAGTTTGTAATGCATCCATTTGGGAGATGATGAAACCAATCTGCGGAAATGTCTTGCAATGTTTCAATGAAGAGGCGAACAACAACATCTTCATATTCTACTGACAAAACTACACATGTAGCAAAGAAGGTAGAAATGTGGTCATCAAGTGAAGTCTTCCCATCTCCATTGAACTTGGGAAGAATCTTCATCGATCCTCATGGGAGGTCATGTCGAGCTGGTAAGGCTAATGGGCCTATGGGATTTCCCCATGGTACGTTCTAAGACATTTTGGGAAAAGTTGTATCAGAAGATAAAACAATGTGAGAAAAGACAAGTGCTTGACTTGTAGTGATTCTATCCTTACTTGTTCTTTCAAGACTTGATGCAAGGCTTACGAATTTATGGGGAGTGTTCCTCCTTGGAGGAGATAACTTGAAATCAAACTTTCCTTGAAAATAAAAAATTGGATCAGATCAACCTTTAGATTTTTCTCCTCATGTAAACCTCTTTCCTACTAGTTTGAAATATTTATTGTGAAGGATCATTGACACGTTCTGATCAACTCTAGCCTCTTCTCTTTTCTCTCTTTCGTGATCTCTTTATGCCTAAATGACTCTATCAACTCTCGCATCTTGATTCTCTTCGTTATCCAATACTGATGTGACAAGATGAAAATAATATTCATTTGTGTGTTTTTCCAAAATAGCTTGCCTCAAATATGATGATATGTCTTCTTGAGTATATGAAAAAAGAAGATTTGGTTGCAAGATAGGTGAGTTACCTATAATAGTCATACAGATTATTTCCTTAGTGGAAGAGGGCTGCGTCGATGAACAACGATCAACACATGTCTAGGAGGTCTTCTAGCCACAAGTGCAAGTGCTCTTCTTCTAAGGTCTTCAATGTAGATTTCTTTCTCAATGGATCTATCAACAACCACAAATTGCTGCAAGCTTTCACAGTTTACCCAAGCTACTATCCAAAGGCTGGACTCAAAGTCTCCTTGAAAATATTCGTTGAGCACAAGATTCAGTTGAAGAATTAGAGCTTGTGCAGAGGGGATAGTCATAAAGATTTAACCAAGCACTTTTCAATGATTCTAGAATGCCCAGTAGAGTCACCAAAAAATGTTAGCATATGGATTTACATGCATGTAAATGACATGCAACAGTAAGGGAATGAAGTCCCTCCTCAATGAAGGTGAGGTTGCCTTTATTGAAAACCAAAACTGTATTTACATTTGTACATTCAAAATTGTATGTGGGGGGTGTTTTGGAACATCAAACGGAAAGAAATGTGAATGAGGGAGATGGAATGGAATGAAGGAAAGAAATGGAAAGGAATGAATGAAAGGAACATGCAATAGCTAGGTAAAAGCAGAGCCTAATATTGCATAGAGGAAAATAATGAATAACTAACTCAAATAAAGCAAAGTTCGAATCAACTAAACAAGAATAAGTAAAAAGGGAACACACATGAGCAAGTAAATATCAGAGCTTGATCACTATTGAACAAGAACAACAAATTAATAGTGGTTGACAATAAGATCCAAGACAATATTCACATGCAAGATTTAAACACTAACATCTAATGAACATAAGGACATCAAATGCTACAAGAGATAATCAATGGGGCACACAGTTCATATTTCATTAACCTCCAAAATTGTCTTCATAAAATAACACAAAGTTTTTTTTCTTGAAACAAAGCTTGCACACAAAATTATTTTCTTCTCCTCTCTCAATAGTTCACACTTACAATATGAGCCTCTAACTTCATTTTATAACCCAAAAACTGGTTACAAAGTAGTTAGGGTTTTACATAAACATTAAATAGGGCATCTTAAGTGACTTTGAAATTTTCAACCCAAAACGACTAAAAACTAGAAGCCACTTAAGTTATCCAAAGTTTTCCAAAAGTGACTTTAATAATAACCCACTTAAAATACCATTTTAACATATGACATAAAATCCAATGCGTTATCCATTGAAGTGGGGTCCGCCTATCTCAAAACGTATGAGAAATGGAATCTCCCACTTTGTTAGATAGCAAAAAAGCTATATCCTTGTCCCATTAGTGAAATTAGGATCCAACACCTTTGCCAATTGAAAGTATTTGAACCTTCCCAATGTTTCAAACATCTTCTCTTCTTCACGAGGTTCACTTGGTTTGAAGCACAACCTCACAAAACACCTGCAATTCCAAGATCCTACCTAGCATATCATTCAGATTGACCATATTTGATTGAAAATTCTCAAACAAGATCCTTAATTTGATGCAATGTTCCATTGAAGCTAAAGAGAAATTGATGGCAGGAATATACAATGCCTTTAAACAATTGTGAAAATTATCTTCTCAACATGTTTTGATGAATACCTCTGATTTTGATCATGTTCACAAGATCACAAGGGATATCAGATATGAACTCTTGAATCAAGGCAAGTGAAGTGAAGGCTTCATTGCATATTCTCTCATAATGGATCATAGAATCCTCGAGAAGTGGTCTTCCTTGACTTGATATGTAGACACAAAAGAAAGTGTTTCCCTCAACATTCAAATTTCAAGGATTCCTTCAATGGCTAGAGTTGTAGATTCCATACTTGTCATCCTCCTGTAGACTAAGAAATATCTCATCAAAATTCAATATGTTAGAAACAAAAGAATCCTTAGATGAAAGGATTGGATCTACGATATGCAGTAATGTCTTCATGGAGCTTTATGGTTGCTTTGATCATCTCTCCCCCCCCAAAAATGAGAATCATTGAAAGCCAAGATTTAGGGACATGGCCCACTATGTGTTTATCTCCTTTGATGATATTGAGTGTTTCTTCATCAGCGGAAGCTACTGCATTGGGTACTGGAAAAGAGAAGGATTTTGGATTTATTAGATGTTGGAACATAATCCATCTAATTTAATTTTTTTTCGGCATTGACCCTGAGAGCTATGAGATTTATATTTCTCAAGCCTCCTTAGCACAATATCCATGGAATCTCGAGGCCATCATCCGATGTCACTCTCCAATTTGGACTTCCCAAGTCCAAGTCTGGATACCTCATAATCAACAGGTGTTACGGCATTACATTCTTTGTCAACTTGTGTGATGGCAAGATCCACAAAAATTGTTCTCATCATCATCCACCATTATTCTACTAGAACACTTTAAGGATTCTTGGGAATTACCTCATTTGAAAGCTTGAAAAGGGCATCGAAGTCAAAGTCAATTTCCTTGATAACCCTCTTTATTTTCTTGACCCTTATAATCAACCCAAGAATGAAGTTTCCTTTCCCAATTCTGCATACAGGAGCTTAGAGTCTGAAACAAAATTCACATTGTTCTCAATATCATTAGATTCTAGTGAGAATCCTTTCCACAACTTCAATCTCCCGAGAAATACCCTCTGGTATAAACCTCTAGAACATCAGGGAGACCTTGAAAAATCTCTTCATGAATTTTAGGTTTAGAAGCATTTGATATCTAGACCACTTGCACTTAAGTAGACTCTTGTGCAAGATGTGGCTGAGAAGTGTTTGTTATGAGCTTCCTTGAACTATTAGAAATATGAGTAGAAGAATCTCTACTTGAAGTGGAAATTCCCAATACACGCACTCTTCCTTCACTGGGGCTGGGACCCTTGCATGTTTCACCTTGCGATGCCTTCTTTAAAGATGTTGATTTTGGCAACCACTATTTTCTTGCTTGATGCGTATGGGTAGATGGTACAAAGGTTGACTGAGAAGAAGCTTTAGCCGACTAGAAACCTCCTCGAGTTGGAAATTTTTATACTCTTGGGGTATGAACTTGAAGTGATGGTAACTTGGCAAGTTCTCTTTCATACCAGGATATGCTTCTTTAGAGGATCAGTTGATTCTTGTTATCAAGAGAAATTTCATCTCTTTTAGTCAAATCAATTTGGGGCAAGGGAGTGAAAACAACGACATCATATGAAGGATCAATAACATCTTCAACATCATCCATCAATGAATTTGGAGGGTTTTTGATGTGAAAGGCCTTGATTTGAGTAAGGGTTAGGTGGGAAAATTCTCGCCTTATTACTTCATGTTCATCTGAACAGGCAGCCCAAAAATATTCTATGATAAGGTTATACTGATACTTTACTCCAAAAATCTTCTACATATATCCATTGATATCAAATGAGAATCTCTTTACATATGGATGAATAGTGATGAGAGCAAACTCTTTCTCCATGAGTTGCGCACTGAAGAAATTTGGACATTAGTATTCCCTAATTTGAATTGGGAAATGAATGCCTGAACGATGTTTGTCACTGAAAAGACAATGAAATTGGAATAGTTATCGCACAAGCTCCATTAATGCCCACTTGTCACTGACATACTTGGGAAGCTTCCATGGAGTACCCATAAAGCCACTCACGCAAATGTAGGAATTAGACACAAATTGAATAAATCATGTTCCCCACTGGGAAATAACATCCACGACATCTTTGGAGAATCTTTTTTTCAGATTTTTATTGAAGTTTCCAATCACGCGGAAGGTGAAAGCATCGTTAACTATCCTGAAGTGATGAGAGCTATTCTTGAAACTCAACTGCGGATAATGATGGAAGACACTATTTGATGGACCTATGACTCCTCTCATTTCTAGCCCCGAAAATAGCTTCCTTCTAGCCACTGCATAAGTTAGGTATGATGTCATATAAAAGCACCTCGTCATCTTCACTTCGATCAATTCTTTGTGAAGAGTATTGCTGATAATAGTTGCCCAATCCATAAACTATCTATTGGTAAGGATCATACAGATAAACTAATACATCGATGGGTGGAAGATCCTGACAGAGGGTAGACCGAAGACATGACTCAAAAGAGTGATCATGTGTAATGTCCCCTTTTTGTAATGTCCCCTTCTTCCTATGCCAAATGGCCCAAGGGCCAAGTCGGGTCCAAAATGTGGTCAGACCCAGGGGAGCTGTGGACGCTGGAAGCTTGTGGGAAGGGCCCCCTAGTTTTAGTATCCTAGTTTGGCGTTTGGGGGTCACTTTTGGACACGGTGACTCACAAAAGGAAGAAAGTAACTATAGTTACTTTTATGTTAGTGGCACCTCCATGGAATGAAATGCGTTAGGGTTGTGGGGGCTCGTTTGCTAAGGAAAAGTATATAAGGAGACGGGGAAGGAAGAAAAGGCACTTTTTGTTGCATACTTTTAACATCTTCTCGTGTAGCTATTATTGTCGCATTTCTACAACTTGTGGAGTTAAATCCCATAGGGACCCTATCTTTGGTGGTGAGAGACCCATCCCTAGCTAGTAGGGCATTCTTCGGTAATGAGAGATCTACCCTAGTTTGTCATTTTGGGGAGATAATTTTCTGGTTCATGCTACAAAGATATTTCCAGAGGGTTCAAAGGAAGGGTTTCAAGGATTTTTTGGGGGATTTTGGGGAAGACAATCAAAGGGGATCTAAATCAGACTCATGATAGCCATTTGGGTTGGGCGTGGTAACACATTGAAGGCGCCTCCCTCATTTCCTGACCCCATTCCTAGCGAGGTGACTTGTGGCCTTTATTTGGGGTTTTTCTAGTCGTTCGTTTCAAATCTAAAGGTGGAAACGTTATTGCCTGTATCTATTACTGTTATTTCCAAAGACCCTTATTTTTGCTCTTGTTTTAGAGGGACATGAACCTCTGAAGTTTTCCAAAAAATGTTTTCATAGTGTTTATTATTACTTTTGCAAGCATCCCTCAATTTTTCCTGCACTGTGGGCAAATATTTTGTGTGATATCAATTTAATTCCATTCGTTGTCCTAACTGGACATTTTCATTAAAATTAGTATTTTACTTTGCTGCAATTTTCATGTATTTTGTGCATTTTTAAGTAGTGTCCCACAAGGGATATTTCAGTGGTATTATAGTGGTTGTTTCTCAAGCCTGGTGGGATTGAAAGATGGGTGACAAAGACAATGAGGATATAGGGGTAGAGTTGATGAAACAATTATTCACCAACATGGTAAAGCAACAGGAGACTACTGATCTCTATTTGAGCCATCTCACTGGGAGATTAACACAGGACATGTCTGATACTCATGTGGAAAGAGGAGAAAATAGCAACAGGGGACAATATGGTCAAAGAGGTGAGGTTGGACATTCAGAATAATGGTCCCCCCATTCTTCTACCAGGCCTATGGGGTCTCACAAACCTTCTTTCTTGAAGGATCCCGAAGTTTCACAAGTATGACAACCAGGGGATGTTGTAGACGAGGAGTCTTGCTGGGAAAGGTACCAGACTCTAAGTGATGGTTTTCATGACAACATGTCATTCCAGGAATATTACAAAATGAAGATTGGCAGCAGGCCTAGGAGAGATTACCAGGCACAGGTACCAGAGATGCAAAGGATGTTGGGATAGGTTTATGTTCCACATTTTGACGGTTCTAAGAAGTGTATTGCACAGTCTTGGGTGCAGAAGTTGAAGACATACTTCGACCTAAATCCTATGCGGGAGGAAGATGCAATTAAGTTTGCAATCTTACATCTAGAGGGAGACGCTCATGATTGGTGGCATCATGGGTTGATTACACAGGGACACATATACATCACAACTTATGCAGACTTCACAAAGAGGCTAGTAAGCAAATTTGATAAGAGGAACCCCGACGGGTATTTTAGAGAGCTGACTCATTTGAGGCAAACTGGTTCCGTGGATCAGTATATCATCGATTTTCAGAGACTATCGGTCATGGTACCTGATGTTATAGAGATGAGGCTAATTTCCCTATTCACAATAGGTTTGACAGACGGTCTCACTGGATTTGTGAGGGCATTTGAGCCTTCTTCGTTGCATGAGGCTATCAGGAGAGCTCGTGACTTGGAGCTATCCACTCTCGAGTCAAGGTTTCCACCTCGAGTGCAGCATAAGGGTTTCCCTTCAAGAACCAGGAGTTTGCAGCCGAAGGTACCTCCACCTAGGAAGGATACAACCTGGAGACCACTTGGAGCTAGTGAGGACAGGGAGGAATTGAGGTGAAAGAAACTGTGTTTCGATTACCACGCACCTTGGGTCCTAGGACATGATTGCAAGGGTAGAGAGAGGGCCCAATACATAGAGGTCTTCAAGGAGAGTGATGGTGACAAGGAGTTGAACACACAACCATTAAAGGATGATGATGATGAGGCATTAGATGGTGCGGATGTGGAGCAAGATAACAAGATTTTCCCCCAAGAGACTATCACCACATTGTCTAGTACCTTGAGGTACAAGGCATTCAGAGTTAGGGGAGTTTTGCAGGGACAACGAGTGGTGGTACTCATTAATAGTGGGGCAAACCACAAATTTATTGATGCCTAATTGGTTGAGAGGTGGGGGTTACAGACAGAGGAATTTGAGGGCTTCAACGTGGTTGTAGCCAATGGAGAGTCTATGAGATGCACACGATGGGTTCCTCAATTGAGCATCACGATGGGTAACTATACAGTTACCAATGATTTCTATATTGTTGGAATTGGAGAGACCAACATAGTGCTTGGGGTATAGTGGCTCCATTCCCTTGGTGAATTTCAAACTAACTTCTAGATGATGGAACTGAAGTTTAAGTCTGAAGGGAGGAATGTGATCTTGAGGCATTTATCTTCAGGGGCACCCCGAGTTGTTATGGCCAAGAGGATCGAGAGGATCTATAGGCACGACAAGGTGGATTGGGCAGTACACTGTTTGGTTTCGGCCAAGAAATCAGAGGAGGGACAACAACAGTACCATGTGGATATACAGGGCCTATTGGACAAACACAATGCTATGTTTGGTGACATACCTCTAGGCATACCTCCAGATAGGGGATTTGAGCATGTGATTGAGCTCGAGGATGCTAGACTGGTGGTCACTTCTCCTTACCGCCACCACAAATGGTTTAAGGATGAGATCGAGAAGACTATACATGAGCTCATGGATATGGGGCATATTAGACCGAGTTCCAGCCATTTTGCCTCTTCGGTGGTTTTGGTGAAGAAGGATGGGACCCTGCGGATGTGTATGGACTACCAGGCCTTAAATAAGAAGACAATAAAGAACAAGTATCTCGTACCATGCATTGATGAGTTGCTGGACGAGCTACATGGTGCAATGTATTTTTCGAAAATAGATTTGCGCTCTAGATATCATCAAATCAACGTCAGGGAGCAGGATGTGCATAAGACAACGTTCAGATGCCATTCAAGTCACTTTGAATTCTTGGTGATGCCTTTCGGATTGTCTAATGCTCCAGCGACATTCCAGTCTTACATGAATCATGTGTTCAACTGCCACTTGCGGAAGTTTGTATTGGTTTTCTTTGATGATATTTTAGTCTACAATAGGACATGGGAGGACCATATCAGGCACCTAGGTGAGATACTAGGGATATTAGAAGCTAATTCATTATATGCAAAAGCCTCTAAGTGTGAGTTCGGCATCACCGAACTTCTTTACTTGGGATATGTAATTGGTGGGGGTACAATGAAGGTGGATAGAGGGAAGATACGGGCAATCCTGGATTGGCCGTCACTTAGGACATTGACACAATTGAGAGGATTTGTGGGGTTGTGCACATACTACAGGAAGTTCATGAAAATTTTCTCTTGGTTGGTTGCTCCATTGACCGATTTGACCAAGAAGGGGGCCTTTGCTTGGACAGACGCAACACAACAGGTTTTTGATCACCTCAAGGAGGTGATGAGTTCGTGTCCCATCCTCGCATTACCAGACTTCTCCCGCCTATTCATTCTAGAGTGTGATGCATCAGGAGAGGGTGTTGGGGTGGTTCTCATGCAGGATAGGCATCCCATCGCCCATGAGAGTTGAAAATTGAAACCCGTGGAGAGAGGGTATTCAATTTACGACAAGGAGATGTTGGCCATCATGCATGCCTTGGCAAAGTTCAGATAGTACCTTGTGGGCAACAAATTTGTGGTTTGTACGGATCACAACAGTTTGAGGTTCTTCATGGGACAGAAAGAGCTCAACGATCGCCAACAAAGATGGGTGAACAAGGTGCAAACCTATGACTTTGACATAGAGTACACTAGAGGTAAGAATAATATTGTTGTTGATGCTTTATCTAGGAGGCCTTACCTCACTTCTATGCTTAGTTCTATGTATGAGATTTCAGTGGATTGGAAGGCTCATATACTCGTTGAGTACTCCAAAAACCAGTTTGCCTATGAGATCATGGATGGTAGTATGTACAGGATGACCGATACAGAGTAGTGGATGATCTCATTTTCTACAAGGATAGGATTTTCCTTGTACCAGGATCCAAAATGAAGGAGAATATCCTTTGTGCAGTACATGATACACCACTAGCTGGACATCCTAGCTATTTCAAAACATATAGGTTCATCATGGAAATATTTACATGGAAGGGAATAAAGGACGATGTCCTTAATCATGTTAGAGAGTGTATGGTTTGCCAACAAACCAAATCCAAGCATTCTTTCCCAACAGGATTACTTTAGCCTCTCCCCATTCCCGAACAGAAATGGGAAAGCATATCTATGGAATTTATCACTAGGCTTCCCTTGGTGCATGGGCATAACTACATTTATGTTGTAGTTGACCGGTTAACTAAGTATGCTCATTTCTTTTCCCTACCCAAGGGGCACAAGGCAGTAGATGTGGCCCAGATCTTCTATACCGGTATTTTTAGGCTGCATGGGTTGCCTAAAAACATTTTCAATGATAGGGACAGGATTTTCATGAGTAGCTTTTGGAATGAGATCTTTAGACTAGCAAGTATAAAGTTGACCCCTAACACTAGCTACCACCCACAGACAGATGGACAAACGAAGATGGTCAATAAGTGGATAGAAGGCTACTAGCAGAATTATGTAACAGGACACCAATGGGCATGGATTAAATGGTTACACATGGGCGAGCACTGCTACAATACCACCTATTAGATGAGCATAGGTATGACCCCTTTTCGAGCCCTGTATGGGTACGACGCCAGGACAATTGTAGATTTGGTAGTACCAGATAGCTGGCTCCCAAAGCTCGAGATTGGTTACAGGAGAACCAGGATATTCTGAAGGCTCTCAGAGAGAATCTTTAGAAGGCACATAATTCATAGAAGGTATACGCAGATCGACACAGGATAGAGAGGTCTTTTGAAGCTGGGGATATAGTGTTCCTACGTTTATAGTGATATAGGCAGTCCTCACTGAAGCATAAGGGTGTAGAGAAATTGAAACCATAATTTTATGGTCCGTACCAAGTAGTTCATCGAGTAGGGGCAGTGGCATATGAGCTAGAGCTACCAGAGCACATTAAGATACATAATGTCTTCCATGTTTCATGCCTTAAGTAGGCACTCGGACCGCATATTGTACCATCTACAGAGCTACCACCACTAGATGAGAAAGGAAAGTTGGTGCTAGAACCGGAAGCCATTATTGAAATGAGACTGAGGGGGCTTAGGAGTAGAGTAATCACCGAGTATTTGGTGCGATGGAAGGGACTACCATTTGAGGATGCTACTTAGGAGGGGGAGCAGATTTTGTAACATCCTAATTTGCGTTTGCTTGAGGACAAGAAAATTTTGGGAAGGGAGGACTGTAATGTCCCCTTCTTCCTACGCCAAATGGCCCAACGGCCAAGTCGGGTCCAAAATGTGGTCAGACCCAGGGGGCTGTGGATGCTGAAAGCTTGTGGGAAGGGGCTCCCTAGTTTTAATATCCTAGTTTGGCGTTTGGGGGTCACTTTTGGACACGACGACTCAAAAAAGGAAGAAAGTAACTATAGTTACTCCTATGTTAGTGGCCCCTCCATGGAATGAAATGCGTTAGGGTTGTGGGGGCTCATTTGCCAAGGAAAAGTATATAAGGAGACGGGGAAGGAAGAAAAAGCACCTTTTTTTGCATACTTTTAGTCTCTTCTCGTGTAGCTGTTGCTGTTGCATTTCTACAGCTTATAGAGTTAAATCCCACAGGGACCCTAGCTTTGGTGGTGAGAGACCCATCCCTAGTTAGCAGGGCCTTCTTCGGTAGTGAGAGATCTACCCTAGTCTGTCATTTTGGGGAGCTACTTTTCTGGGCCATGCTACAAAGATATTTCTAGAGGGTTCAGAGGAAGGGTTTTGAGGATATTTGGGGGCTTTTTGGGAAGACAAACAGAGGGGCTCTAGATCAGACTCACGGCAGCCATCTGGGTTGGGCGTCGTATCATGTTGAAGGCAACTCCCTCATTTCCTAACCCCATTCCCAGCGAGGTGACTTGCGGCCTTTATTTGGGGTTTTTCCAGTCGGCCATTTCAGATTTGAAGGTGGAAATGTTATTGCATGTATCTATTACTGTCATTTCCAAATACCCTTATTTTTGCTCTTGTACTAGAGGGACACGAACCTCTGAAGTTTTCCAGCCGCCTAGTGCTTTCTGTACTTTTTCTAGCAATAATATATTATTCCAAAAAATGTTTTCATAATGTTTATTATTACTGTTGCAAGCGTCCCTCAAAATTTCATGCACTGTGGGCAAATATTTTGTGTGATATCAATTTAATTCCATTTGCTGTCTTAGCTAGACATTTTCATTAAAATTAGTATTTTACCGTGCTGCAATTTTTCATATATTTTGTGCATTTTTAAGTAGTGTCCCACAAGGGATATTTCATCATGTCACCGATTTCCACCATGAACTCAATAGGAAACCGGTCAACATGAGTCCTCTTGGTCACTAACCAATTGTTATTGATCATCGTGCTCCACTTGAGGGGTTCTTCATCCCAAAAATATTTTGTTGATTTTCGAGTGATGTCAACATTCTTAGGGAAGTCAAGTATGTTGAGAAATTCCTCAATGTGCTCTAGTGTGATTAAGAGGAAAAGCTCGCGATTATCCTTATCAATTCCTTCGGGATCATAATGCTATGCGTAGGCGATGACCAGCTCCAGGCATTGCATCGAGACATTAAATGTTGTTGTTTGGGGTAGACCACTATGGTAGAGCCTATCTGAGAATATATTCTTCCCTTCAGCTTTCACCCGATCACAAAATTGTTGTATGTTGATGTGGCTAAGATCAGTGTCAGTTATATTGTTGTATGCAGACTTGATGGAAGTGGGAAGAATGACCCCTTGGAAGTTGTATTTGAGTGCGGACTTATTTGACCTTTCCACTAGCTTCCTTGATTTTCCTGCAGGTTTGCTATATTTTTCGGCCATTATGAATTTAACAGAAAAATGACGCAAACACGTAAAACAATGTAAACGATGTCGGGTCTTAGTCTTCGAACCACCATCAACGCAAGAGAAATATGTCTCATTTGATTATTATTATTATTATTTTAAAAATAATAATAATAATTGATCCCAAATTACAATGTTTAAAAAAATGTTAATACAAACAAAATATCTAGACTAAGCTCTAATTACAAATCAGGTAAAAATATTTTAAAAAAAAAAATATTCCTGATTATAATGGCTTCACGTAGGATCGATTTGATTTTTTTTTAAATTTGTTACTTTTTTGTGTTGGCAATAGCTCGAGCTTGTGAATGCATGACAATATTCTTCTAACGGTGTGAATTATCCTGATGGCTTTCTTCCCTCCACACGTGCACTACAAAAATGCGTGGGAATTTCGTTTAGGAATCTTATTGTTGTTATGATGTTTAAAACTTGTATAGTACTGCTAAAATGCGTGAAGACTGGTTTCTTTGGGTTGGAGAACTTTGTTTTCTTGGCTTATCTTGGAAATTGTTATTTCCTTGCAAAAAAAAAAAAAAAACTTTTTGGCTTTTATTCTTTTCCTTTCCATGTGAAACCTGTTTTTGACTTTAGCATGGGCAACCTTCTCCAAAAAAATGTGTGGCCAAGCTCTTCTTTTTATTTGCTGCATGGAAGTTGCAAAATTTTGACTAGGCGTTGGGTTTCTTTGGGCATGCGTTGGACTACTATTTATTTTTGACTAGTTGTGGGAATGCTTCTTTCTTGCCTCCTCCTTTACGTGAAACTTTCTCTCAAAACCTACATTGAAACCTTATTTACTTCACGTGGGCTTTCTCCTATTCCTCGCACGTGGAGCAATTCTCTTTCTCTGGTTTTGGCTGTGTTTATTCCCTTTTCCTCTGGCTGGCGTGGAAACCTTTCTTGCGTGGACAGCTGTGTGGATCTTTTCCTTACCCTCTGTGTTGAAATAATTTTCTTTAAAAACTTGTGTGGATTGCTTGCGTTATCTTTGGTGTGGGCTTCCTTGTTTTTACTGGTTTTTTTCTATGCGAACGTGGGTTGTTTTACCTTTTGGCTCTAACAAATCTTCCTTCTTTGGGAAAGTATTACCAAGATGAGTACATGGTGGAAATGTTTTAGGAAATGCATGATAGTTGATGGCTTTTCTTTGAATGCGTGCTTTCTTTGTTGATGTAGATGCTTCTATATCCTTGTGTATTGGCCCATTATCTCTTCTCCCTAGCACGTGGAAATGCAAAGGAAAAATTCTTGGGATAAGCTCTCCTTCCTTGATCTCTTTGTGAGGGATGTGATAAAAATATTTCTCGGAAAACACTTCTACAGAGGAAATAAGAAGTTAGAAATAATAATAAGAATTTGGAAATGTTGGGGATGAGTGTATGCGGAAACATTTGCAACTATAGAATATCAAATCCAAAACATGCAAATACGGATCTAACAATCCCCAAAAAATCTATAGCAGTGGAAGTATAAACAAGAATAATCCAAATCACACAAAAGTACACACACATACCACAACATGTACCGTGGTTCACCCAATGTGGGCTACATCCACCAAAGATAGAGATCTCATATATATAATATAACAAGAGATCACAAACCAATTCTTCTGCACAAGAGTACATGTATCTCTACAAGAGTATCTCTTCCTTCTAGATCTCCAATCGGGTCTACCTGAGTACACTAAACCATGCCTCTATACCACCACCTGTGTCTTGTCCAGATCTCTAACCGGATCTACCTGAGTGCACTACAATCGTGCCTCTGAAACACCACCATATTTCACATACCTGAAGCTACCCTACATCTGCCACTGTGCAACCAAGCTCTCACTGTACTGTGAATCTATAAACAAGACCTGTAGAAGTGTCTACCAATGTGCAACTGTAACCGTGCACCAAGAAATAAGCCTCTCCATCATCATTGCACCAACCTGTGCAAACATGAAGACAAATTCCTCTACAATGTTAGATTCATATGGATCAACAATACATCATGATCTCATGGATCTGTAATAGAAGATCTCACAACATGTCGATCTACAAGAATGAGCAATAACAAGATCTCACAACAACCTGTGGATCTAACAAGAAGAAACACTAAGTGCTTTGCATACTATGCAAGCCATTACATGAGACTAAATAATACAAAGGAAATACAGTAGAAGATAATACTATCTTCTCACCAACAATGTACCTACACTTTCCTTATGTTCAACTTCTCTCTATGAAAGCTCCAGTGAAGCTATTTAGCTCCACAACCTAACAAGAAATAAAGATCCCCAATTTCTTACTCACGACTTTTTCCAGCAGATTCATGGAGGATTTGTTATGCAGAGTAAAGAAGATTTCCCCTAACCGTTTATTTGTTTGCGTTGAAATAACCAATTTCCCTTTCTTCGGGTAGTAGGAATTAATTGCCAGGGGAATATGGGAAAAAACTTAATCATCTGCCCATGGCAATGGCAAAGCAGGTTGGCAATTCCCATTTATTTCCCCATGCGGGAAATTGGGAGATCTTTTGCCATTTTTCCATTTGGTCAGGTTGGCAATCAGCAGGAGAAATTCCACAAGAGAGGAAAAAAGAAGATTTTGCCAGGAAAGGGAAATCTGAGAGCGAAAAGCCAATTTGACATCCCCGACAATTGGAGGTGGAATTTTTATTTCCCACGGCAATGACAAAAATTTGTCGATTGATTTTTCATGAATATTAAATTAATATTTATTTAATTAAAACCCTCCCAAATTAATAAAATTAATTTTATTAAATAAAAGGGTAAGAATTTAATTAATTATTAATGAAGTTTACGATACGGCGGGAGGAGTTCTCACCTGAAATGGATGAAACGAAGACCAAAACGATCACGAGAATGAGACGATCACGACGAGGGTGATAAATCACATGAACTAACACTTCTGTTTTTTTAAAATTTTTCATGCTTATTAATTTTGTGAAGTCAAAATTAGCTGATAACAACTCCCAACTGAAGAAAAGGCTTTATAGACACTAAAATTTGGCAATTTACACTTTGGCAACTCTTGGTTTGGCTATTCACTCTTGCTATGATAAACACTTCTCTGTTCATGTTTAACACTTTCCAAGATCCATTGTTTAGCTTGTTTATTTTTACACATTGACATATGTCAACAAAATCTGAGAATGCAATGTAAAAAATGCATAAAAAAAGATTAGTTTACCAACTCCAAACTTTATTTGGCACATTCCCTACTCCTGGCCAAGACCATACAATTTGGTCAGGGCCATACCATACGATCCTGACCTCTTCGGTCTTGGACTGACATGTCTTCTAACTTCGCTTTCAAGTTGAAAATTTTCGTTAGGTCTTATAATTCATGTACGTCAGCCTTTCTTAGAAAAACTATCTACGAAACCCTATATAAGCAAGTAAGAAATACCTCATTTGCTAACCAAGAAATCCTAAGGTAATGCACTAGAGCACTCACTTCTTACACTTGTAAAAAGCATCAAAAGCTCCCTAAATCTCAGAATTACACATATATAGTCATTAGAGAAACACCCACATCAGGTTTAAACTACTAACTGGGTCAAGGCAACCTTCTCTCTCATGTACAAGCATCCAAACATCCTCTCTCCAAGTGTGATAGCAAGAGCCAAGCCAAAGCAAACATGGTCAAAGCAAATGACAAATATGATTGATCTATCTAAATATCACATGCTAGGTGGATAACGACATACAATTTAAAGCCTCTTCGGAGTAGTGACAACACCAGTGGTGCATGGGCATGCCCATAACCCTTTTAATGTTTGTTTTACAAGATTCTTCATCCATGGCTAGGGTTTGAGATGATATTCAATCCATTCAGAGGGAGGGCTTCGTTACATTTGCGATAACTAAGGTTTGACAACAATGACAAATCCAGGAAGATGAATAACCCAAAAAATTACAAAGGCAGATTCAGAGTAGGTCCAAGACCGTACAAAAGGGGTTAGACCATACGGTACGGTCTTAACCTGATGGTACAGTCCTGACCTGGGTGTAGTTACAGTTCCGATCCAGGTTGCGAAGGTGTTTTAAGTTCAAATCTCCCAATTTCTGTGTTGCACAGTCTCAGACCTCTCCAAAAATTAGTAGAAATCAAGTAAGTGCCTCTATACCTTCATCTTGTGATTTTGATTGCATGTTAGGTCAATTGGTGTACATAAATTCTTCTTATCTGATATGAGTTACAATTTTGAACTAGTTTTTATATTGTATCATCTTTGTTAGATTTGTAAATCAACTCTAATATATTCTACACCTAATTAAATTGACCTAAAATTTAATTAAGGGTTAAACATACTCAACTTTCTCTCTTAGATGCTTAATCAATGTGTACAAATGATTCCTTCCTCTTGCACAAGTACATGGAAACTTTGATTATTGGACTAAGGGAAAACTTTAGAATATGATTGAATATAATTGACTACTCTTGTTCGCAATCAACTCCTCATGTAGAATAGAAATGACTCCTCATATTATGTAGATGAGAGAGATGTATGTCCACGCGATTCATCTTGTAAATAACCTTTAGGTTTTTTGTTTGTATAGGTATTTTTAGGATAATTTCCCCCGTGAAGCAAACCCCAAATTTAAGTGTAGGTTGACCATCAAAACATGACCAACTAAAAAAAACACTGTTGGAAGACACATAACCAAAAACAAACACTGTAAGTGGTTAAGACCATTAATGAATGCAGTTAGTGGTTAAGTCCATTAATAAATGTTATTAGTGGTCATGACCATTGATTCGAACACCGATAATGGTCAAGCATGTCTATTATTCAAATTTAATGAACATATAGGTCCACATAAGTGTAATAAATATCTTATAAGCAATTCTAAACGACACTTAATATAGCTATGAACAATTAACGGTGATAGAAATAGTTTAAGGTCCACTATAACAAGAGAAAATATGTTAAATGAGTTTAGTATGCATAGGTATCTTAGACCGTTGCAAGTATCGTTAAGTTTTCCGTTCACCTATCATTATCGCCAAATTAAAATTAAAACCGAAGTCCTTAATGAAAAGGTTCAGGGTTTAACGCGGAAGTGTGGAGGTCGCAGGTTCGATTCTGAAACGGACATTAACCAAAAGAATCTTCCTGCTTGCAAAATGCTAATACTGAGGAGGAGCGCGCTTGGCATCTGTTCTTCTTCTGCATTTAATGGCCGGACCCTTTCCATTTCTACAGCGGTGCAAAATTTAGAGAGCGAGAGCCATTGTCAAGAGGTGTTGGTCCAGGGTTCTGGCTGCTCACGAAAAGCCATTCTCAACAGGCCTTCTGCCCTCAATGCCCTCACAACTTCCATGGTAACATTTCTGCCCTCGTTGATCAGATGACTTTTAACATTCTTTAGGCTAAATTCGTCTGGAGAAACCATTAAAATGTATGTAACCTAGAAGATTGTTTGTAAGTGTTTAAGTTCAGAATAAATTTTCGCAGCTCGATTTGATCTTTTTTCATTTGAGATTTTGTGTACTAGTTTATGACTGCAAATATATGCCTTATTGTGTGTAACATCTTACTGTTTTGGTTTAAAATTCCATTAAGTACTAGATTGTGACTTCAAATATTTGTATAATTGTGTGTAGTATCACAATTTTTTCTTCGAAGTTTGATTTACGACGATATCACTGCAAATAATCGCTTAAATTTATTTCATTAATTTTTTTGGACCAAACTTCAATTGCATTATAATAAAAAGGTAAATACACTTCATTCAGATTCAGGATATACGAATGAATTGTAAAATTTAGACGCAGCAAACAATCTTCTTTCAGAAATTCAATTCATACACAATCATTTCTACATAACCATCACATATATAGGAGTGAATTCTCCTATTATTTAGGAAACCACTTACTAACTCTATACGAGTTGTCAAAACAACTTGTAACCTATTCTCCCTAAATACAAGAATTGTTATAATTCCTAAACAACTCACACATTATATTATTATTATATTGAGTTGTTTTATGATAATTCAATATAATAGTATTATATATTAACTTAAATGTGAGCACTAATAATAAAGTTTCCTAACATTCCCCCTAGTGCAAGCATGGGAAGAACTTCAATCTCGTACGTGCAGTTTGTCGCCTTTGCATGCTCATGATTTGGATGGTTTTTTAGGACAACAAACAACCTGCACATTCAAATGGTTTTACAGGACAACCAACAACGTAAACATACAGATGATTTTACAGGACAACCAACAACCCAAATATCACGATGTTGCAGTACCCCATCAGTTCTCATCATTATCTTATATCAGGAGAAAATACATAGGAATTGCTCACACATGAAACAAGAATAGTTTCACATTACATCTCATTGACTATAGCTGATTTGGTGCAGAATGGAAATGGAATATTGGTGTTATATTCCCCCCACAATGTGAAATTTCCATTTATTCAACAAATCACACGAAACAGGAATTCTAAAACACATCACAACGGAAACCAAAACACACTGCACAACTGCACAGAATGGAGAGCAAAAAATGTCACCAAATCATATGCGCGGCCCCGTCGATGGTGACTGACAAGAGGTTGCTGGTTGACATCCTTCCTCCATTGCCTCCCGCCTCCATTGTAGTTTGTTTAGTAGAGATAATCATTGTCACTCTGCTGAGCATCCGATTCTTCATGATTTGAGTGGGTAGATTTCATTTCCCAATCACTTTCTTCTTCTCTATTCTCTGACATGAAATCCTTTTCTTTTAATTTTCAACGAAGTAGATACTGCGCTCTTTGTTTACAGTGTATAATTCCATGTCTAGGAGCATTACACTAGCGTCAGAGAATCCTTTTCTTTGGATCTCGGGAGGTTGATCCTTGCTTAAAAGAAGATCTGGATCTCCTTTTATCATATTTATTCTGTGTTCCATACAATGCTTTTTCTTCTGGTTCAATTTTGTGAGTTCTGTGTTCTTCCTCTGTGAAAGAAGAAATTAAATCTTCTAAACTTGGATTTACTTTACTTAATGTGAAGACCATGTTAGAATAACAAAGAGGCATGCTATTAAGTAATACAACTTTTGCATCATCATCAGGTACATCTACTTTTATTCCAGCTATTTGATTAAATATAGAACGGAACTTATTGATATGTTCCACCATACTGTCACCTTCTTCCATCTTGAGCCCAAATAGCGTTTGCTTGAGTGCCAGTGTTGCGCTCTCTGCTTGTGATTCAACCATTTTGTTCATTGTCATCCAAATGAAACGTGTCATCTTTGTTAGATTTATGTGATGCAAGTAGGCATTAGATAATCCCAAGCCAATAATCGCCGTTGCTTTTCGATCCTTGCTTTCCCATTTGGTGCTTCATTTGTGTCGTTTGGTTTTTTGATTTTGCCTTCCACAATATCCCATAGATCTTTGTTGATCAACAATTGAGTTCTAACCTGCCATGTATGCAAATCTTTGCTTTCGAATTTTTCAATTCGATTCAACTTATCCATGTCGATTTGACAAAATAACAATGGACGTCGGTTTCAACCGAAAATGCATCCGATTACAAACAATTTATTTGATAACTGACTTTTAATTGACAACAATGAGCTATAAACACTAAAATACTATTTTTGACATCACAATGATACTATTGACGTTAACAAGATGAAAATAACTCTTACCGCATTTGACGACCAACACTGACTTGACTATTACTTTGATCAATGACAGTAATAATAAAACAATGACCCAATGTTACAATCAATATAATAGATTTTTCTTGAAAATCTATAAAACTCTATTAATACTTTGATGCTAAAACCTAAACAACTAATAATTTTAAAATATTATTTGACGCAAAATACATCGACTTACACAAATACTGATCTATAACTTAAAGACATATATTAAACCTAAAAGATAGACCATGTATGGAGATACTCACCCAAGCCTCGGTGGGTTTGAGATCTGCGGGTTAGATATGATTTTCAACTTCTTCCTCCGACTCACCTCATATGCCACCACGTGTCTCTTTTTTATTTAACAAAAGATTCAGCAAGGACATGAAAATAGCGAAACTAGAACATAGATCTGACAGGTCTGTACACAATGAGATGCCAGAGATGCACAAATATGTCTGCTATTCATTGGGCCTTAGACAAGCTTTAGGGAAATTATTCTTGCTTATGATGTCAAGCATTTCAAAGATTGATAAATCCAATAAACATGTTTTATTGGTATTTATCTGACAGCGTGAGTATGGTTTTAATTTAATATAAACACTGTAGCCCCTGACAGACCAAGAATTCTCTTACCTATCTCCATGTGTTTCTGGTAAGAAAGACATGAATAATGCGCTTTACAAATTATGCATTATTAACTTAGGATATTCCTAACATGAATCTCTCTTTAAATGTTTTTGGATTCTATCAGACCATAATTATCCATCAACAATGGCCATTCCAAAACATTGGTCCATTATATTCTCTTCATTTAAGATTTCATGCATTAGGTTAAGTAACATTATATTGTTTTCATTTAGGATTTTCATGTAGTAGGCTATGGGTGTAAGCATTTTGTCTCACTTACAATTTCATGTACTAGTTTTTTTTTGACATACTAAATGTTTTTGAGGGACAATCTGAGCGTAGAGTACAATCTGCCCCGAAGGGATATACACTTTGACATCCCTTAAGGGATTTCCATTGAAACTCTTCCCGAAGGAAATTGAATCGTAGCCTTTCTTTTGGTCTTTATGGCCCTTCACCCACCCTGCCACTGCCCTTGTGTATCTCATTTACTAAGTTATCACAGTAAATATATGTAATTGTGTGTAACATGATATTACTTTCATTTATGATTTCATGTTCTAGGTTATAAGTTGAGTCATAACTGCAAACATGTGGGTTATTATGCATAATATTATATTGACTTCATTTAAGGTTTCTTAATTTATTAGGTTATGACTGCAAATATCTGTGTAATTGTGTGTAAGATCATATGGTCTTTGTTCATTAAGATTTCATAATGTACTAAGCTGCAAATATCTGTGTAATTGTACTTGGCATCATGTTGTCTTGATTTAAGATTTCATATACTAGGGTACAACTGCAAGGATATTAGATTAGTGTGCCTAATATCATGTTGTTTTCATTTAGATTTCATGTACTAGGTTATGACTGCAAATATTGATCTAACTATGTGTATCATCATGTTGTCTTCATCTAATATTTCACATAATAAATAAGGACTACAAATATCCGTGTAATTGTGCTTAACATTATATTGTCTTTGTTTAAGATTTTGTGTAGTGGTTTATGATTGCAAATATCTGTGTAATTGTACTTAACATCATATTAATTAAAATTTTATAATGTACTAGGCATGACTGCAAAATTCAAATATTTGTGTCATTGTGCATAATATTATGTTGTTTCATATAAAAATTCATGTACTAGATTATGACTGCAAATATCTGTGTAATTCTGTGTAACATGCAACGGGCAATTATGTGGGTTATTATGCATAATGCTATATTGACCTCATGTAAGGTTTCTTAAATGTATTAGGTTATGACTGCAAATATCTGTGTAATTGAGTGTAAGATCGTATGGTCTTTGTTCATTAATTTCATAATGTACTAAGCTGCAAATGTCTGTGTAATTGTACGTGGCATCATGTTGTCTTGATTTAAGATTTCATATACTAGGGTACAACTGCAAACACATTAGATTAGTGTGCCTAATATCATGTTGTTTTCATTTAGATTTCATGTACTAGGTTATGACTGCAAATATTGATCTAACTATGCGTAACATCATGTTGTCTTGATCTAATATTTCACGTAATAGATAAGGTTTACAAATATCCGTGTAATTGTGCTTAACAATGTTATATTGTCTTTGTTTAAGATTTCGTGTAGTGGTTTATGATTGCAAATATCTGTGTAATTGTACTTAACATCATATTAGTTAAAATTTTATAATGTACCAGGCATGACTGCAAAATTCAAATATTTGTGTAATTGTGCATAACATTATGTTGTTTCATTTAAGAATTCATGTACTAGATTATGACTGCAAATATCTGTGTAATTCTGTGTAACATGCAATGGGCAAGTCAAAGGAATTTTTTTCTCACTCAGTGCTGACTAATTTCTATTACATTTAAATTTATTTAAATGCTGTCTGTCACTCCTTTTTGTAGGTTACTCAGCTTCACCAGCTATATCAGACATGGGAAAATCATTCAGATATAGGTTTTGTTGTAATGAAAGTAAGCATTTTTATTATTGTTTTTTAGTAAGAAAAAAATAAATAAAATACAACATACCAACTAGGAAATTGCAGAGTCCATAGCCTTGGAGAATGTCCATAGTTCTAATCCCATCCCCAACCTGAGTGCCTAAAACAAAACATTGCATAAAAATATATTTCTTTCTTTCTTCTTTTTATTTAGAGCTGGTATCACTGGGTATATTTCTTGAAGGGTGCAGGTGACGGGGCATTCTGTACTGGTGGAGACGTTGTCAGGCTTTATCAATTGGCCAATCAAGGTAAAATGAAACATACCCTTTTTGCTATAACGGGGTCTGGCTTTAGAAGATGTACTGACTAATTGTTTATTTGCATTTTCCTGTGTCAGGGAAATTGGAAGAATGTAAAGACTACTTTAGCAAAGCCTATCAGTTCGTTTACCACGTTGGAACATATCTGAAGCCACATGTAAAGCCTTTTTTAGTCTGTTCAAATGTTTTCCTTTTTCTGACTTTTTTAACATGCCTGAATATATTCAATTACAAATACAAACATCTATGTCGGTAAATTTTATAGTTTTAAAAGGAAAATAGGGATATGCTACATAGGTGGCACATTGAAAAACCTAAGAAAATTTTCGGCTAAGAATCCTTGTCTGTGGGGTATCTCTTCTGTCAGAATTCAGCCTTGAATTGCACTCGGGATTGTCTGGTGATGAATGGGGGAGCAAGCCTAGCAACAACTGAACCCGGGTCACTATCATGGCAATCTCTTCTACTTCACATCTAGACCATGGCCTACTGGGCTTCCAATTCTGTCGTTAGTAGTTGAGTGATGGATTTTTTTTTCCAAGCAGATGTATAGAACATATTGTTTTATAAAGTTTTACATAATGGATGCTAATAGACTCATTTTTGCTGAAGCTTAAACTTCTACCGACTTTCGTCGCTATAGTGAAACAATCAACTTGCATACACTTCAAAAGAATTGTTTCTTCAATGCCTGCATATATAAGGCACCAAGATTATACAAAATTCAGTGTATATTCCCTGTAATATGTAAAATATTTAGTCTTTGGGAAATAAAAAAGATATCAAAACATCTCAAAGTAAAAAATCAGACTTCAAACTGTACTGTAGTCTACAACTAATTGATTCTCACACAACCAATGTTTTATATGTACCTTTCTTTACAAAGTACTTGCATTGCTACCGAATTCGTGGCCCTCAAATTCAGGTATATACTCCAAAATGAGACATTCTATTGAAAGTTGTGCTACTTTCTTGTTTACAAAATCCAAATGTAACAAGAATTTAAACCAATAGTCTTTTCACTTGGTTGTACTGCTTTATGTTTCAAATTCCTTCTCAACACATGATACTGCTGATTGTGTGTTTGCAGCTTCCCCTATTTTTTTTATGATTTTTACTTTTATCAGGTATCATATATATATATCACAGCATTAGATTGCTGTAAGTTTGTGTCAGGGTTAAAATCCACAGCATATAACAAACCTATTACCAAAATGGCTAGAAGCAAGAAAAAACACCTAACAATTGCCTACCGTTTGTTATATATTATCTTTAAAATGAAAATCTTCTGAATGAAAAGAGGAGGCACACAAGCATCAGAAGAAGTGTTCTGAGTAGCCAATAATCTGTTCCAACATGTCCTTGAGGCAAATTAACTCCATTTCTAAATTATCTTCTATTCAGTCTTCCAAAGTGTCTCAAATCTCCAGTTGCCTTCTTTAAAACCTGAGAAACTAAACAAAGAGGGACAACTAAATTGGAAGATAATAAGAACACTTAGCTTAGATAAATTGATTTGGATTTGAAACAAAAATGGAGTTATGTTTGTTTATGGTTTTTAAGCATTGCCATGCTTATTTCTCTAGAAGATGGTTCCATTGTAGCTTTCTTTTACACTCTGATGCAAATAATGTACTAGAAGTTTTCTCGCTTCAGAATTTACATAATAGATTCAACTTTTTGTACGAGAGCACACCTTCAAAATTCAATTGTAAACCCAACTTCATTCTATCCAATACTTGGTATGTGCTAATGAAGACAATCACAACAACAATGGGCAAGTTACAAGGATTGCCACAACTGTACCTGTTGTACACTTCTTTTATTATGTATATATTAAAACGTACAAAGAAGCATCTAGGAGAAGGAAACTTCTAAAAGTAGAAAGATATGCGACTTTCTAAAAACATAAATGCTACATGTGACTAAAAATATCAAAAGATATACACGTGATGAACATAGATACACATGATATATATACACATGCGATCAACATATATACACATGATTATGGGCGACTTTCAAAAAATAAGAATACTACAAGTAACTATTTCCATCATTTCGTCCTTGCTTAGGGGAGGTTGTCCCCAACTTCTGCATTAGACGAGGAAACTTCTCATCAAAAGCAAACTTAGAGAACCACTTGGCCTATGTTGGCAAAGTGCTTTTGTGACCAATCAAGTAAGTAGTGGTTTGCTTCTTGCGATTGATACGACTGTAAACATCGCGAAAAGTATCATCAACCAATGGTTGCTGAAAAGCTGGGATGGGATCTCCTTGATGATTGATGAAAACCTCTTCCTTAAAGTGAGATGGCTTCTACAACTTTAGTTGGATCACATTGGCAACATCATGGATGCCAAGTTGACCTAGAAGATCCAAGTGAAAAGCATTGGGACCCATAGTGTGGAGAATTGTGTAAGGTCCATAACAAATGGTCTTCAACTTGTGCTGTTGTTAGTTGTGAAACCTCTGCTTATCCAAGCGAAGCCAAACACGATCACTGACTTGGAAAGAGTGCGGTACTTGATGGTGGTCATTGAGTGCCTTGAATTTGGCTTGAGTATGTTGAAGGTCTTCTTGAACTCTAGTGTGAAGTTGGGCCAATTTTTTCACAAAAGAAGAAGCTTTGTCTTGTTCCTTTTTTTGGCAACTTGGTGGGATGTAGCTAGATTCGAAAGAACAATTGGAATCTCATAAAGGGCCAATGGTTGGAAGCCATTATAGACTTAAAAAAGAGAATGCCTTGTAGAGACATAAGTAGCCTAATTGTAACTATGTCGAACGATATGCAAATAGCTATCCCACTGCTTGTTTCGGCATTGATAGATGCAAAGAGAATGAACTAAGGTGTGATTGTTAACCTTGTTTTGGCCACAAGTTTGCAAATGAAAGAGAAGAGAAGTATAACTAGCAGCTGAGAAGCTTGCACAATGATTTCCAAAAGTGAGTTAAGAACCGAGTCATGATTATAAATAATATTGAGTGGTAGCCCAAAAAAAACACACATAAAAGCTTTGCAAATAAAAACCAGGAGTTTCAAAATAGCTTTCTTCTCATTCTGGAATCCACACTAATCTTTTACATCATTACAATCCTCCTTTTATTTCACGTCTACTCTAAAAACCCTAAAATGCCAAAAAACCCTAAAATGCCAAAAATTACCTACTAGCAAAACAACTCGGATGGGCCCCAAAATTTGCGTGCCAAATATGCCTTCATAAATTAAGGCTCACGCAAAATTTTGACTTATTCTAACAAGCACAACAAAAGTTATTAAAGTTCTAAGACCTAGTCAAAAGCGAAAAAAACATTTGGAGCCAATTTTAGGCCACTAGATGAAGGAATCTGGGCCTGAAAATGTGCCAAAATGGCCACAACCTTGCAAGAAAACTTGACCCATGATAGTACTAATGTATATCTACCACCCTGTAAAATTTCAAGATGATCCAACGGTCGGATCAAAAGTTATGGTCTCTGCAAGTTATGCTCCTGCATCATTCTCCCCTGGTTGAAAAGAATTCAGCTCCTGCGAATTCAGTTGACGAAATTCATCTAATTTTGCACTGTCAATCTTCTTCAATTCCCACTCAAGAATCCAAGTATTTTCTTCTTGCTGCAAACCTTCCCACTATACCAAATATCTGTTGTAGCTCCCATGTCTAGTAGTGACTGTCTTTTGGTCCAAGACACGCATTACCCTTTCCTTTTTCTTCTTCTGGCATCTGCTGCTCCCAGTTTATTTCTTCCTCCTCTGCAACATTTTGATCATGACCTGGAAACTTATATAAGTCAGAAACATTAAAAACTGGCGAGATGGCAAAGTTGTCAGGTAGCTCCACCTTGTAGGCATTATCACTCATTTTCTTCAGAATCCTACACAGCCCAATCTTCTTATACTTGAGTTTATTATATGTCCCTTTTGGAAACCTCTCCTTTCTAAGATGAACCATCACCATATCTCCTTCTTCGAATACACTTACTCTCCTACTGGCATCTGTAGCTGCTTTATATTTGCATTACTCACTTTTAACTTTTCCCTCACTTCATCCTGCAGCTGTAGAATGTGTTCTGCAAATGCTTCTGCATCATCACTAGTTTTATCTTCACTGGGTAACACAATCAGATCTAGGACCCCCTTGGGATTCCTACCATATACAATCTGGAAAGGATACCTCCCTGTTGACCTGTTTACGGAGCTATTATAGAAAAACTCAGCTTGTGGTAAAGCTAAGTCCCATTGTTTTGGCTTTTCTCCAACTATGCAATGTAGGAGATTTCCCAAGCTTCTGTTCACTACTTCTATTTTCCCATCAGTCTGGGGGTGATATGCACTACTGAACTGTAGCTGTGTCCCCATTTTCCTCCACAGAGTCTTCCAAAAGTGACTCAAAAACTTCGTGTCCCGATCTGAAGTGATCATTCTTGGAACTCCATGCAATCTAACCACTTCTGAAAAAAACAAATCTGCAACTCTAGAAGCATCATTAGTTGTTTTACAAGAAATGAAATGTGCCATCTTAGAGAATCTATCAACCACAACAAATATAGAATCATTCCCTCGTTGTGTGTTAGGAAGTCCTAACACAAAATCCATACTCAAATCAACCCATGGCCCTGTAGGGACAGGTAATGGCATATACAACCCAGTATTCTGTGCATGGCCCTTAGCCATTTGGCACACTCTACATCTTGCTACAATCCTACTTATGTCCCTCTTTACCTTTGGCCAATAATACTTATCTACAACAAGAGCAATTGTCTTACTTATACCAAAGTGTCCAGCCAACCCCCCACTATGCAATTCTCTTATAATATTTTCTCTCATTGAACCAGCAGGGATGCACAATTGTTTCCCCCTGAACAAATAACCATCCTGCATCAAATAATCAGAAGAACCACTACCTACTGTAGGGTCCTTAATTTGTCTCACAACATCACCAAAATCTGGATCACCTTCATACAATTCCTTAACTGCCCCAAACCCTACTACTTCATTTTCCATTGTTGTCAAAAGTGCTACACGCCTACTCAAGGCATCAACAACTTGATTTTGCTTACCCGACTTATGCTTTAAGACAAAAGTATATTCTTGCAAAAATGAAACCCATTTTGCATGCCTACTATTTAGTTTCTTTTGTGTGTTTACATACCTCAATGCTTCATGGTCAGTGAAGAGTACAAATTCCTTTGCTACCAAGTAATGTCTCCAGTGCCTTAATGCCTGAACAATAGCATAAAATTCCACATCATAAGTAGAATATTTCCTCCTAACTTCATTTAGCTTTTCACTAAAGAATGCTATAGGTCATCCTTCTTGACTCAGTACAGCTCCAATCCTGACATGTGAGGCATCACAGTCAACCTCGAAGACCTTACTAAAATCTGGCAATACCAAAACAGGTGCTTCTAACACTTTCTTCTTCAAAAATTCAAAACTATTTGTTACTACCTTAGTCCATACATACTCCATCCCTTTTGTACACTTTGTTATGGGTGCAACAATGCTACTGAAATTCCTGATGAACTTCCTATAAAAAGTTACCAATCCATGAAAACTACGAACCTCTGTCACATTCCTTGGAATAGGCCATTCCAAAATTGCCTTTACTTTTTCCTCATCCATCCTCACTCCATCCTCTGATATCACAAACCCCAAAAAAACCAGACTCTTCTGAAGAAATCTACACTTCTTTAAGTTTGCATATAGACTCTCTTTATGTAACAAGTCTAACACCAATTTCATATGTAACAAGTGTTCTTCCACTGTCTTACTGAATATCAGAATATCATCAAAATAAACAACAACAAACTTACCATTGTATTCTCGGAGTACTCTGTTCATCAGCCTCATGAATGTACTGGGTGCATTAGATAGCCCAAATGGCATCACCATCCACTTGTACAATCCTTCTTTTGTTTTGAAAGCTGTTTTCCATTCATCCCCTTCACGGATCCGGATCTGGTAGTACCCACTCCGCAGGTCAATCTTGCTAAAATATCGGGCTCCAGCTAGCACATCCATCATATCATCCAATCTTGGAATTGGGAACCGGTACTTAATTGTGATCTTATTTATGGCCCTACTGTCTACACACATTCTCCAGTCTCCATCTTTTTTTGGAGTCAATAGGGTTGGAGTTGCACATGGACTCATGCTTTCTCTCACTAATCCTTTATGTATTAGATCTGTCACTTGTCTGTTCAACTCTTCACTCTGTGTCAGACTCATCTGATAGGCTGCCTGGTTTGGAAGGGCTGATCCTAGGATCAAATCAATATGGTGTTGAATATCTCGCTTCGGAGGTAACCCATCTGGTAGCTCATCTGGTATGACATCTTTGTATTCTTTTAATACCTTTGCCGCAGCAACAGGTATATTGAAGTCCTCTATTTCCACCTTCTTTGACATCAGTGCATAACACCAGCCAACTTCTTCCATTTATGTAACAAACTCTTTTGTAGCCAATAAGCCCTCACTCTTCTCTTCTTCCTTGAAGGGTAACAAGACCACCTTTACACCATCCTTCCAAAAGGTATATGTATTTTTTCCTCCATCATGTGTAACCTTTCTATCGTATTGCCAAGGCCTCCCCAGTAATATATGGCATGCATCCATTGGGATAACATCACACCATACCTCATCCTTGTAGGTATTCCCAATCGAAAACTTTATAAGGCATCTTTTGTCTATGGTTACCTCATTCCCTTTCTTGAACCATGATATACGATAAGGATATGGGTGCTTCTCACATTTCAGATTGAGTTTATCAACCATCACACTTGAAACCATATTTTCACAACTACCACCATCAATAATAATTTTACATACCTTTCCTCCAGAGGTGCATCTTGTTCGAAATATATTTGTTCGCAACCACGAATCAGCACCATAAAACATCCTGTTCTTTCTCTTTCCTTGGGACAATCATCGTCCTCCTTATCATGAGGGTTTCACCCAAGTCTGCAACAACCTCCATTTCTTCTTCCTCTTCAGCTTCAACCAGATTTACTCATGGTTGTTCTCCTTGCCATCTATCTTGTGTAGGATAGTGCGGACACTCAAAGGCTCTGTGACCCTCTTCACCACATCTGTAACATGTATATTGCCTTTGGGGGCTATTCCAGCCATGTCCTCCATTATAACCTCTTCCCCTCTGAAACCCCCTACCTCTTTGGTAGTTACCATGACTTTGACTAGAATCTTCATGCCCTTCTGCATTAGAGGATTCACCTTTTGTAGATTCAAATCTACCCCTGCCTCTCATTGGAGATGATGATGGCCCTCTTTTCACACCTCTTCTAAAATTATTCCTCTTGTTCTTTTCTTCTTCCCTTAATGCGAGTTGATAAGCATCATCTAGGCTATGGATCTGGAGCATACTCAACTCATCTTGTATGGTGTAACTCAATCCATTTATATACCGTGTGGCCTTCTGTTCTTCAGACTCTCCTTGTTCAACCCTGATTGACAACTTGTAAAATTCATTGGTATACTCCTCAATGCTGAGATCCTTCTGTCTTAGGTTTTGGAACCTTCGAAAGAGTGTCTGAGCATAATCTACAGGAAGAAATTTTTCTTTCAACTTCTTTACCATTTTATTCCAGTTTCAGATCTTTCCCTTTCCATTCCTTTGTCTTTCATTTTGTAGGTGATCCCACCAGATCAATGCATGTCCGGCCAACTTAGTGCATGCAAACTTAACCTTCTTCTCCTCTGAAATGGTTTTCCACTCAAAGAATTTTTCCATGCGATTCAACCAGTCAATCAACTCTTCTGGTCGTAACCCTCCACCATAATCAGGAACATTAATCTTGATGCCGTCATTTTTTCCCTCTAAAGCCTGGATCAATCTCTCCTCAAATGGCCTCTCATTCAATGTTTCTTCATCTCTCTCATTTTCTTCTTCATCCCCTCCTTCATTCATTAATGGAGGTACTTCTTCAGTATCACTATCTGGGTTTACATCCCCATTTGCATGTCTCCTTCTAAGGCGGGTAACTTCTCCTGTGAGCTCAGCAACCTGTCTCTGTAGCTCCTGCATATGCCTATTCATCTAGGCATAACCTCCCCTCTTGCGTCTAGCCATGATTATATAAAATAGAGGAAAAAAAATTACACAGAAAAATGTAATATGTTACCTTAACTATTTCTGCAAGATCAAAATCCGGCTCTGATACCAATTGATGTGAATCCAGCTGCAAGAGGTTGAAATACCTCCAAAACACACATAAAAGCTTTGCAAATAAAAACCAGGAGTTTCAAAATAGTATTTCTTCTCGTTCTGGAATCCACACTAATCTTTTACATCATTACAATCCTCCTTTTATTTCACGTCTACACTAAAAACCCTAAAATGCCAAAAAACCCTAAAAAGCCAAAAATTACCTACTAGCAAAACAACTCGGATGGGCCCCAAAATTTGCGTGCCAAATATGCCTTCATAAATTAAGGCTCACTCAAAATTTTGACTTATTCTAACAAGCACAACAAAAGTTATTAAAGTTCTAAGACCTAGTCAAAAGCGAAAAAAAACATTAGAGCCAATTTTAGGCCACTAGATGAAGGAATTTGGGCCCGAAAATGTGCCAAAATGGCCACAACCTTGCCGGCAAAGTTGACCCCAGCATAGTACTAATGTATATCTACCACCCTGTAAAATTTCAAGACGATCCAACGGTCAGATCAAAAGTTATGGTCTCTGCAAGTTATGCCCCCGCATCGAGCATCGACGAATGAAAGCCTCAAATTGCCTCCATATAGAAGGCAAATAAAAATAGTGTTGCAAGTTTTGCAAGTCTTTTTCCTTTCAAGATTTTCATCATATGAGGATGAACGAGTCTCCTTGATTAGAAGCCGACGAGAAGGGCTGTTAGGTTGTGCAAGGCTAAGTGAGCTTGTATAACAACCCATCTCCCAAACTGAGGTCAAGGAAAGGTGCTTGATTGATCATTGTGGGCTACTACAAATTATCGATGATCGGACTGAAGTGAGTATCTATGGATTAGAGATTTACCAACTTATTGTAAGCTACACATTGAACACCCAAGATTCTAAGTACTTCAAAAGGACGGCAACTAAGAAGACCTGCCTCTTTGTTGGTCACGCCCTTCTTATGTTTGATCACCAAATGAAATTGCTGAATATAATATTCCCACTTTTAATGTTGATGTTCTTGAATTTTGGACTGAGAATTAAAGTATCAAAGGGGCCAATGATCTGGATGCAAAATGACCTTTTTGAGAAGGTAATGTCGCCATTGCTTGAGTGCTTGGAATAATGCATAGAATTCCTTGTTGTACGTGTTATAATTGAGCGGGGCTTGTGACAAGGCCTTAGAATGATGTGCCATTGGATGTCCTCCTTGCTTAAGGACCACGGATATGGCATATTGAGAAGCATTGTTCTCAAGCTCAAATGGCTGCTACAAATTAGGGAGAGCAAGGATAGGGGCAACGGAAAAGCATCTTTCAAACAACTAAAAGCTTGGGAAGCTTGTGGACTCCAAGTAAGAATTTTTTGATGAGTGAGTCGACAAAGGGGGTGAGAATGATGTGAGTAGCTACAAATGAACTCTCTTTACCAGTTCATACGTTCTAGAAAAATCTTCAAATCTGAAACGCTAGATGGAATGGGCCACTCTAGAAAGACATTGGCTTTATTTTGGTCCACATGTACTCCATGTTCATCAACGAGGAAGCCCAAGTACTTGACTTAAGTTTGTCTAAAGGAGGGCTTCTTTATTTTAGACCAAGATGTTGTCGAGATAGATGACCCCAACTTTGCCAAGATGGGGCCTAGAAACGCCATTGATGATGCACATGAATGTGGTAGTTGCGTTGGTGAGGCCACAAGGCATGAGCAAACCACTTGTAGAGCCTGAACTTTGTCTTGAAGTTTGTTTTCCAAACATCACGAGACTCCATGTGGATTTGGTGATATCCAGAAGTCTAGTTGATCTTAGTGAAGTACTTAGCACCCTGAAGCTGATCCATAAGATTGTCTATCCTAGGAAGTGGGTAGGTGTTTTTCCCAATGATTATGATAAAAGCTCGATAATATTTGACAAACCTCCACACATTATACTCTTTATTTGGCACTACAAGAGCAGGAGATCCAAAATGAGAAGTGATGGGCTGGATCTTGCCTTCCTTTAACAATTACTTGACCATGGTGGATAATTGGGTACAAGCTCAATTGAATGTTAGATGGATTTCCAAGGAGGAAGTCCTTTAGAATTCTCAAAAACATCAGAATAGCCATCAACGAGGGATTAGCTACTTGAAAGGAGGGAGAAAGTGGGCATTATTTGCCTTAGCTTTGCAAATAATACCAAGAGTCAAAATTATATGTAGATTGACATGTTTAATTGCAAGTCTACTAGAAAGTAAAGGAATAATAGAAGAAGTGAGCTTATACAGTTTATTGTTCTTTTGCAGCCGGCAGGTCTTGTGAAAGCCAACAAATACAGCATTTGCAGTCGCATTGATATGGAGCTCCAAGTATCAAATCTTAGCAATCTAATGGAGCAAAATCACAACCGACTGTGTGCTAGAATGGCTCATTGGCGAATGTCACAGAACATTTGCGAGTGACAAGTGTCGATTGTCCCATCCCATTTGGCATTGGTGTGGATGTGTGATGCAGTCAAGTTGGGGGATCTGTTGAAAGAGGGCTTAACCTTTTGGCCTGATGCAATCTCGCCTACAACTATGCATTGATATGCTTATGAAGCCTCTAACACAACCCTTAAAACTACATATTCACCATAACAAAAAAATAAGGAGCAATCGTTGCCAATTCAGGGATTCATTATACCATTAAATAAAGATTGAAAATCTATTACAACTTTTCAATTGCCCTGGCATGATTCTCTGATGTTCTGCAAGCATAAAGACTCCAAACACTTCCCCCAAACAACTCCAACTCAATTATCAAACAAGTGAAGAAGTGAATTTTTTGGTTTAGGCAATTCGTCGAACACTTAGCCTTAATTTTGTCCATTTAATCTCATCACTGGATGAGAGTTATGCCTGTAAGTTGATGGGTAACAATATGGGTTTTTCATCAGGACGAAAAACATTGATAGAAAATGGTCTCTGCTTCTTCTGAATCCCTGCCAAAGCCCATAACCTTCATGATGCCAAACCTACTCTATTTTGACTCTTATTGTCTGCACACAACAAAGAGGATCTCATCTTTTCTTCTCCAAGTTTTTACATGTTCACCATGATCCCACAGACCTGAACATATTCTCGGTTCGCTCCAGAATGTCCCCCACTCTCCCAACTTGCACACCCATCTCAAAAATGCTTTTCCCTTATGTCAAACACCCTTTTCTCTTCATTGCAGGTTTCAGCAGCCCATTTTCATATGGATCATGTTCCTCAACGCCTTAGAAACATTTTTCAAGCTTCTCTTGCCTGGTTGTGGCTTTTGCCCATTTCTCTCCTTGTCTTATGTGCCCCTCCCAAAAAAAAAGAAAACTGTTTCCTATCAAGTATAACATTGTTTTGTTTATTGAAGCAGTATAAGATGCGTTTCTCCAAAAAATAAATAAAGAAACATACCTTTATCTTTCTCAAATCTCAAGCTTTACAATATACCTTTAATACATTCCAAATATTCATCATTCTTGTTGTTGAAAGAAAGCATTGTCAAAGAATATGTGGAGATATGTCTTAAAGATTGTGGTGCTGACATTGTTTATTGGCCAAAGTTACCATAATTGCATTTGCAAGTCCAAAAGTTTTATAAATTTAGGATTTAGAAATGTAGTCAAAAAGCAGATAATGTTCTGTGTAGTAGATGATAATGATATGAGCATTATGAAGATCACTAGAACAATCTCTAGTGACGGATAAAAGTGGAGATAACAAAACATGATATAAATGCATAGAACATATCGTCGTGAAATAGTAATAGTAGAAGTTATTAAGGAGTTTCAATAGGCATCTTGTTGAGGAAAGTTATGTCTCAGTAATAAATTAATTCATGCTCTAAAAATATTTATGTATCTGTTTGGTGTATTTACAATGCAGAGAAGTGCATTATTGAGGATTTTCAAAGAAGAGAAGAATTTCAGTTTTTTGTATGAGTAGCTAAAGCTCTTATCGAGGGACTTGGACAATTATTTATCATTAGCCTATTGAATTCTAACAACAAAGAACAATTGATTGGGTTCAGTTCTTGCCTCTAACAACCAGGAAAAGAATGTAACTATAGACATGCCGTATGATAAAAACAGTCACAAAGTGATCCAAGTAGTTATTTATGGCTCATCACTCTTGTCATCCTTATTTTGCTTACTTGGATTTGTTTTCCTTCATTTAAATGCTCAACTATTAAAGCCCTCGGTTCAATCTCTTTACATACTACATCAAAATTCAGCACGGTTATTCTTCGAAGCAGCCTCTGATCGATATGGCTTATTTCTTGAGTCTTTTGGTTCCCATGTGCGGCTTTTCTGCTCTACACAGAAGGGTTCCAATTATGATCATGTTGGTTGGTTCCAATTCTCTGATCTTGGGGTCTCTTAAAGCTTTCTTCTTCAGTGCCATATCCATCTCACCATTTCCTCCTTTCCATTGTCACATTGAGTGAATGAAGGGCTTGGTTCATCTCATCTGTGGTTTCTCTCATCTGTGGTTTCTCTCATCTGTGGTTTCTCTCATCTATGCCAATGAATTTTTAACCTCTTCCTCCATTTACATTATGATTTCAGACCTCAACTTGTTGTCAATGTGGGTTAGAAAATGAGTCCATGGTTGATGTCTGGTAATGAGTCAAAGAAAGTTGTTTTGTGGTTTGAAAACGGTAAAAATGTAAACTGACTCAGTTCCCGTTTTTGTGGATAATTAATTTATCTCAAATTCACATATTGCGTTAAATTTGGCATGTAAAAACTCTGAAATTGAAGTGTAATCAGAAAATTAAACCCATACACCCAATTCCACAGTTATTCCCTTCAATTCTCAATTTTCCGCAAAGTGTGTAATCACGTTAAAATTGCCTTATATACTTAAAATCAGATCAGAACTGATTTAAAACAGTAGAATAGTGAGGAAATCAAAGACAAATTACTCCAAGATTTGATAACGGAGTTCGTCCGTGAGGGACTGCGTTTCCGGGTTTGTGAATACAATGAAATGATCCTATTAATGATGCAAAAAAAAACACAATTTTTTTTCATCAATCTCCAACATGGGCAAATAGGACAGACTGGCAAGTACACTTGTCTCTGCCTCTAGGAAGCCTCCATAGCTTCTTCCTGCAAATGGTGGGCCTGTACCTGTGTCTCTCCTAAGAGGCCTTTTTCTCTCTAAAAGAGGCGTATTCTCTCACTTACAAGGCTAAAAATCTCCCAATTGGGGCTAGACAAAAGCTATCTGACTCTAGGTCTGCAATACTCCCTGCAATACAAGGTCATAAACTTTTCCTATATTCTCCTATACCAAGGGCGGCCTTGCAAAAGGATTTCAAATAACACAGACCTCCCACCGATCCCCTTTAAAATCTGGTTTGCGCATTATATATTGTTTCTAAACCAATGGTGTAATGGTTAAGGCGCTAATCATTCTACTTAGGCGGTCAAGGTTCGATCCACATGAAGTGCCTATCATTTTAGTTTGTTTTGGGGATATTATCCCACATGCATCGCGATAGGGGCTACATAACTCTTTATATAGTTTTTGTTTACCTAGCATTGACGTGGCTTCGACCACGTTTGGCTTCTCTTTTGGCTGTGTACCCCGTTGGGCCCGACACACAGATAGATATGTGACCATGTGTCTCGGTCGTGTGACGCTTGATGAGTTGGTTGATCTTTGCGGTTGTATTAGTTTTCGGACTCGAAGGTTTACTTGATCTCGAGCTCGGTGATTATGCATTGATCTTCGGTCCCTTCAACTTGCAAGTTGGTTGTGGTGATAAATGTGTAGCCTGTAAGGCTCAATGCTCCGCTCGCTGGCAATGGTGAGTAGTTGTGAACTGGCATTGAGTTGTATACAGAGCTTGGTAACTCGCCGAGCTGACCAAGTGACTCGGTGATAAGGTAGCTCGCACTTCAGGTCGTCGAGTTGGATTGAGAACTCTGAAAACTATGGGAAATTTGTCCCACATGCACCAGAATGTGAACCTCAATGAGCTATATATGCAAAATTACATGCAATATGATGTGAAGAAAGACGGCAGGGCCCCCCTCCTAAAAAAGAGTGGACCCCACCGGCTGCTGGGCCCCTTGCCTGCATATTATGTGGGACACACCTCGACCGTCGAAGGCTGGAGGCTACAAACCATATTTTTGCTCGGACAAACTCTGACATTTGTTGCACTCACATTTTGCCACTTGGCGCGTTCTCACCATGCTAGATCAGCGCTGTGCAACCTACGCCTAATTTTTGCCAGTGGGAGAGAAATTGCAGCAGACCGTATCTCCTGCTTATGGTGTCCGTTTTCCCTTGTTCAAAAGGCGTCGGAAAGCTCTCGATGAGCTCTTCCATATGCAACCAGTTTTGGGAAGTTTAGGGAAGAATTGAACTGTGAATATCCTCCGGATCATTTTGGTACCACTTTCTGAACCTAATTTGTTTAGATTTTCTGTTCTGGGGCCAGCTCTGAACTTAGGCTAATATATGTAGCAATAATTTGAGCTCTAACAGCACCTGTAAGATCCTGAGCAGAAGCTGACAATAGAAGGAACTTGCCAGCTGTACTAGATAACAGGATTTCTGAAATGGTTTTGTAAGTTTATAAATCCGGGGAAAGATTTATCGGAAATAAAGCTGAAACTAATCCATGCAACTGCTAAGAGTGTTGAAATCTAAAAAGCATAAACTGACAGAAGAAGAATTGAAACCTTTGCTTTTATATTTCTTTTATTTTATTTTTTACTTTTATGAGACTGCAAATTGAATGGTCTAATAATTTTATATTATGGTCTAATAATATAAAAGATACAACAAAAGATACTTTTATTTTTTACATCAACACAACTCTTTATACCAAATTGATGTAACATTTCAAGACAGTACATAAGGTAGGATGATACTTTCTTGACGATGTATGAATGGCTCTTCTTGCCGAAGAATTCCCAAGAGCAGTTTGGTGGTTGCCCTTGGCAAGAATTGGTCTGCTACAGGACACGTACATGAACATGCTAAACATAAAATCTACTTCTAGTTCTAAGACCTAAGGGCCTATTTATAGTTACTCCCCCCTTCAGGACTTGTTTTTGTATTTACATGTTTTTTGACTTGTCTTAAGAACCCCCATACGGTCACTTTATAGGTACAATCTCTTTACATGTGGGATGAGTGACTCATTGAAGAAATTTTATTAAGTTGTCTTACTCTATATTAAGTTATTAAGAAATAAAGTTTACACTATACTGGCCCTTTCAATACAATTGGGATTTCACTACATTATTCCATTCCTTTTGCCATTTATGGTTGGCTGAAAGAGGTTTACATTTGTCACAAGATAAACAGTTCTTTGTAAACGCTTTTATGTTGCTTTCTAGACTGATGACAGTATAGCTGCTCCTACTCTTGTGGGCTGAACTTTTTTGAGTCAGATGAACCTAGATTGGTCATCTGTGTACATTAATATTTTTTTAACCTTCCTTCCGACTTTGTCTTACTTTCTTTTTAAATTAATGCAGTTATAACTTTGCTGCTGCATTCATCTTCTTTTTAGCCACTATTTTCTACTACGTTTTCTCCTCTGCTGCCATTATCACCCTCTTTTCTTCATTGTTATGCAAGGACACATTCCTCCCATCTTGCAGCCGTCCCAGATGTCTTGGGGGAAATGTCTCCCTCCTGTATAAAAATCAGCAAAAAATGGCTGCTTTGATCCTTGTTTAACTCTTGTTTATAAGTTGGTTGGTGTAAGTCACATTTAAATGTCTGAATGCTGATAGGCAATTTGATGGCTCACATGCTTCTTCCTTACTTATAAGGAGGTTTTTTACTCTTTATTGCTAGATATTAAAAGTTCATCAAGCATGATGCCTTACGTGTGGTCTTAATATACTTAGATGCCAAGGGCAATTGTAATTTTCTTCTCATCTATGCCTCGGAACATGATTGTTGAGATAGAATCCTTCCAAATCTTTATCAGTTGTCTAATTTTATGCTATTTTTTCGAGGCACCTATTTGCTGATATTCCAAATAGATCACCCTCCCTTCTATTTTAGCTCCAAAATTGGATAATATGTTCCTAACCTTATTTGATTCCACCAACAAAACTAATAACATTGATAAAGTGCTTTTGCGGCTGTCTCCCTTAAGCTACCTACAAATTTTCAACTCAATCTATCTTCTTTCATTTCTGCATTTAATTGATTAGTTAGTGTTTGAGATTCTTTAATAAGAACTCTGTCATATCGTTAAGTTTAAATAAAGGTCACTACAAGTCACGTGAAGATGGCGTAGGTTTCTCCCAAGTCATTGGTTCTAGATCCCGAACTCTTTTTGATCTGAAGTGGACCACTGGAAAAAAAAAGGAAAAAGAAAAACTGAAAAAATGCACTCAAATTACAGGCAAAGCTGTTTCCTATTTTTGAGCAACCTAGGAGTGGAATTTTCAGTTTCTGACAAAGGCAGTAGGGCAGAGTGCTCTACAGGGTCTAATGGTTGCAAAGTTTGCTTTGAGTCTGTCATTTTGATATATTATTTGATTGGATTACAATCAATTGCAAGCCTTATGTGACCCTTTCATTGGGATGTTATGGATTTGCATCCCACGGTTGCAGGAATATTTGCCTGGGTCCAATCAGACATTTCTCATGAGGAAAACAAGTGGAGACAAAGCTGTATCACAATTAAATTGACCTGGTAAATCATTGGGTCAAAAGTATGTAATGTCCCCTTTTTCAAAATTAATAATTTGATAAAGTGCAAAATAAATTATTTTATGCACTTAAAATTATTATTAATTTAATTTGTAAAAGAAAAGAACTAAATTAGCCCACTTAAAAAAGAGAATAAAGTAAATTTTACTTTATTTTAGTGTGGTGGAACTCCTTATAGTAGATCATCCCACTTTAGGTGGGTGGAAAAAGTAAGTAACATCAGATTAGAAAATAAAGTTACTTTATTAATCCCACACGGAGCACCCCACTTGGAAAATAAAGAGGAAAATGTGTAAAAGGAGGTGTGGGGGTTCATTTCAAGGATCACTTGTCATATGAATTCATTTCTATTTGAAGATTGGAGCTTGTGCTTGCAATTTTCAGCCATTGAGGATGGAAACCCTCCTTGGTATCCTATTGGGGACGAAAACTCTCAATAGATTACATTAATTGAGGACGAAAACCCTCAATTTCTGCATTGCTGATTCATCCGGAGGTCACAATTGGGCTTCACTTAAGTATTTTAGGGCTGCATTTAAAATTTTCAGTGCTAGGGCACCATTTGAGCGAGGGCTTCAAGAAGATATCAGATTTGAAGAGTTCTGAGTGTGGAACCACCACACATTTCAGTAAATTGTGTCTTGCAAGGGTTTGTTAATCAATTTTGAGCCATTTCAGCTTGGGTGACCCACTTGTGAGGTTGAACGACCCACTTCGGGGTCTTCTATGGCTCAATTTAAGGGTTTCTTCAACTCAACTCATTGTACCCTACGGCATCATTACTGCATTTATTTCAGCTTAGAATGCTCCCAATGGTCAGCTGTAATTAACCCTCTTTTCTGTTATAAAATCGGAGATATATAATCAAATTTTGGTCTAAAAATTCACTTGTTCATTCCTGAAAATTCAATTGATATTTCTAAGCATGTTTAGCCTTCTGGGTATTGTTGAAATCGAGTTAATTGGAAAGATATTGTAAAAATCAGATTTCTGCATCTTGTGGCTAGGGTTTGCAGACCAATAACAGGTTGCTGCCCTAAATTTTGCATTAAATCTGATTGCTGTCATAAAATTTCAGAAGTCCGTATGTTGCTTTCATAATTCTCAGTTTTCTATTATTAGGGTTTTGTGCAATTTCTGAACATTTCAGATTTGAGCCCGAAAGGGATCTTACGAACTTGTGATTCAGAAGGAGAAGATCAAATGGCAAACATAATATTACTCCACGTCAATTGAATCATATTCATGTTTATTATTTTCTACTATCAAATCATATTCATATCTCTCTTATTTATTTCTTCTTTAGCTCCAAATACTTATCTTCAATAATGATCATGTGATCATTTAGGGTTTTTAATAGTGATCACCAAATAGAATCCTAAAGTCATCTTCAAGGATTTAGGCAAGAATGTATATGTCACTCCTACTAAGAATGGATAAAGGATTAAGGTAATAATGTATATGTCACTCCTACTAAGAATGGATAATATGGCTGAATCCTACAAGGAAACACTACCATGGAAACAACACCAACCATTAATTTACTATCAAATTATTCTCTTGTCAATAATACCAATACCCACAATTTTCTTGCCACTACTAGCCAACCCCACGAATTGATAACAATTTACTATCAAATTATTCTCTTGTCAATAATACCAATACCAACAATTTTCTTGCCACTACTAGCCAACCCCACGAATTGATACCAACAATTTTCTTGCCACTGCTAGCCAACCCCACGAATTGAACGCCGAAAGGGATGCAATGGAGGAAAGATATGTGGAAAAGGGAAGGAAACTAAGAAGCTTAATTATGTTGGATAAGGTATTTTATTTGTTTGTTAAATGGAGGAAAAGAGAGTGGAATAGAAGTTAAAACTAATATGGTAGGTGGTGGTGTAATGTGGGTAATGTTAGAGAGGAGAAACTAATTATGGTTAATGTTTAAAGGAAAGTACTTGAAATGCAAGTGGAGAGAAAGGGAAAAAATTGTAAAAAATGTAGTTGACAGGAAGAAAAGAGTTATGCAAAGAATCAACTTTGATGGGGAATAAGTGTTGGAAATGCTCGTGATATGGACACGAACGAAGTATCATTACAATGGGGATGTAAAGGAGGACGAAAAGTGGCAGATGAGAGAGAGTGTCTATAGTATGCTCTCTTCTAGATCAATAGGCTTCCACTCGTACTGGGTTAAGGGGTATGGGGAAGCATTATGAAACTCTAGTTTCCTACAATCATGTGACATATGTGCGAATCTTTTAAAGGGGTGAGGATCAGTTGCGCAGTCATTAAGGCAATGTATTACTGACAACCTTCTCCCCAACAAAATTAGAAGTACAAACACGTAACCGGTTCACAACCCCTCAAAGCATTCCAAGTTCAAACCCTACGTTCTAATGCTGTGAATCTCCCTCAGGCATTTCAAGACGAAAAACTTTATGTTTCTGCACTACTCCAAACAAGGAATAACAATGGCTCGTGCCTAAGAGGGTAATCCTCAAGCCAGTGACCTTGAAATTCATATTCTCCCCAACCTTAGATGCTTTGTAAAGTCTCAATCACCATTGGTTGTAGAAAGGAAGCTTGTATATGTTTTGTATGTCATGCTTCTTCCCTTGCCTAACATGTCCTGTAGCTCATCCTCATTGTCCAATTTATCCTCTCTGTTAAGAGGAACATAGTGTTAGCAAAAGCAAAGAGAAGAAAGAATATAGAGAAGGCTGAATGCACACAACTGCACTGCTCAAATGTCACAAGCAGAGTGAATTTATTATGTGAAGAGGTGGTTACAGATTGGTTGAACAGTTACCAACCGAATAACTACATAACAACTTTACATGCTATATAAAGCTCTATATTTTAACACCCCCTCTTAATGACTAAACTGGAAACAATACTAAGTTTGTCCCGAAATTTTACAAATTTCCTAAAGCCCATATGTTTAGTCATTAGATCTACAAACTGTGCCATAGGTTGTACTTCAAAATCAGCAGTCCATGATTGTCTTGCGGTTGTCGAATGAAGAACCACAAAACAAAAATCTGGTCGTGTGAGCAAAAGATGACAAGTGGTCCACTAGTTCTGTGTTACGTGATTCATTGACCATTGATGAATCATCAATGGCTGAGAGTGTCAACCCCATCTCCAGAGTGTTGAAATCAGAGCCTCGGAGAGGTGGATTGAAAAATTTATTCCAGGCTTGTGTAGCCTGCTGGAGTCTATACAGAGACTCAATTATCCTGCAATCGAAGTCACCTCGATCATGTCCTTGCAACACCATGTAGTGCTCATCCAACTTTCTCAATAAGAGAAATGTGACCATCTGTGCAGTAGGAGTTAGAACCAGCTCAACAATAGTAGGAGAAATAACCATCTCCGTCTCATTCGTCTCAGCAGTAGGAGAAATAACCATCTCTGCAATAGTAGGAGTGAGAACCAACTCCTCATTTATTTGCTCATCTATCCCCCTCTGTTGGGAAAGATCTTTCACAACACAATGAACAAATTGTTCATGCTCTACTGTCCTTCGAGCAAGTACCTCTGAGTGAGTGGCTTGGCATGCCAACTCACCATGCATTGTCAGTGCATCTAGAATAGTGGAGTCTCCATCCACAATAAACTGTTCTTCAAAATGAGGAAATCCATCCTCCCAAGGTATGTCCACCTCCCGTACATTTGGTATAGTGGATACTCCCTCCACAATAAGTGCATGTAGGTTGACTGTATCCAAGTGAACAAATATATGAGGAATGGCTTCCTCCCAAGGCATTGCAGCTTCGTGCACATCCTGTATGGTGGAGCTGTCCTCCACACGTGCATTCATGTTGATCGTAGCAGGATCAACAAGCCGATACTAACTACCTTCCCCAATACCAAGGGCAATTATCTGTCTTTGTTTCACATCAGAGACAACACACTTCTTCCCACAAAAATCCACAGAAATATTGGGATTTTCAGTTAATTGACAAAAAGATAAAAGATTCTTTTGTAAAGAAGGTACATATCTAACATTCCGTACAAACAGTTTATGAGCATTATTCAATACAATGCATATATCTCCTTTCCCTTCTACAGCAAGTGATTCGCCATCTGCTAGTACTATTGATTCAAAACAAATATTAACAGTAAATGAAACATAACAGTCCCTACGACATGAAAAGTGTGCGGACGCACCATAGTCAATGATTCAGCAACTGGCACCACTGTCATGCGAGCATGATGTCGTAAGACAATAAAGAGGATGCCCGTCATCCGAATCCCGTTCTTCTGCAACTGTTGCCACATGTTCCTCATCACATGGCTTCTTGTTTTGTTGCGAAAGATCATACATCCGCTTCCGACACTCCTTAAGGTGCCCAACCTTGTGACAGTAATAACATGTGATCTGATGCCGAGTGGAAGACTCACTAGACTGACGTTACCACTTTCCTTTTGACTGTGTGACAAGAGCACTATTTGATTGGTCACAATTAGATTTTGCCTGAATTTATTTCCGCTCCTTTTGGAATAGGTAGGAACTCACCTTGTCAAACGTGAGTGTTTGACTTTCAACCATTAAATGGAGTGCCTCCACAAATGGCTCATACGAAGAAGGTAAGCTGTTTAGATTTAGAGCCACCATATCATTGTCGTCCACCTTTTTGTTGATGGAAGATAACTGGTCTCAGAGGTCTTTCATCCGAAGTAGGTGCTCCGACAACGATCCAACTTCTTGTAACTTTACGGAAAAGAGCATATTCTTCAGGTATAACACTTGACTCTTTTCTGACGTCCGATATTTATCCCTTAGACTGGCCCACAACGTGCTTGCTACAATAGCATTCCGCACTTCTCGTATCATATCATTCGACATCGATAACTTGAGGAGCAATAACGCTTCCTTATGACGTTTGTCATAATCCGTGAAGTTCGTCGCTGGTTGACCTTAACTACCTGTGATTATTTTATCACAATCACGAAACTCCGCAAGCATTAAAATCTTATGGCTCCATACATTTAAATTAGTGCCCGTTAATTTTTGTGTTTCGACAAAATCAAGTGTGAAGTATTTGCCATTTTATTATTCCAAAGTAACTGAAAATAAAATAATATTTTGCCCACCAATAATATATTATTTATTCCAACAAATAGTGTGAAATTAATTATGCAAATGTAAGATGAAGACCTTTGTTGAAAAATGAATATTATTTCAGTGTATTAATTCACCGACCTTTCAAAAGGGAAGAACAAGAAATGACTCTACCTCTGCTGACTTTACTTGCGACCAAGTAGGACTGTTTTTGGCCCACACAACAATTCCACACGGTTTGAATCTGCAACTGGGTATATCTGAGGATTTGTGACTGGTTATTTTGAACCACGACTTTTCCAAAATTTGACTGTTTGCCCTTGTTTTGCCCTCGTCAAACTGTGGATTTACTTTGCCTTCACGATTTTGTGCCCTTGGTTTTCCTTCTCCACGACTTTACCACTGTCGATTGTGCCTTCGAACCATGATTTTGCTCAAAGACGACTTCACAGTATTTACCCTTGTCTTCACACGAATGTTAAAAGGCTTTGCCTACCCACGTAAAGGCACAAATCCTTGACTTGTTTGAATGCCCACAAATGTTGCCCTTGTTTCTCTCTTCGCGTCTGGTATTTTTATCCAAATACCTTCACGTTTTACCAAATTCGTGCCCTGTTAGGGCTTCCTCGAATTTCCAGTTCGTGCCTCTTGGAGGCTTCCTCAAACTGCAACCTTGGATGCTTTGATACCAATGTTAGCAAAAGCAAAGAGAAGAAGGAATACATAGAAGGATGAATGCACACAATTGCACTGCTCAAATGTCACAGGCAAAGTGAATTTATTATGTGAAGAGGTGGTTACCGATTGGTTGAACAGTTACTAACCGAATAACTACATAACAACTTTACATGCTATATAAAGCTCTATATTTTAACACATAACATCAAAAAAACTAATAACTGTTATAGTTGGAGATGTGGATGTGTAGGCCCTTGATTTAGTGCTCTTACAAAGAGGGTAAAACATGTTTTCACTTTTTGTTGCCATTTGTTTGGTTTCCCTTTGATTTCGCTAATCTCTAAAAGTTGCAAATGCAATAAAAAGTAGGGATTTTCAAGTTGGTGACTATTAAGATTGAATTAATGTTCAATAAGTGTTGCATTAAATAGATTATCTAATTATAGTAGGAAAAAGTGACATGGAATTCATACGTGAAATGTTAGGAAAAAAGGATCGGCTATATTTCCTCCAATAGATTCCCCAACTCAAAAATTCTCTTCCCTCAATCCCCATCTTCATCATGACTCTTGCCCCATCCAATGTTTTACCTTCAACCCTTCATTCTTCAACACCTGCCTATCGAAAGCTCCAGTGCACGGAGTGGGTGTCATTGTTAATTGCAAAGAATACTGTTTCCACCATGGTACATTAGAGTGGAACATGTTTTCTTAGCATGGAATTCTTTGTTGAGTAAGCTTAGAACATCATAAATTATCATTTTCTTAATAAAACAACACCCAAAGTAAGGAAATTTTATTTTATTTTCTTGAAATGCTTTTGGGTTTGCAGGTCAATATTAACAATAATACATTATACTAGGTCAATGCATTACAATATTTTTCAATGAGAGAGGATGTTAAACTTGCAAAACATGACATCGGCTCTTTTTTTGAATGTTGATAACAAAGCGGTTCATTAGATATCCGTGTAGCACCAAATAGGAAATAATTTCCATGGGTTAGAATTATGAAATGACAAAGATAAAAAAAGCTAAATGTGAGAAATGTATTAATGTTCGGCAATTTCATTTCCATAGTATCCATTCTTCTCCAAAAAAAGAAAGAGAAATAGGGTGGCCTTTCCATGGTTTACAAAGGTATAGTTATTTCCAACGCAATTAGAATTGTGACACATTTGAATATACTATCTTTGATAGGTCTGTCTAGTTTTTCTTTTTTTAAAAATTATTGGGAGGTGATAAATTTGGAAAGAAATTTTGACATATATCTAGAAGGTTTGATTGAAACATTTTGCATATCGAAGAGAAATGAAGGAGATAATCTTCTGGGGGTAGAGGGTGGATATGATGAAGTATTGAGTAACTTGAGTCAACTTAATCAAAAACAATATTTGGTTTAAGAATAATGTTGTATTGTCTAATTTAAGCCATATGGAGGGGTTGCTCATTACAATATTTGACATGTTGAGGAAAATCCAAGGAGAGAATATTTTGGGGGTGGTTGGCGGATATGATGAAAGAAGTATTAAGTAATATGAGTCAAGTTATTTAAAAAATAGTGTGGACCTTCCACAACTAAAAGAAACGGAGAATTTGTTCGATAAGACGAAGACATGAATGGAAAGGTGGAAAGAAAAATGCTGGAATTAAATTCCCGCAATGCCCCACACCTATTGCATGGCTCATATTGTTCCTACCTAAATAATATCTTCTTATATCTATGCCACACTTTGTCATCTCGATCTTCCTCGCATTATTTACATGAGTTCGATTTGTGATCGGGTGTGATTGCTAGCTACAATGAATCATTAGACTTGCCTTTTTCTGTCATGCTACATTGCACCCGAACATGTTTGCTTTGCATGATATCCTTTCTTGTGTAAGCTTAGGACATTGTAAATCATCGTTTTCTTGATTTAAAAATAATAGGAAAAGAAAGGAAATTTAATTTTTATTTACTTGAAACGTTTTTGGGTGTGTAGGTCAACGTCAACAATAATACAATATAGAAAGTTAATAATGAAGTGGTTCATGAGATATCCATGTAGCACCAAATAGGAAACAGTTTCCACACGTTAGAAATATGAAATGGAAAAAATAAGAAAGCTAATTGTGAGAAATGTATTGATGTTGGGCATTTCCTTTTTATGGTGGTCTTTCTTCTCCAAAAAGGAAAGAAAGATAGAGTGGTCTTTCCATGGTTTACTGAGGGCTGGTTATTTCCAAGTAGGTAGAGCTGCCTATCAACTACAACCAATTGGGAGGCCAACTTGATAGCGTGGAGAAGAATTAAAAAGGCAACAAACTATTAAAAAATATTATGTCGCCAATACAGTGGTAGCAAAGTTAACAACCTTGCATCAATATATGTAATTTAGAAAAAACACATGATCTAATGGTTGATATGTTGCAAGCCCTTCGAAGAGGCTCGAACACAGGCTCGATTCTTGAATGCCCCTTTTCCTCCTCAATAACAATAACGAGAGAAGGTAACGCAAAAATGTTCTCGATCTATAGATGGGATCCAAATCATACAGAGAAGCCCCAACAAAAGGAGTACAACATTAACTCCAAGAAGTGTGGGCTAATGGTGCTGGATGCTCTAATTAAAATAAAGAATGAGATGAACCCTTCCCTAACCTCCAGGCGATCTTGCAAAGAAGGAATTTGAAGCTCTTGTGGAATATTGAACATCAATGTTTGCAACAGTCTCGCCTGCCTCACCAAGATTGTCTTTGCCTTGGCGTCCGCCACCAGCTGGCCGATATATCTGATCGGTGGTCGCTTTACCTGGGAGATGCTCAGAGAAGTCTTACCCTGTTTCTGATGCTTCTCTCCCGCTCGCACTTTGTATATTGTTTGGGCTACAATCCCATTGACCTACTTTTGTGGTCATTCGTTGGACATTAATATATTTATCTTATCTTATATTATCTAGAATAAACTAGATGACATCAATGATCAATCATCAAACTCTGCATCGCTGGTGGAAATGGGATCCTCAAGGTCATCTTCATCAATATCATCACCGGCCTCTGGCTTTGACTCGGACCCATCAAAATCCTCAAGTACATCTGTAACAACTGTATTGGCATATGAAAAAGGCTACAATGACAACTAGACATGAAAAAGACAACACACAACAATGGAAATAATGCACTAGACACACTTACTTATCAAGACATTAATTGCAATCAAATTAAAAAGTAATGATAAAATATTTCAAATTATATTAAATAGCTAATAAAATTTACCCAAAAATTAGGCGAAGTATATAGTTGTAAAATATACATAGAAAAGAAAAATCAGAAGGCTCTATCAACTATAAATGTAATATTGCTACTAAACTTACATGCTTCAAAGCCAATACATACATATAAGTCTTGTGTTTACTATTGGAACTGCCCGTTATATTAATATAATAAAAGAGAGTTACATAATAAGGGGTGACCGGATAACACACGGTCCCACAAAACGCCACAAGGGCACTAGATCAGCAAAAATTGCCACAAAGGCTTACATTAAAATGCCCCAAGGGCAATCAGAGAGAAGAAAACAAGCACCAATATCAAGCACACGCCGCTGTTGCACCAGGAGGAGGGGGAGGATCATCCCGAGGAGGGATGAAGGCTCCATTGTTAGGCTCTACGGACGGAGGATCCACTTGCTAGCCATCGTGATCGGAATGCTGCATTTGAAGAGGCACCATAATATTTATAAACACGAGACTTTTTTTTTTGCTATTGGCGGACTGCTTACCTGGAAAGTCTCGTGTTTATAAATATTGTATTATATTTATAATAGAGATAAACCCAATTTAATAAATATTAGTAATAAATAGAAAATGTTGGAAATAAGAACCATATTTAACTAAATTAAGATTTAATAGTGTAAAAATAGGAAACATAGTTTGAGTTTCTAACATCTAATACTTTTTGATTCACTTATTAAAGTTAGAGAGACGAGACAAAACAAGAGTTTGTTGAAGAGAGGAGAAACCTAACTCAAGAGAGCTTCAGGCTACATTATATTTATGTTCTATAAGCTAGTATATGTGGGAAACAACTCCTGTGTTTTGAGAGGGGTGGGAGCAATGCCTCCACATCCATATTCATTTTCATCTCCCATGCCCGCAAGACTATTTAAAGAGTTGAAACATTCCTATCTTGTGCAAATCCAACCACGGTTGAGATCTAAACCCACCGCAGTGTCCTGACATACAAACATTTGTATGAGACGCGAGAGTATGCAAGTATATTCAATAACAAATGAAAAATAAAAAAAACTATTTCAAATAGAAAATAGCATTCCGAAAAAGGTAAAATAAAATAAGAATGTACCTGTGAAAATGTTGTGGGGTGTTGTGTGGTGTCAATGTTGCGGGTGCACCTGAGCTTCTGCCTGTTGTGAGCTTTATGATTCTGGAACCAATAAAACACATTCTTCCCTTCTATTTTACAATTATGTTTTGTAGGGATATAGGTCCATTGTAACTGAGGCCGACAATGGGAATGCGAAAAGGAGTTTCTTTGAAGCTGTAGAGAATTTATGTGGAAGCTAAACAAGGAACCGGGGACAATTCTCGTGAATTTATTGAAGCTGATCAAAGTATGTCAAAGACTGCAAATGCCCCACATTTTGTATCCCACTAGTGAACTCATTGTGGGAAAGGGAGAGATATTTCAGAGAGGAAGGAAAAGAAGGTAGGGTTCCTGAAAGGCCGTTTAATTTCACTGATCTGTTCCTGTCCCTCATGATGGCGACGGAGGAATGGCCACCTGCACCTAGGACCCTGGACATGTCACTCTCTCTGTCCATTCTGCCCACCATTTCTGACCGACGCCATATTTTTCATGCTTCGCGTTTCCCATGACAGTCCATCCATTGCTCGCCACGTGTAGCGTAGATATCAGTTCGTGCTTCGTCAACCACCAATTCTCATGCGTTCGTTTCTCTGTCCGTTGTCCTAGGGGGAGGAGCCTTCTGCCTTTTGGCATAACAAGGTAACACCATTAGTAACATGAATAAAATGAAAATTCAAGTTTGTGAATGTTATTTTAATCTCAAGAACTTATTGTAGGACCTCCCAATAAATATCCTTCTCTTTTGTTGCTTTTGGATGCTCACAATAACCTGATCTCCCAACCTCTGATCCAAAGCAAGGTTCTTCAAAGATTAATATTAGAAAATGAACCTTTAGCTCCCTACATATCCTCCACAAAAATTGGAGGGATTTATCCAAGTATCTCTTACGATGGATCTATTGATCCTAATTTTCATCTCAAAACCTTTGGAAACCTCAACAAAGAGTGGATAAAGACAAACATTTACACAACTACCAAACTATTACCAAAAAACCAAACAGATGATTCTTTAGAATGGTATACTCATCTTTCCTCTCATTAGATCAATAAATTTGAGGTTTTAATACATTATTTATTCAAAGAATTCCAACAAAATAATCTCCCCAAAAATTCTTGTAAAAATTCCATCAACATGAAACAACTATCCAATGAATTAGCCCAAGATATTATCCAACAATGGGAATCCATGGCAAAAAATTGGTGACCATAATCTAGCCGATCAATATATATTCCAAATATTTCTTACAACCTTGTATCCCAAACTACAATATAAGGTTTGATATTTTCCCCACTCCATATTTTAGGAGGCCCTCAAACTAGCTAAGTGTAATGTCCCCAAATGAACATATTTGACCCAAGTTGGATTTTGGGCAAATCCAAACTCCAGAAGCAATATAATAAATTACTTATCAAATCAAACACTGCATATCTGAATTTTATATGAGAAGTGTGACTAGGGTGGAGTAAAATACCACCACAAATCAACCCCTAAATCTATATCATTCCACGCAAATCTGATACCACTAATTTATTAAGCCCAAATATGTATAAAAATGCAGATTTCTGATATAAACAATGCTGCAATAAATTATTTAAAAACCATGTCTGCAACATAACTTCAAAAATTCATATCTTTTGTTAGAGAAGTCCAAATGAGCTGAAACTTTGGATTTTGGGCCACAAAAATATGAAGAATAATATTCTAACATTAGTTTTCGCACAACAAACACGAAACCCTAATTTTTCCCTAAAAAGTAGGTCGCCCAGCACATTTAGGGCATCAAATCAGCTCCAAAAATTATGAAATTAATTTATTTTGATTCCCAAAATTCAGTACAATGAGCAGCAATAAATTTCAGACCTGGAATGTCTCAAATACACTGCAAACCAGCCAAAAGATGGATCGCTCCAACTGGTGCAATGAACATACAATTGTTGCAATTTTATTCTTCAACAACACTGCTGAAAATAGTAGAAATCTGTGAAAGCCCAATAGAATTTCCTGAATGGAAATTCCTCTCAAATTCTTGGGGGTTTTCGTCCACAAGAGGGAAATACTAAAGGTTTTCGTCCTTAGATATTTTTATGCAAAAGCTACAAGCTTAAGACACAAATAAAAAATTATCAAGTGAATATCGAATGCCTCTCAAGCAAGTCTACTTCTCCTTTTAAAGGAAGAAGAGACCCAAAGGAACCTCCAAAATATCCAATCAGCTTGCATGATTCTTTCAATGCATTTTCCACCCTCCATTTCTCTTAGGGAGAATACAAAAGGCATTTAATAATTATTTTCTTCTCCCAAGTCTGGTCGCTTTTTTCCCTAGAGGGAATAGAAAATAGAAATGTTTTATCCTTTCTAAGGTCCCATTATTCCTTCAAGGCAAGTCGTCATTTTCCCTAGAAAATACAAATTAAATAAGTGTTTTTCTTTTTATGCACTTTTCTAGGTTCTATTTTAATGTTAAGTTTATTAATTTATTATATGTGCTATTATATTTTTATTTTTTTTGCACAATATAATAAAATTAATAAAACTTAAGTCACCCTTATATTTTTCCTTTGGCCGTCGGGTTGACAAAATAGGCCAAAGGTCTTCGGTTGGGAAGGGGATATTACAGTCCTCCCTTCCCAAAATTGCTTGCCCTCAAGTAATTATGAATTTGTTTTGTCCAAGTGCCATGCACAATAGACAAAACATGTTGAAGTGATCTGCAAGCCTGGCACCTGTACCTGTCAAGTGGGCTAAGACTTGCCCCCATATATCTTCCATGAGATGCTCATATACATGTACTTGGAGCAATGGTTCAACAAACTTCAAATGAAAACTTCATCTTCTACCATATCATGCATCTCATGATGAAAATAAATTGGAATGGGCAGCAATAAATAAGACACATTATCATTCACCTCATACCTTGGAGTACCCTCATTCTTTGTCTTTATGATGACTTGACTTTGCTGCACCAAATTCTATGTATCCTTGTACACAAAGGGCTGAGTATCTTCACCAAACAACTTATCATGAACTGCTGGTTTGGAAATTGAAGCAACCTGCAATTTCACACAAGTGTCTATATGAGGCTTCTCCTCATGTGCTAGCTGCTCCATAGAGTCTTCTTTCGTGGGTGTAGTCTTCCTTGTCTCAATTGCCTTCATCTTTTCCTTGAACTCTTGTAGGCGTTGTCTTGCTTGGGCGGCTATCAACCTAGCAGCTCTAGCTCTGCTATTCCATTCCTCACACTTTTTAAGAGTTTCCATTACATCTTCTTCGCTTGCATATATGAACTTCTTCTCTTGTCTATTATCAATTTCCCTAGCAAGCAAAGTTTCACTAACACCATTATTTTGCTCAATGGAGACCATACCTTTTGAAGCTTCTTCTTCTTCATTTGGTTGTAGATCAGATTTGTCCTCCTCTACCCCTTGCTCCTCTTTGTTCTCTGGTACATCGAACCTCTCCATGAACCTTTGGCTACAGTCATCAAAGAAGTAGACAAATTCTTCCCCTTGGGTCTTTATCAAATGATACCACCAATCCTTTGCTATACCTTCCAAATGATAAGGGATGAATTTGAGGGCATCATCCACACACATAGGATTTGATAGCAAGTATGCCTCCAATTCTAACAACCATGATCTCACAGAAATTTTATTAGTACCATCAAAAATAGAAATCTTACCCCGCCATGGTAGTAACTTTCTAAAGAACTACATGTTTAATGCCCTTTTTTCTGCTTACATTCAAATCTGATTTTTTTCTTCATAGGCTGGGAGGATACACTGCTCTGATACCACTGTAATGTCCCCAAATGAACATATTTGACCCAAGTTGGATTTTGGGCAAATCCAAACCCCAGAAGCAATATAATAAATTACTTATCAAATCAAACATTGCAGATCTGAATTTTATATGAGAAGTGTGACTAGGGTGGAGTGAAATACCACCACAAATCAGCCCCTAAATCTATATCATTCCACGCAAATCTGATACCACTAATTTATAAAGCCCAAATATGTATAAAAATGCAGATTTCTGATATAAACAATGCTGCAATAAATTATTTAAAAACCATGTCTGCAACATAACTTCAAAAATTCATATCTTTTGCTAGAGAAGTCCAAATGAGCTGAAACTTTGGATCTTGGGCCACAAAAATATGAAGAATAATATTCTAACATTAGTTTTCGCACAGCAAACACGAAACCCTAATTTTGCCCTAAAAAGTAGGTCGCCCAGCACATTTAGGGCATCAAATCAGCTCCAAAAATTATGAAATTAATTTATTTTGATTCCCAAAATTCAGTACAATAAGCAACAATAAATTTCAGACCTGGAATGTCTCAAATACACTGCAAACCAGCCAAAAGATGGATCGCTCCAACTGGTACAATGAACATACAACTGCTGCAATTTTATTCTTCAACAACACTGCTGAAAATGGTAGAAATCTGTGAAAGCCCAATAGAATTTCCTGAATGGAAATTCCTCTCAAACTCTTGGGGGTTTTCGTCCACAAGAGGGAAATACTAAAGGTTTTCGTCCTTAGATATTTTTATGCAAAAGCTACAAGCTTAAGACACAAATAAAAAATTATCAAGTGAATATCGAATGCCTCTCAAGCAAGTCTACTTCTCCTTTTAAAGGAAGAAGAGACCCAAAGGAACCTCCAAAATATCCAATCAGCTTGCATGATTCTTTCAATGCATTTTCCACCCTCCATTTCTCTTAGGGAGAATACAAAAGACATTTAATAATTATTTTCTTCTCCCAAGTCTGGTCGCTTTTTTCCCTAGAGGGAATATAAAATAGAAATGTTTTATCCTTTCTAAGTTCCCATTATTCCCCCAAGGCAAGTCGCCATTTTCCCTAGAAAATACAAATTAAATAAGTGTTTTTCTTTTTATGCACTTTTCTAGGTTCTATTTTAATGTTAAGTTTATTAATTTATTATATGTGCTATTATATTTTTATTTTTTTTGCACAATATAATAAAATTAATAAAACTTAAGTCACCCTTATATTTTTCCTTTGGTCGTCGGGTTGACAAAATAGGCCAAAGGTCTTCCGTTGGGAAGGGGATATTACACTAAGAGACAAGACTACTTTATGAGGAAATTTCAGTAACCTCAACATAACTAACCAAAGATACTTCTAAAACAACCACCAATGTTATTAATCCATAAACAAATCAACTCCCTTCTAATGGTAAATCAATCACGCCTTCTTCAAATAATTAAAATCCAAGTAGTTCAAACGCTACTCATGTAAACCCACACCAATGGCCCTTGAGTAACCAAGAACTCAAGCAAATAATGACCATCCCTAAATTACATCAAACCGATCCTTCCAAAACCGTGCCTCTATGGTATGATTTGAAAAATACAATTTGATGGCATGCTAACACTGGGAACTCCTATGAAAATTGCCCAGAACTAAAAATATTGCCTTCGACTACATATTAGGTGCTAATTTTTATATTGAAGCATTCACTAAAGAACACTATGAAAAATACCATTCACTTGTTCAAAGACTAAGTTTAAAAATCCTATCATAGGTTCAACATCTTAAAACATATCATAGGACCCGTGAACTTTTCCTCTTACGACTTTTATTCAAAACTTTGAGGGTGAGTTCCTCTATGTTGGTCCGATCAATCTGATCTAAACTATCTCAATTCCAATTCTGAGACATTGATCCCCCAACCACACTCAAAAATTTCCCACATCCCATGCACCATGATCTTGTAAATCAGCATAAGTATCGCATCTCAAGATGAGATGTCACCTTACATGGAAACCTCTAATCCGCATAAATTTAATTGTTGAGCCCACTCCATTAATTAGTGATTCACACCTAATTAGAACATTGCAAGTTGAACCCTACAACACATCACATTTGTTTATCTAATTTAGTTGAACAAGATATAACAAAGTTCAGTCATGCAGCTTACGAGACAAATTCAATTTAACTCTCAACATTAATACCATTACAAATCTTATAAAAATTTCAATTGTATTTCCTTGATAAACTTAATTCCATGCCTTGTAAGATTAATCTCATGGAACTTATGCGTACATCTCCTCAGCATTACAAATTTCTCTTACAAAAACTTCAAGCCTTAAGAGGGTTCCTTAGCAACCACTGACGAATACCATCCTTAAAAACCTTCACATACCATCGATGTTCACGTCATTGAAACCATGACTTGTCCTCAAGCTAAAAAATCACTCTTTATTGATTTTGTCAAGGAAAACATGATTATAGATGATTTTTTTTTTCCATTCCAATGACCCTCCTCTCTTTATTAATGTCACGATTGAAATGATGCTAAAATAAGGAAGGTCTTAGTGAACGAAGGATTGATAATCAACATTATATATTTTGGGTTGATATAGAGGGTTCCAATTATAGCCAGTGTCTCTCAATACAGGAGAAAAAAGGAGGGTCAAGACCTTAGGATACTCAAAACAATACCTTAAGACTCAACTATTGTGGATTTTAGAAAAATATTCAGAAGCCCCTTAGATGTAAGTGGATTCTCATCACCATGGGACCTGTTATCCAAAAATTCTATACGCTTTTAAAAATCGTAATATTGTAAAAATTTAAACCTTTCTGCCTCATCTGAGCCTCATCACCTTTTGCTGCCCGGGGCCGATCCATACTTGATTACAGTTACACTTGCTTATCATAATATATATATTGAGTAATCTTTGGCATTTCATGTTAATGAAGTTATGATATTCAACATAATTGGCATGTTTCTAGTGGTTGGCAATAATGCGGATTTTCAGTTCATAAACCTATTGCATTGTTGATCTTATGCACCTTGTTTTGATTTGGTTGTGTCTTGTTCAAGTTGTTGCATTAAGTATAAGTCATGATCGTCATTGCTTTGTATATCATGATGATATTTGTTATCTGAATGAGATATGGCACGATGATCTTGTTGCCATTTGATAAGGTGGTTAGGGTTTTTGATTTTAACATAGTAATTACTATGGTTATCAATCTTTGAAAGGTAGTAAGTGTAAGTTGAGATAATGTGCAAGTCTTAATATCACTTGTCACTAATTTTGAAAGGCATATTTTAGTGGCATTTACACTGCTAAAATTAGCAGGAATATTTGAAAAGGATATAGTGATCACTAAGGTTGGCGGGTGGAATTTTCAAGTTCATAGTTTTCTAATTGTTTTGGTGGCGATAATTGATTGGTAGTGATTGAGTGTGGCATTCAATACTCTTGAAAACCGAGCCTTCACTGGCAGGATTGTAAATCTGTAATGTCATTTTCTTTTTTATTTGTTTGATGCTACTCTGGCCTCCTCCTACCTTTTTCTCAATCTTCTAGCTCACTGTGCTTGTCAAAGAATTCATATCAGTTGAATTAGCACCATTCTGAGTTTCTCGGCCTCATTTTGGGCTTGTGTTGGGTGTCTTTCTTTTTGACCCGACCTTTTTTCTATTCAGTAGCATATAAAGCCAGGTATGAAGCTTAAACTTGCCCGACTGAGTTTATTTAGTGAAATGGGCTATTGATAAAACCTGTTATTTATTGCCCAGTGATCTTTTACTCTTGCACTTTGACTCAAATATAGAATTCCTCTTTGTTGCTTGGTTATGATTTCGAGCATGTTTGGTTCTGGATTTGCATTACTTTATTCTTCTTCTTTTTAATTGTCGATTCCCTTATTGCATGCACAAACTAGATACACATTTTGGTTTTATTGTGCATAGAATCCCTTGTTAAGTTATGTTTTACTATGAAGTTGTGGGTATTTTTGAAACCAATGAACAAACTCTCGGCAGGTAATAATGGGTTTTTCATTTAGATCTATGTTTGAGTAGTGTGGAAAATGGGAATTTTGGTTATTGTATACATCAAAGATTTTGATTCGAAAGATTGTGTTGTCTTGGATAATTTAGTTGAGTTTTCTCGAAATACCTAGTTTTGAATGGCATTAATGATAAGGAATTTGATGGTCACAGACCCAGGAAGTAATGTGGAAATAGTGAAAAGTAGTACTTCTCTGTATTCATGAAAAATATAATCTTCACTGTTTTCTGGAAGAGAAGAAATAATGAATCCTTTCATTACTGTTTTCGCATGCAAGTATGCATGGGTATGAGATGAAATTTATGATCTGTTGTATAATGTAGTACTCATTTATGTTTTGTTAATGGAATTAGTGAAGGTCAGTAGTGAGAATTTTCTTTTTCAAAACAAGTATGATATCACATTGGTAGTGAACAGTTGTCTTGTTTACAATGAATGAGCAATTATGGCTCAGTATTGGCTATCTTGAAAAATACAAATAATGATCTATTTTCAAATAAACTTGTAGAAGAGTTGCACCCTTAGTGGATTACTGCATTCAAGTGATTTTTTTTTGAATGGCTCAATGTCATGTGATCTTCTTTTCATTTTCCTTATAGAGATATATTTCAGGCACGAAAAAGATTCTCATAAGGCATTTGATACTTTGTTTAAACAGTCATACGAAAGCTCTCAAAATGTGAGCTAGTATTGTATTTTTGGAATATGAATTTGTTTTCTGGGCATTCCATGATGAAGAACTAGGTAGTATTTTATGCATAATATGAAAGTTTTTTGTTAAAGATGGATTGAGATCGTTGCTATAATATTTGGTAACAATTGAATCGATATGAAGAAATCCTTGTAACAGGTGAAGTTTGACATTTGTGAGAACATGAAATAATACTTATTGAACTTTAGTGTTATTAACTTATTTGTTTATCGATTCATTGATAATTACTTCAACTCTTTGTCAAATAACCATGAAGTCATAAATATAAAAAAACTGTTAGAAAATAAGGTTTAGTGCTCACACTTATTAGCAAACGTATTTGTATGGGGTTGTTAAATTGTTATAACACCCAAATATAATGTGTGTGTATGCACGTGCAAAGATAGCAAGGTTGTTTATAACAATCCTTGTAAATAGCTATTGTTATGCGAGTTGGAACACTCTCACTTAAATAGGAGGTATTCGTATTTACTAGGAATGAGAAGTTAGAGTCATAATATTATATAATTGTAATTTGCCCTGTATGAATCAAGAATAGAAGAAGTGAGTATTATTGTGTTGAGTTTTATTTTGCATATTATAAAATTCTCTCACCAAATTAACATTTGGTATCAGAGCATATGGGATTTTGGGCATTGTGAGGGGTGTCTAAAATATCTGATTGCCCCAATTGATGAGACTTTAATCTTGTAAAAAAAAAGTGTAGATTTTAATGTAGTTTAGTTTTGTTGAGTGTTTATTTATTTTATTTAGTTCTGGTGAAAGAAAGAGGTGGAGACAGAGTTCCTTTGAATCTCGATTACCTAGATTTGCAGTCTTCAAACAGTACCTCAAACTGGTCATTGCCCAGTTGCCTACCTGAGGAAAGTTTCTCCTATAATTATTAGCAAGAACAGGGAGAGCAAGTTTCAGTTATAGCCAAGCGCTTGGAGGGATATTTTGTCAAAGGGCACAACCTTCTGTCAGAACTGCACACTCTACAGACCTGTACATTACAAATTAGTCATTGCTATATAGACGTGGACAACTATGCTATACAGTTTTGTCGATAGATCTGCATTCAGCTACGCTATACAACCACCATTTGGAGCTCTTACCACTCTGATTTGATAGACAGTGCTATATGCATTGTATAGATTCCATGCACGCCTACATTGCTGATTCTTTCGATGTAGATGTCATCTGACTGTAAGTGCATTCATACATCCATGTATCAGTCATATGCTGACCTCAAAAATCCACTCGCCATCAATCTCGAACTTTGGGAAACCAAAGTTTTTCTGTCTGCATGCGTACTCATTCAACGAGTTGCAGAGTATTTTGAATTGTTTTGAGCCTTTCTGCATTCTATTATCTCTCGGAGTGCCTCTCCTACTCCAGCCCGATCTGGCTGCATTACTTTCTCACCTAAACAACCTTTGGTTCCTCAAACCGCCCAACGGTAAAAGCAGTTTCTTATCTAAACTTGCAATTTTAGGTTTTCGGTATTATTTGTTCTTTGGTATTGTTAGGCTGTGTTAAAGTTCATTTCTATTAATTTAGTTAGGATAGAACTTATAAGGTTGATATCATTTAAAGTTTTATTATTTGGCCCTTGTCAAAGAAATAGTTATGTCATAAAAGACAAGGTCAAATAGAGTCATTATCAAAATTGTAAATGTATATCGATATTAAAATTCAAAGTCATATTTATGTGTCATCTTTATTGTTGTCCAAGTAGAACCATTTTATGTTTGTCAAATGTCGAAAAAGTTGTTGTGTCATTGTATTTTCAAAATTTATTGTGGGTCACTATCAAAAAGTCTATAAAATTAAAAAAAAAATGCCCACATTTCAATTGGGTTCATTATCGTTTGTACGCAATGTCCAAGTCTAAATTGTGGGGGGATTGTAAATTTAAGCTTCAAAATCCTATTTTGCTGAGTTAGCAACGTCACATCAAAGGATGGAGGTAATGGAGGATGGAAGACAATCAACATCCTCTCGCCAACCACAAGCAATAGAGCCGCATAATGATGTTGTGGCATGTGTTTTTGGTGCTTTTCAATTTTCATGTTTTGTGCGATTTTGTATATAAGAACAAAAATAGTAGTCCTGTTCGAATTTGTAATAAGTGAGTATCATTTCCATATGTAACCTCTTGATGTAAAAATGTTGTAGAGAGCAACACAAGTTTAATACAGATCATGGATCTTGAAAAGGTTCGTGGTAATCCAAAAAACCATATGAGGTGAGTAGTTGATGGGTTCCTATTCATGTCCAAGTTTGTGGTAAAACTGCGGAAAACCATGGAAGGATGATGAGAGATGCCTTTCATTTGGATCAAGATCATGAACCACAAGAATCGGGCGTGCCACCAGAGTTGGGCATACTGTAAAAGGAAGTGTGATTGTGTTTCTACCATGTTCGCATGAAGGAGGCAGAATGTTAGAAAATAAGGTTTAGTGCTCACATTTATGAGCAAACATATTTGTATGAGGTTGTTAAATTTTTATAACATCCAAATATAATGTGTGGGTATGTACGTGCAAATGATGCTAGGTTTGAAAGGTTTGCCCAAGGGCAAGAGAGATTGGATAATATGATGGCACAATTGATCCATACCATGCAACATCCAAATGGTGAAGGAAGCTCTTCAAGGGAAAACAATAAAATCTAGCCACCAAGAACCATGAGTGATTCTTCATTTAGGTCATTCCGGCCTACTTTCCTTTCAAAAGAAGAAACCATTCCGGTGAGGGAAACTCAACCCTCTGTAGTGGATGACATTGCTGCCAACTACGCTGTATATAGAGCCCTTCCGGTTGAGATCCGGAAAGAACTACCACTTGCCACATTCATGGGATTGCAGAAAGATCGGGTTGGAATTGGACCAAGACCTAAACTGCGAGCTACACAAGGAAACTTGCAACATGTCTTGAGGAAGGAAGAGGAAAAAAACTTCCCAATTGTAATGGTGGAGTAAGAAGAACAATCAAAGTTGTTGGACATTGAGAGGTAGTAGCCCATGGAAGCCCTGGAAGCGTCGGTCAATCTTTCTAACATTGCAATGTTCGAGTCATTACCTTTTGAGAGAGACTTAAAGAGTTCTCCCTTATTGACGAGGATAGAGGAAGAAATCCTGGGGCATGAACTGAAGAAAGAAAAATCAAATCTGCAAGAAGTTTTTGAGGTGGAGTTCCAAGAAGACGATGTTGAGGGGCATGCACATGAGAATAGGGCTATACTGGTTGTTAATGTTGATTTTCAACTTGCTAGAATTTTTAGAACAACTTATGGGAAGCAAATTGATTGTGTTCACGACTTCAGCAAAAATCATGAAGATGTTTTATTGACTTCTAATGTTTGCATTTGTCAACAAGATTCACTTGTTGAATGTGAAGAGTTCAAGGTCAAGGAGAACGTTGATCCTAACCCAGAAATTCTGAGTCACAAGGTTGGGGATGTTGAGGATATCTCAACACATGGCAATTCAACAAAGGAAGGTGAATACTTTGAGGCCAACCAAAGGTATGAAAGTTTTTCAGAATTTTATTGCTTTCCTACTATGTCATTACACAAAGCTTGTCATCATGGGCAACATGCTAGAAATGGTGATAAGATGAAGGGCACATGGAGTAGCAAAGAGCACATAGATCCTTTCGTACAAGTTCAAAATTGTTTCTACATAAAAGTATGAGATCCGAGTGATCTTTGCAGATACAAAAAGGGCCACTCCTTGGGACCAAGCCTTACATTTGAAGAGAAGGTCGCAAAGATAGTCACCATTGGCAAGGCAACAAGATGCTTGTTGCGGAAAGGTGGTAAGCATAATATATGTTTGTTTTGTTGTTGTTCAAGGTTTTAGCATGATTTTGACGGAGTCAAGCTACATACGGGGTGGCCACCATTGGATGTGTGAAGGAGAAGTCAAGGAGGATGTATTTCTTCAAAAGGGCTTCACTATTCCAGGTTGTATAGATGCTGTTATTCACATTTCAAGCCTGCCCAACAGTTTGCATGCAGCCATACACTTGAGCAATTTTTAGTTTTATGCGGTTGTTGAAGTACTTCAGTCAATATATGGTTGATTCCAGCCCCTATATTATTTTCATTGCTGAATTTTGTGAAGGGTTTATAGTATGACAACTGCTGTCCTTTTTTTTTTGCTACTGTTTGCAACAGAACTAGCCTCTTAACACTTTTTATGATAGTCACAAAAGTGTTTTCAGTCACTAGGTGGAAGGATTTTCCACCTATTATCAATAAGGAATTGTTTGTCGCTGTTATAAAAGACTATCTAGCCACTACAATGCTGTTTGTGAGCGAGAAAATGCAATGCTACAGCTACAACCATGTGTGGGCCAACAAGAATGGACCGTTGGAAGTCCATCACATGAAAGGAAATAATGAAGAAGATAGCAAGCATTGGAGGGGGGGGGGGGGAGGGGAGTGTTGAATGACATGTCTATGAGGCATGATAAGGCGGTGGACAGAGTGTTTGTCGGAGCTCTTGATTTTATTGATATGTTTGTTCTATGTGGAGGTCTAGAAATAGAGAAGATAGGAAGGAAAAGACATAAGTGTGGTTTAGTCCAACATGTTCATATGCATAAGAAGCAAAGTGAAGAAGTAAGCATAATGGTTGTCATGCGTATGAGGAGAACTAGTGATGATGTGATCCGCCGAGCCAAAAACAGAAGGAACACTATTGGGACAGCCATGCACTAAATTCCCAACTTCAATGATGCTGTCATAAGCTTTATCAGCCCCCTATGGTACTTCAATCTCATTCATGCACTTACTCCCAATAGCATTTTCAGCTCCTACATGGTTCACACCCTTGCTTGCGGCAAAAGGATACCAGTTTTGCTACTGTTATGACATTTCCACAGTGCTGAGACAGCTGTTGTCAGTCATGTAAAACTGCAAGTTGGCACAATTTATGGGAAAAGTCCGGATGAAAGAAGTTGGGAAGAGGTTTCATTTGAAGAGGATCAACATGGAAGCCACTTTGGTATCATGGCAACACCTTGCACGTGTGGGAACAACCCATATAAGTGTTGGTGTGGAGACTCTCACGAGTCAAGGAATGCATAGTTTTCATATGACCAAGGAGAATGCAAAGGTCCTTGCAATTGAAAAACATGAGAGGGAGCAACTGAGTTTGTTATCAGCTGAAGCGAAGGAAGAAGATGATGTTGTTACAATAAAGGTGTTAGAGTTGCTTAACATATCAATGAGGACAAAAAGAGATGTGGAAGGGAAGACTATCCTAGAGGTTGTATTAGAGGCTTGGGGTGATCATTTGGAGGCTCAAAGGTATGTTGAGCTTATAGGCATGATAGTGTAATGTCCCCTTTTTCGAATAAATTTGAAATAAAGGATTTCTTAGCAAGCATTGGTTGAATCATGGAAGATCATGGATTATATTTCAGTTTTCATCATTTATATTCATGTTTTATTTTTGTATTTCCCCTCTTAATGAGGTCGGCTGGGTTTAGTGCCTTTAATAAGACTTAATAAAAGATTATAATGACTCATTAGGGGTTGGCCTTTCCTTTATGAGCCTTGGCGCCAAAAGGAGGATATAAAAGGAGACGTAAGGCATCATTTGACATGGAGACTTTGGTGCATTTTATCATACTTGAGCATTGTGAGCTAGTGGCTCTTTGTTGTTCCACTTGAGGACAAAAACCCTCATGTGTGGCTTGCCTAGGGGATGAAAACCCTTCTAGAGGTCGAGTGAAGGACAAAAACCCTTCATTTTGACTTGGTATTGAAGTATAAGGCAAATTTAAGGAAATATTTATCATTGTCAGATTATTATTGGCTTCTTTCATGTGAAGTGACCTACCTTGGGTAGGGTTTTGAGGGTTTGGTGAACTTACATTTGCATTTTCAGTTGATAATCTGATTTGTCATAATTTTTAAGGCCGGAATCTAAAGTTTCATGATTTTTGGGGGTTTCTAGACCCATAATCTATAATTTTCTTGTGGCTGCTATTCGCTGGACATTAATTAATTTCCAGCAGTGTGTTACATCAAATTTTTCATTGTTTTTGGCTCTTGTGGATGCATACAAGATATATCTAAATTTTGGCAAGTTTATTTGAAGTATTTGATGGTGTTTGACATATATATATGAAGGTCATAGTTCGCTGATTTCTTATTTTCATTCTGTTGCAATAAAAATAAAAATTAAATAAATTGGTGTTTGGTTAAATTCCTTTGCTATTGGTCTAAACCCTTGAAAGGGTCATTACAGATAGTGATGATGAAGAGAAGAGTGGAAGAGGTTGTTGAAGTTTTTCCGCACTTTGAAGATTTGGGCAATTGGACACCAATTCCCAATGATGATTTGGAATCTAGGCTTGTCAACTTCCAGTTATATTAGAGTGGTGCAACAGAAGCATGGTGAAGAGTTCCCGAGATTGATTTGAGATCCTAGTATTTGTAGCAAGATACAAGGAGTTGAAGAATGGAGCTTGCAATTGCTCGAGGGCAAGCAATTTTGGAAAGGGAGGACTGTAATGTCCATTTTTTCAAAATTAATAAATAATAAATTAATAATTTGATAAAGTGCAAAATAAATTATTTTATGCTCTTAGAATTATTATTAATTTAATTTGTAAAAGAAAATGGGGAAAAGAATTAAATTAGCCCATTTAAAAAAGAGAATAAAGTAAATTTTACTTTATTTTAGTGTGGTGGAACTCAAAGGAGGTCGCCCCACTTTAAGTGGGTGAAAAAGTAACATCAAATAAGAAAATAAAGTTACTTTATTAATCCCACATGGAGCGCCCCACTTGGAAAATAAAGAGGAAAATGTGTAAAAGGAGGTGTAGGGGTTCATTTCAAGGATCATTTGGCATATGAATTCATTTCTATTTGAAGATTGGAGCTTGTGCTAGCAATTTTCAGCCATTGAGGATGGAAACCCTCCGTGGTATCTTATTGGGGAGAAAAAACCTCAATAGATTACAACAATTGAGGACGAAAACCCCCAATAGATTACAATAATTGAGGATGAAAACGCTCAATTTCTGCATTGTTGGCTTCATCCGAAGCTCACAATTGGGCTTCACTTAAGTATTTCAGGGCTGCATTCAGAATTTTCAGTGCTAGGGCACCATTTCTGCGAGTGCTTCAAGAAGAGATCAGATTTGAAGAATTTTGAGTGTGGAACTGCCACACATTTCAGTAAATTGTGTTTTGCAAGGATTTGTTGATTAGTTTTGGGCCATTTCAGCTTGGGTGACCCACTTTTGAGTTGAGCGACCCACTTTCGGGTCTTCTGTGGCTCAATTTAAGGTTTTCTTCTATTATTCTTTGTACCCTAGGGCATCATTGTTGCATTTATTTCAGCTTAGAATGCTCCCAATGGTCAGCTGTAATTAATCCTCTTTTCTGTCATAAAATCAGAGATATAAAATCAGATTTTGGTCTAAAAATTCATTTGTTCATTTCTAAAAATTCTATCGAAATTTCTAAGCATGTCTAGCCTTCTGGATATTGTTGAAATCGAGTTTATTGGAAAGATATTGTAAAAATCAGATTTTTGCACCTTGTGGCTAGGGTTTGCAGACCAATAATAGGTCGCTGCCCTAAATTTTGCATTAAATCTGATTGCTGTCATAAAATTTTAGAAGTCCATATGTTGCTGTCATAATTCTCAGTTTTCTATCATTAGGGTTTTGTGCAATTTCTGGAGATTTCAGATTTGAGCCCGAAACGGACATTACAAAGTAACTAAAGCCCTAGTTGCTACATCCTTTCTGCGCAGATTTTTGCACCTTGTGGCTAGGGTTTGCAGACCAATAATAGGTCCAGCCCTAAATTTTACATTAAATCTAATTGCTGTCATAAAATTTTAGAAGTCCATATGTTGCTGTCATAATTCTCAGATTTCTATCATTAGGGTTTTGTGCAATTTCTGAATATTTCAGATTTGAGCCCGAAAGGGACATTACAAAGTAACTGAAGCCCTAGTTGCTACATCCTTTATGTGCCACCACATTGGAGGGAAGACAAGAAGGCAATGCAGTAGACAAAATTTGATTTGCATTCCAAAGAATGAGGGAGAGACAACCGTAATTGATTTGCAGAAGCATTTTTGAGAACATAGGGAATGTAGGTAAAATAAAGGAAGCAATTGTAATTTTTCCCTGTAATACAATGTTACAGTGTGAGTTGTTCCATAATGTACGTGTATCTCTCTATCTACAATAAAGTGTTCCGGAAGGAATTATTAGGTTCCTGATTTTGCTGGTGTAGTTTATCCCTATTGGGGATTTCTCTACATAAATGCCCACGCTTGATGTGTGGATGTTTGATTATTCAAGTTTTTATCCTTTATTTTCTGTAATGTCCCCAAATGGATTTTATGGTAAACCCAAACCCCAGTAGCAATATAATAAAATATTTATTAAATTAAACCCTGCAAGTCTAAATTAAAATCTGCAAAATGCGACTAGGGCAGATTTGTGATCTCATGAAAATCAACAATTATAATTATATTCTTTCACTGAAATCTGATTTTCTGAATTTTAACAGTCCATTCATATAATAAAATGCAGATTTTTAGAGGCAAAATACGCTGAAATATTACTCAGAAATCTGCAATATATTATGGCTGAAAATGACACTTATAATGCTTCAAAAATTCTGAAATCATGCTACTTTGATTCACAAAAATCAGATATAGAGTTGGCAACACAAATCAGATCTGTAATGTTTCCAAAACAACTCAGAATGGCCAAAAGGTGGGTTGTTCAACCTTAAAAAAATAGGAAACCGCTGCTGCAATTTATTCTTCAAACCCCCTATACAAGATCTACAAAAATCCCATCAAACAGTTGCTGGAAATAACTGAAATATCCTTGCAAGCACAATAGAAGTGTAGAGATCCCTCACATTCTCTAAGAGGGTTTTCATCCTCTAGAGGTGCTTCCTAAGGGTTTTCGTCCTTATAATATTTTAGACAAAAGCTCCAAGCTTCAGTTACAATTTAGAAATTATAGAATGATCAAGTGTCCCTTCTCCAAGCAATTCCTATTGCTTAAATAAAAGATTTGGGCCTAGTGGCCACCCTCAACAACCAATCACATTTTCCCTCCTTATTAAATGCTTCCACCAACCACTTCTCTTCTCTAGACCAAGTCGCATTTTCCTTGGAAGGATAACTTTTGACCTATGAACTTTTGCCTTTTTCTATTTTCTTTTGACTTTTTAGTACAAGTCGCACTTTTCTAGAAATAAACAATTTTACTAAGTGCTTTTTCCTTTGTTTGCCTTTTCTATGTTTTAATTTGTCATTAAGTTCATTAATTTATTATAAGTGCTTTTTTATAATGTTTATTTATTTTTTAGCACTTTATAATAAAATAATAAAACTTAAGTCTCCCTTTTTAATTCTCTTTAGCCATCAGGAAGACAAAATAGGCTAAGGGTTTTCGACTGAGAAGGGGATATTACATTTTTTGTAGCTGTTTTCTTGCACACAAGAAACTAAGAAGTGTTGTTTTCTATTCCATACAATCCGTGATTTTTCTTCAGATAAATAAAAACATCTATTTGGTGAGTTGTGCTAATCCATTAAATAGCTCGCTATGGATCACTTTGGATTTTTTTTTGTTGTTGATCATCCTCGTTATTCTTGAAAATTATGTCCTTTGTTGTCGAGGGTTGCTTAGTGAAGCTCCATAAAAGTTTGGCTTGATGATATTTTGCGATGGGGAGGTTCAATATGGGCTTGGGGAGCAGGTGTTAGGGTGTAACCTTATTGTTATGAATATTATATATCCAACAAACACAAGAAAGAGATCAAATAATGAAAAAACAATCATGCCCTTTTTATTGCTATTCAAATATTTACAGTACATAGTTTTTGACACAAAGGAGGTTAACTTTTTTAATTTCTTTTATCAAGGATGACATTAATACCGCATTGATATCCAAAAGTTTATCAATGGGTCCATTTGAGCCACTCGGAGGGCTAGACTTGGCGATTGAACCGAGGTCTCACTTATATAATTGAACCCACAAACCAACTGCCCTCCCTCCACCTACGGGCGAAGCATGATAGCTTTGATGGTTACAAGGATATTCATGACAAGAAGTGTCATCAGTTTCAACTACTTTGAAATTAATTAAAAAATTCAATAACAAAATCTTAATTTTCTGAAAATATATGCAGACTACGCTCTCATGAATCACCCTCTCTAGCTGTCCTTTATTAGAATTTTCAAGAATGGTTATCTTTTTGTAATTTTATAGAAAGAAGAAAGAAAGAAATTATATTAATACCCGCGAATGACCAAAAGTAGGTCAATGGGACTTGAGAATACACCCAATTACAATAAAGAGTGCTAGGATAAAAGGACCCTAGGGACAACGGCTAAATAAGAAAAGATGAGTATCCCCTCATTGACCTACCCTTCTTAGTGTGTGAAGCAATAGTATCAAAAGGGCACTTAATGCCACCGATCTCTGTGAGGGGTTGAAAGCAGCCTTGGGGCTTTGAAAGAATGAAATGATAACATATTTCTACTTCTGGAAATAGTTCATCTTCATAAACATTGATGTATGTTTAATAGGAAATATATTGCCTGTTGGACCTATTATTTTTGCACGTTCATTTGGGATGAAATTTAACCTAGAGTGGGATTGTCAAGGATTACTAAAAATGATTTCTCAATGAGAGTCAATTCTTTTCGATATTTTGCAGAAGGGATATGGTTAAACACATTATGACCAGTGTTTTTAAAACCGGTCAAACTGGAACCGTCCGGTTCAACCGGTTCATTGTTTTTTGGCACAAATTGACATTAAAACCGGACTGGTGGACCGGTTTGGTACTGAACCGGTCCAATTGGTCTGGTTCCGTTTTGAACCGGCCGAGCTAGAAAAAGCGCTTTTTTATGATGCTAAAGTTGAAAAAAACAAATTTTTAATTAAAACTACAACTTTTTAGCTGATCTAAACCCTATGTTTTTTTCTATATAGAGCCCCCCTTCGCCTCTATTCACTTCACACATCTCTCATTGAGCATTTGTGAACAAAAACATTTGGAGTATAACATTGAAGATTTTAGTTTTGGAGTGAGCTTGGAAGTTGGAGCTTGTTTGCCATTGCTTCTGGGCTCTTTGTGGTGATATTGGCATGCATATATAAACTTCCTCACTTCTATTTGTGAGCACCTCTCTCATTTGTAAGGATTTGGAGGCTTGGAGCAACATTGAAGAGTGTTGATTTGGAGTGAGCTTGGGGTTTGTTTGGCATTGCTTGTGGGCTCTTTGTGGTGGTTTCGAGTCTTACTCTTGAGTCTTGACATCTACATTTGGAGGGTGCAACCCATATACAATCTTGGAGTATTTCTTGACCGCATTTGTGTGCACATTGAAAGGTATTTTTAGTTTTAAACATGCCCCTATTTTTAAATCTTAGTAAATAGGAAATCTGAAATATATTTTCTTTCTTGCAATTTCTATATTTCTCCCGGCCCCGATATATCTCCCAACATTGGACTCACGCCCTCCGCATTTTACTTGGTCAGTTCAGGGTTGGTTCCCATAGGCTCAAAGTTGAGAGTGAATCACGTGGATCGTTCATATCAGATTTGCCAGCTTTGCTCTCTCCAGGAGATCGAAACAAAAGAGCACTTCATTTTCTGCTGCCCCATCTACTATGAGATTAGAGGTAGATTTCACTGTCTATTTAGAGAGCGCCCGACTTTCACCAACTTCTTTAGATATCATGATCAAAGATGCCTCGCTCTTTATCTTCAGGAGGCTCTCTGGCTTAGGGTGGAGACCCTCCAACCCACTAGACATGGGACTACGCAACTGATCACTTCCTTTTTCACAGTGCTATCCCCTGGTAGAGACACTAAGCGACAGAGCAACACCACCCATGGCTACCCCACTAGATGTATTCGTGGTCGGATGTTCACTAGCTTGGGACTTTCCTCCCACAGAGTGCTTCGAGGGTCCACCAGGCGCACGTGGAGAGCTCCCCCCTCCCCGAGACAATAGTACCTCAGTTCGTACACAACTTTTGGTCGCGGACTCCAGCGCATCACCAACTTCTTCCGGTCAGTTTCGCAGGCTTGAGGGGTCCTCCTCCCCTCCTTTCCCTTCTTCCTACACCTGCTTTGACTTCGCGGCTCTCAACAGGCTTTCTCTGGGCCCTCTTCTTGCCCGTTCCTCTATTCCCCCCTCTTTTCTTCTTCTCTCTCTTGGTTGTTTATTAGGACCCTCTTGGTCCTCCGGTGCGTGCTTCGCTCATTTGTATTGTTTCAGTCCCATTGACCTACTTTGTTGTCATTTGTTGGACATTTAATAAATTTATCTTATCTTATCTTATATTTGCATTTTGAGATTTCTTTGCATTTGCAATGGCCCCCCCGAGTTAAAGACCCTACATGGAACCATGCTGATATAGTTGATAATGAAGTATTTTGTAAATATTGTAAGAAACACATCAGGAGGGGGGGGGGCATTCATAGGTTGAAACAACACTTGGCTGGTCAAAGAGGCCAAATTTCCCCATGTGATGCACTGAATATTGATGCCATTAGATTGGAAATGATAAACTCACTTGAGAAACATAAAGAAGAGAAGGCTTAGGCAAAAATAGATACATGCTAAAATAGGGAGGAAGCAACATGCCATGGCCCAAACAAGTGTTGAAGGCTCTTGCTTTGTCCCCTCTGCCCATGCTAGAGACTCCTTTCGGTATATGCCTCCCACATCCACTCATAGTCATGAAATCCGGCCTTCAAAAAGAAAGAACATCCAAAGCTTTTTTCCATCTTCTTTCACATCTGCTAGTGCCTCCATGCCAAAAGAAAATCATCCCACCTTAGATAACCATTGGAAGAAGCAATATAAAGAATCTATTTTCGAATACATTGCTAGATGGTGGTATGATGCAGATATCCCTTTCAATGCTGCCCGCTCACCTTATTACTAGCTTGTTTGATTCCATTGTTGTTGCTGGTAAGGGCTTCAAAGGCCCTAATATGCATAACTTGAGAGGATCTCTTTTGCAGAAAGAAGTTGGGTCCATAGATGAATACTGAAGAGTTGTAAATTATCATGGGCCAAAACAAGATGTACTATTATGTCAGATGGGTGGAGTGATGGCAAGAACCGCACCATAATAAATTTTCTTACCTCTTGCCCACAAAGAACTATGTTTTTGAAATCATTTGATGCATCTAATAGGTTGAAAGATGAAAATTTATTGTTTGAGCTTTAGGATGAGGTTGTTGTAGAGGTGGGGGTGGAAAATGTTGTACAAATCATCACAGATAATGCCTCTAACTATGTTCTTGCTAGTAAGATGTTAGAGACTAAACATAAAACAATATTTTGGACTCCATGTGTTGCACATTGCATAGACCTCATGTTTGAGGATATAGGAAAACAAGATTGGATCAAGAACATTGTAGAGCATGCCAAAAGCATCACAAAATACATCTACAATCACTCATGGGTATTGAACCTAATGAGGAAAAACACTGAAGGTAGAGAACTTGTTAGGCCGGCCATCACAAGATTTGCAACAAACTTCCTCACGTTGCAATCTCTTCTTTCCCAAGCACAAAATTGGAAAAAGATGTTTTCAAGTGATGAATGGAATGCATCCAAGTGGAGCTGCAAACAAAATGGGAAAGACGCAAAAAAGAAAGTTTTTGACAATTTATTTTGGAAAAAAACAACAGAGGTTGTGAAAATTGCTGAGCCTCTTGTTAAGGTGTTGCAGTTGGTGGATGGGAAAAAAATTAGCCATGGGCTACATTTATGAGGCTATGGATCAGGCAAAGGAGCAAATAAAGGCAACATACAAAGACATGGTAGCTAAGTATGGGCCTATATGGGAGATTATAGATAATAGATTGAACAATCAACTCCATCGCCCCATACATGCAGTTGGATATTTCTTGAACCCAAGACATCATTTTAGAGTTCAGCTTGGAGAAGATCAAACATGAGAAGTCAAAGATGGTTTGTACGAGGGCCTAGAGTGCATGGTCCCTGATGAGAGGCAACAATTGGAAGTTCACCGACAGATCACTTTCTTCAGCAGAGCCATAGTTACCTTTGGGAAAAACCTTGCAAAGATTGCAAGAGGTGTGGACCAACCAGGTAAGTAATTCTAAATTTTTTGAAGTTCATTTGATTAAACTTTATAATCAGAAATTTTTAGCATAAGGCACAATCTAATTTGTTGAATTACGATTTAAGATATAAGTTTTAATTTTTAACTTTGTTTTTTATCGTCATTGTTTAATAATTAAACATTTACATTTTTTATTGCAGCACATTGGTGGGATTCATTTGGTAGTCAATGTCCTCAATTGTAAAAGTTTGCAATTCGGATCCTGACCCAAACTTGCAGTGCTTCTAGGTGCGAGCGCAACTAGTTTGTCTTTGAGCAGATTCACACGAAGAAGAGAAATCGTTTGGAACAACGGTTAAATGATTTTGTATTTGTGCAATACAACCTTCGGCTAAGGCGCATCCAGTTATTGAATTGAAGACCTGATACAAATCCCATTGTCTTGGATGATATAGATCCAACCTCAAATTGGGTAGAGGAGAGTCACCTAGTAGAGTTTGATCCCGATGATTTGGGGTGGATGGATTTTGATCAAGAGGATGAGCCACTAGTAGCACCATCACGAGACATTACAGGCATTAGTCGCACTCGTGCTACTGCCAATATAGTTGTTGCAGATGTCCCTTAGGATTTGGATGGGTCCGAGTCAAGGAACGTGATGATATTGATGAAGATGAGCTTGAGGATCCCATTCTCAGTAGTGGTGCAGAGTTTGATGATTGATCATTAATCTCATCTAGTATCTTCTAGAGTTTTGTAACTTGTAGCATCATAGCATGTTGTTTTTTGGAGTCTTGGACTATAGAGGCCATTTAGAGCCTCATTATTTATGTATTTTGTTTTAGAATCTCATATATGATATATGTATTGTGTAATGGACTTGGAGTTTGTGCCATTTTTCTATAAACACCTTTCTTACATGTTATATAGTATATACATGAGCAAAATTTGCATATTTTGTGTGTAATTGTTGGAACCATGGTTTCTAATCTTTCAAATATATTGTTTTCATTAAAAATATAATTTTTTACGTGTTTTTTAGTAAACCGGTTCGTAAAGTTTGAACCGGTCCGATTCCGGTCTAGTCCAACCCTCGACTGGTTCCGAGTCCGGTTCCGGTTTTTAAAACATTGATTCTGACACAGCCTTTTGAGAACAGTCTGTATACATTTAATAGGTTGTGCACTCATTCAATACGAAAACTCACTTTCTGTTGCTGCTCAGTGAGCATTTTTATGTCATTTATCAAACTGAACTAGATAGTATGGAAGAAACCACAACTTAAATAGAATAATTATGCTTTTGCTTATTCTTTCAATGGGTTATATGAATGTTAGCGAGTCTCCCAACCTATGGTTTGTCAAATTTGAAGGTATTAGAATTCATTTATAATGCATTGCTTGTTAGAATAGACTAACATTTTCTGATATTGTGCAAACGTTGACCTGAAAATTTTGGAGGACAACAAAGTCATTAGAGATAGATTTTTTTGGGGCCAGAAGATGTTTTTAAAACATGAGATAGTAGATCCAACTCAAATCTGGCTTCTAGCAGTTATTAGTTTCTTAGCAGTAGGCAGTGGATCTGAAATCTCAGAGAAAATATTTAGAAGCAAATTTCCTGCAATAAGTTGGCAGTTTATACTACTGCTTTCAGAAAAGAAAAACATGTAAGTGCCAAATGTATTGATTCAAAGAGATAGATTTTGGATTTACAAAAACGTGTCTTCAATTCCAATGTACATTATTTCCCTCCCCCATCCATACATAATGAAAATCTTATATGCAAATAACTCCAGCTTTTGTCATCATTTGCATGAAGAAAATATCAAGTTTGCTTTAAAATTTTATTCTATATCCTGTTTGCTTGAATTTTCGTAGTTGACATCAAGAGAATTCTATTCTACCTCCTATTTGTCAGTCAAAACATTTTCAGTAGTTAAGGCATCTTATTGAGTTTATGGCTTTGAAATTTTGCCTTTTTAATGGCTAACACGTTAGGTGTTCGATGATATATGGTGATTAGGTGGCATTACTGGATGGATTGACAATGGGAGGAGGGGCAGGTATCACTGTTCCTGGCACGTTTCGTGTGGCCACAAATAAGACTGTATGTGTCATTCTCAATGTGAATTACTATTTTTTTTGGTACTTTTGCTGATTCATTAAGATTTTGATAACATATTCATGTTTCCAGCAGGGGAGGCAAGTCAGTTTTTTCCATGCTCCATTTGCTATTATTTTCCAAGAGTTGACCTGAAGAAATTTAAAGCATCAATACATTCTTTGTTTTCTGATTTCTTTTCTACCAAAGTGAAGAACTGAAAATTATATTTTGTGAAATTGTCTGTAGGAAGCCTCAAATATAAAGCTTTAATGTTTTTACCCGAGGCATACTCTCTTTGTTCGTATTTAGTAATCTCCGCCGTATGGTTAAGCCTTTCATTTAGGATACATCTGTTACATACACAAATAAGCATGATTAACTATGTATGTTGTGGGTATGTAACATTTGGTCCATGGGTAATCAATTCATTTATCTGCCCTGAGGGCAATATCAGTAGTAGATGAATAGCACTGAGATGAAACTAATATTATTGTTTAGTAACGGGAAATTTTCTAGGAATATTGAACATCCATACATATGAATATTTATTTACATAAACTTCTTTAGCGAGTTGAAGCCACTTTCCATGTGGTACTGCTTGTATTGGTAACATTAGTTATGCCTAATACAAACTTGGATAGCTTATCTACTATGAGTTTAATGTGTTATGCTGCACCTTTGGGTACTTACCTCAAACCTGAATTACATGTTGACTTTTTTGGTAGATCAATAAGACCAACATGTTAAGGTAATATTAGAATATTAGAACTTGACAGCAAGTAAGTCCAAGGTAAGGCAGGTCTGGTCGCTGGGATGGGTCGCGGGGACACCCCTGGGTTAGCAAAAATAAATATTAGAATATTAGAATTAGAATATTGAAAGATGCTTTTTTCATTTTGGTCTGCTTGAAAGAGGAGTAATCATTCAATATTGAAAGATGTTTGTTTCTCACACACTGAAATTTCATTCCAGTTACATAACTTTAATAGAATGTACAACACCCAAATTTGCAGTAAGCCTTCAGCTAGGGCAGGGAGAAGAAGAACCCCCTTACAATGAAATTTGTGCCTTCTATACACATTTGCCCCTCCCAAGGTAGTACTGCTTGTAATGGTAACATTAGTTATGCCTAATACAAACTTGGAGAGCTTATCTACTATGAGTTTAATGTGTTATGCTGCACCTTTGGGTACTTACCTCAACCTTGAATTATATGTTGACTTTTTTAGTAGATCAATAAGACCAACATGTTAAGGTAATATTAGAATATTAGAATTAGAATATTGACTTCAGAATATTGAAAGATGCTTTTTTCATTTTGGTCTGCTTGAAAGAGGAGTAATCATTCAATATTGAAAGATGTTTGTTTTTCACGCACTGAAATTTCATTCCATTTGCATAACTTTAATAGAATGTACAACACCCAAATTTGCAGTAAGCCTTCAGCTAGGGCAGGGAGAAGAAGAACCCCCTTACAATGAAATTTGTGCCTTCTATACACATTTGCCCCTCCCAAGGTAGTTGTGCTGAGTTGTGGAGCTTAATGGCTTCATTGACATGCTTTTACAGACTTGCTGGAATACATAGTAACCGGCGTCGGTCACCCAAGGACTAGTATTAGTCAGGCAAGAAGGAACCGACATCGGTTAAGGCTGACCGACATCGGTTGCTTGTGTGTAACTACTATAATTAAGTTGCGAGAATTAGATCTATCTTTAGTTGTAAAGTGAATCTAATGGTTGTAATTGCATAGTTAAAGTGCCCTAAGTTTGTAGATGCTTATATAAGCATAAAGCTAGGGTTAGAAGTGATGTTAGACAAGAATTGTAAAGAAGTTTACTTTCGTAGAGAAAAGAGAAACTTGTAGAGAAGAAAGTACAGGACATCCAAGGTGTGGAAGATTGCAAATTTTCATTGTATTTCCTCTCTAATAATATATTGACTGTTTCTTGGTGGACGTAGCCCACACTGGGTGAACCACGTTAAATCTTGTGTATTGTATCTTCTGGTTATTTCTGTATTCATTGTTTGTATGCTTGATTCTGATTTATATATCTGTACGACCGATGTGCTAACCCCAACAACTGGTATCAGAGCTTCTTTGTTTGAGGGTTGTGTGTTGACAAATTTACTCACAGAGGATTTTCTGATTGAGTGGGAACAAAGCAATGGGAGAAGAAAGCAAATTCAAAGTAGAGAAATTTGATGGCCGTGATTATCTATTATGGAAGATGCAGGTGGAGGATTATCTGTATCAAAAAGATCTATACTTACCGTTGGATGAGAAGACAAGATCTGCAAAGATGACTGATGAAGAATGGAAAATTCTTGATAGAAAGGCTCTGGGATCTATAAGATTGAGCCTGACATCTGTGGCTTCGAATATTACCAAAGCAGGATCTACGGTAGAGTTGATGAAATCTTTAGCAAATCTATATGAAAAACCTAGTGCTTCAAATGAAGTTTATTTGATGAAAAAATTGTTTAATTTAAAGATGCAAGAAGGTGGATCTGCATCCAGTCATTTGACTGATTTCCGGTCTATTGTAAATCAATTAAAATCAATTAGTATTCCGTTTGAGGATGAAGTGAAAGCTCTTTTATTATTATGCTCATTGCCAGACAGTTGGGATACATTGGTCATGGCTATTAGTAATACAACATCTGCTACTAATGTTTTAAAGTTTGATGATGTGGTTAGTATAATCCTGAATGAAGAAATACGTAAGAAAAGTACAAGACATTCATCATCTGGGAATGCTTTGAATGTAGAAAGCAGGGGAAGGCAGAAAGAGAGATCCAAGAGCAAGAATAACGGGAAATCAAAGTCTAAGAATGGTAGATCTAAATCTAGAGGTAGAGGACCTACTGGAAATGTGGAAAGAAAAAACATGCAAAGAAGGATTGCTGGTTCAAAGAAAACAAAGAGAATGTACCAGAGAAAGGTAAAGAAGCAAACGTTGCTGCATCTGAGGTAATGCAAGATGCCCTTATTCTCTCCTTGGATAATAAAATTGAATCTTGGGTTTTAGATTCAAGAGCTTCTTTCCATGCAACCCCTAATAAGGGTTATTTCAGAAATTATGTCGATGGTAATTTTGGGCATGTTTATTTAGGAGATGATGAACCATGCAATATTACTGGTAAAGGTGAAGTTTATCTTAAATTGCAGAATGAAAATACATGGATATGGAAAGATGTGAGACATGTTCCAAGCTTCAATAGAAATCTAATTTCTGCAGGACAATTGTGTGAAACTGGTTGCATGGTTGCACTCACATCTGAATCTTGGAAAGTTGCCAAGGGATCTCTTGTTGTAGCAAGAGGCAAGAAGGTAGAATCATTGTATTTATCTACCTGTATTACTGATTCCTTTTTTGTTCTATCTACTTCAGATTAAGATACAAGCATGTGGCACAGTCAGCTAGGCCATATGATTAAAAAGGGAATGCAAATTTTAAATGCAAAGGGTAAGTTATCAGATCTGAAACGTGTAGATCTTGATTTCTGTGAGCATTGTATTTTTGGAAAGCAGAAGAGTGAGATTTCTCAAAATTGAGGCAACAAAGAAAAAACATAAATTGAAGCTTGTACACTTAAATGTGTGGGGACCAACCCAGGTAGCTTCTCATGGAGGATCCCAATACTATGTTACTTTCATTGATGATGCCACAAGAAAGGTATGGGTTTATTGTATTAAACATAAATATGATGTTTTTGAAACTTTTAAAAGATGGAAAACCCTTGTGGAAAATGAATCAAATTCAAAGTTAAAATGCCTTAAATTTGACAATGGTGGTGAGTATTGCAACAAGACTTTCAATGATTATCGTTTAGTAAATGGAATACGTAGAGAAAAGACGGTTCCTAGAATACCACAAGAGAATGGTGTTGCAGAGAGAATGAACAAGACCATCATGGAACGTGCTAGAAGCATGAGGATACATCCTAGATTGCCCTTACAGTTTTGGGCAGAAGCAGTAGACACGGCGGTTTATTTAATTAATGGTGGACCTTCTAGTGCACTGGATGGTAGAATACAAGAAGCTTGGACTGGAAAAGAGGCAGATCTTTCTTTTCTTAGAGTATTTGGCTCAGAAGCTTTTGTGCATATTGATAAGGAAAATAGAAAGAAATTGGATGCAAAATCCAAAAGATGTACTTTCATTGGTTATGGCTCTGGTGATTTCGGATTTCGGTTTTGGGATCTAGAGGATGCTAAGATTGTTAGGAGTTGTGACATTGATTGGAATGAAAAGAGAATGTACAGGGATCAAGTTTTGGTACCTAAATATGAACTGATGGAGAAGTTTATGGATGAAAATGAAGTCTTGGATTTAAAATTAACATCTGCGAGTTTACATAGTAACCGGTGTCGGTTTACCCCTGACCGACATTAGTTCCCTATATTGGTGTCGATTAAAGAAGATCCCGACACATGTCGGTTAGCCGAACCGGCATCGATAGAAGGTGACCGGCGTCGGTCACTGTCAGAAGTAGATACAAATCTACAGGATGAGCAGATTGAGCCTCCGACACCCCAAATCTCAGTGAGAAGGTCTTCAAGGGTAAGTAGACCTCCGAAAAGATTTTCACCTTCCTTGTCTTATTTATTATTGACAAATAGCGGTGAACCATAAAGCTTTGAAAAAGAAATGCAAGATGAAGCCCACAAGCAGTGGGAGCATGGCATGGATGAGGAGATTGGCTTTAAAATTTGAAATTCGGGACTCCATGGCATGGATGAGGAGATGGACTCCTTGGAATAGAACCAGGCATGAGATTTGGTTAAGTTGTCAGCAGGTAAAAGAGCATTGCAAAACAAGTGGGTTTACATGATCAAGGAAGAAGACGGTGGACAGAAAAGGTATATATACACTATATTTAACAATAATCCATTTTGTTAGGGGGTCTAGTTAATTGTGATGTTATATAGATCAAGGAAGAAGACGGTGGACAGAAAAGGTATAAGGCAATGCTTGTAGTAAAGGGATTTGCACAGAAAACAAGTATTGACTTTGATGAAATATTCTCCTTTTGTTAAGATGACTTCTATTCGTATTGTATTGAGTTTAGTTGCAGTAGAAGATTTGCATTTAGAACAACTTGATGTCAAGACAACATTCCTTCATGGTGATTTGGAGGAAGAGATCTATATGTAGCAGCCACTTGGGTATGAAGTCAAGGGTAAAGAGAAATGTGTGTGTAGATTGAAAAATAGTCTATATGGGCGCAAACAAGCCCCAAGACAATGGTATATGAGGTTTCATAGTTTTATGTATGAGCATGGTTATTTAAGATGTGAATCTGACCATTGTGTTTATTTCAAGAAGCTTGAAAATGGGAGCTATATTATTTTGTTGTTGTATGTGGATGATATGCTTATTGCAGGATCTAATATGCATGACATTGGTGAGCTTAAAGAAAAGCTAGCTCACACATTTGCAATGAAGGATTTGGGAGTTGCAAAGAGAATCCTTGGCATGCAAATTCTTAGAGACAGGAAAAACATGAAGTTGTATTTGTCTCAGGAGCATTACATTAATAAGGTGTTGGAAAGGTTTAATTTGCAAAATTCAAAACCTGTAAGTACACATATGGTTGGACACTTCAGATTGAGCAAAAATTAGTGTCTTACATCACATGAGGAGGTTGAGCACATGGCACGAGTTCCGCATGCTTCAACAGTCTGGAGCTTGATCTATGTTATGGTTTGTACCAGACCAAACATTGCACAGGTAGTGGGAGTTGTGAGTAGATTTATGGCTAATCCAGGTAAAGTGCATTGGAAAGTAGTCCAATGGATTCTCAAGTATTTGAGAGGGACATATGACATGCAATTATGCTATAGAGGGTCAGATACTTCTTTATATGGCTATGTGGATTCATACATGGCTGGTGATTTGGATGGTAGGAGAAACACCATTGGATATGTTTTCATAGTAGGTGGCACGACAGTTAGCTGAATTTCTAGATTGCAGAAGGTTGTGGCCCTATCTACAGAGGTTGAGTATGTTGCAGCTACAAAAGCTAGCGAGGAGATGATATGGATGAGCAGGTTCATGGAAGAGTTGGGAAAGAAACAAAAGGATTGCAGATTATATAGTGATAGTCAAAGTGCAGTTCATCTGGCAAAGAACTCAGCGTTTCATTCTAGAATGAAACACTTTTAGTTGAGATATCACTTCATACGGCAGGTATTGGAGATTGGGCAACTGAAGTTGGAGAAAATTCATACAAAGGAGAATCCTGCGGATATGCTAACGAAGTCGTTGGCAAAGGAGAAGTTGGAGCTACACTCCACTTCTGTTGGTCTTCGAGTTTGAGACTTGAAGAGGGAGAAACAGACCAAGGAAAGGATTAGAGGAAGGAGCTATATGGTACAATGCATCAATTTATCTCCAAGTGGGAGATTGTTGAGTTGTGGAGCTTAATTGCTTCACTGACATGCTTTTATAGACTTGCTGGAATACACAGTAACCGGCGTCGGTCACCCAGGGACCGGTATCGATTAGGCAAGAAGGAACCAACATCGGTTGCCTGTGCGTGACTACTATAATTAAGTTGCGGGAATTAGATCTATCTTTAGTTGTAAAGTGAATCTAATGGTTGTAATTGCATAGTTAAAGTGCCCTAAGTTTGTAGATGGTTATATAAGCATAAAGCTAGGGTTAGAAGTGATGTTAGACAAGAATTGTAAAGAAGTTTCCTTTTGTAGGGAAAAAAGAAACTTGTAGAGAGAAGAAAGTACATGACGTCCAAAAAGGTGTGGAAGATTGCAAATCTTCATTGTATTTCTTCTGTGATAATATGTTGGCTGTTTCTTGGTGGACGTAGCCCACACTGGGTGAACCACGATAAATCTTATGTATTGTATCTTCTGGTTATTTCTGTATTCATTGTTTGTATGCTTGATTCTGATTTATATATTTGTACGACCGGTGTGTTAACCCCAACAAATTGGGCAACCAGTTTTGACCTAACTCAACTTATGATCTCACTTTGCCCTAACTTGAGTTTGCCCACTTTCCACTTTTTCATATTCGAGCACTTTTCAAGTGATTAATACATGATGGCATTGTTTTATGCGTTATTACTTTGCACTTAATAATCTTCAACAAATCACTTAATGTTGGGTTGGGCCCATATGACTCTAGTATCTTAGACTCTACTTGACTTCACTTGCCCTAAGTAGAGTTTGCCCACTTTTCATGTTTTACATATTTAGGGCATCTAAAAAAAAGTCATATTAGATTAAAGTCTAAGAATACATAGACATATTTTGCCGTGCCATGCTTGAAAGCTATTAGCGCAAGTTTTGGCATTATGTAAAGGATAAATATTCAAATTCATTTGGACATATCAAAATTCAGAATCCTCTGCATTTCCGTTTGAAGCTTGGTTATCAAGAGCCCAATTGGCTAAGCCATCTGCTATTTTATTACATTCTCTAGGAATGTGGATGAATTGAATCTCCTGGAATTGGACCTGTAACCTTTTGATCTTCTCCATTTCTCTGTCTAATTTCCAATTATTGCTATGTTCTCTTATGGGATCAGATAACAGGCTGACGATTACCTTTGAATCTGATTCAATTTGGATTTTTTGCCACCCCATCTTTATGGCCTCTTGCATCCCTTTATAAATAGGCTTGATTTCTGCTTGATTATTAGGTGCATATCCTAATTGCTCAGCAAAGGAGAAGGCTACTGAATTATCAGAATTTCTACCAATACCCCCATACTAGCTTCGCCTGGATTCAATTTACCATACCCATAAGGTGGAGCCATCCAATGTTTGTCCATATGGTATTTCTTTTTAGATCGATAAGCGGGCATTGTTGAAGTCACCTGATTACATAAGTGTTCCCATTCCGGGGTAAGAATCTGAGGTAGACAAATTTTGTGCTTGATAGTTTCAGCTAAGTTAATCTTGCTCTTCTCCCAAACGTAAGTGATGGCCTTACTGTTCTGCAGAAAAACTCTACTGTTTCTTTCCTTCCAAATGTTTCAGAGAATGAGGGATATGCCAACCCACAATGTTGGGAGAAGGTTTTGGCCTTTAAGCAAGTTGGTTTCACCATGCTACTAATCATCTGTTCATAGGACTGTATACTCTCCCATGGAAGGTTAAACATTTGGGACCAATACTGCCATAATGGGACCACCCATGGGCATTAGAAAAACATTTGTATGATGGTTTCCTCATCATCTAAACATAAAGCACGTCGATAGGGACCATAGAAACCCTGTTTCATAAGTCTATCCCATGTTAAGATTCTACCCCATACCGTCAGTCACATAAAGAAGCTCACCTTAGGCCATAAAGCTGTCTGCCATATACATTTGAAGATGTCCGCTAGAGGATGAGAAGTCCTCCTGCTTTGAGAAGCATAGCCTAAGGATACTGTATAGTCACCTGTGGGGCTGTTCCCCCAGGCTGAAGAATCAGTTCTGTGGGAGGTTGAAAGAGGACGATTAAGGAGAATTTGGTTAATCTGAGTTTGCTGCTCCTCCCTTGAATAGGCCAGTCACTAGGGGGAATCCAACTTAGCCCAATCTCCCAGGGGTGATTGTTGGGCTTAATAGTATTGAGCTAAGCCATCCTATTTCATGCATGGTATCCATAGTAGTCTTTAACTCAGGAAACTGAATGATGATTGGCGGATTTCCGCCCCATGAATCAGTCCAAAAATTAGCACTCTGACCATTATCGATTACCCAAAACAAATATTTTTTTAATAAGAACTTCCCCCACTTTAAGAGCATGAAGAAAGGGTGATCCCTTTGTGGGAAGAGTCAACCTAATCATTGTTTCATGGAACTTATTCTCTGCATACTTAGCCTGAATGTTAGCAGCCCATAGTTTCATTGGGTTCATAAGCATTCTCCAATAAAGTTTAGCTACCATAACCTTATTGTGCCTGGAGGCAGACTTAAATCCTAGTCCCCCTTCACGCTTAGGTCGACAAAGAGTTTCCCATTTGACAAGAGACCACTTCTTTTTCTCTTGCACCCCACTCCACATGAACTTCTGGCATAAGGATTCCAGTTGTTTCAAAGTTCTACTTGGAATTTTCAAAATAGAGGACACATAAATAGGCAAGGCTTGAAGGACTGCCTGAACCAATGTCATTCTTCCGCCTGAAGAAAGCCATTTATTAATCCATTTTTGTAATTTCAACTCAACTTTATTTATGAGCCATTGCCAATCTCTGACTTGTTTAGCAGCAATAGGGATTCCCAAATATTGAAGTGGAAGAGCTCCTTTTTTGAATTGGAAGATTCTAAGTATTTGCTCTTCCTATTTACTAGAGCAGTCAAAGAAGATGATACTTGATTTAGCATGGTTTATCAACTAACCAGTAGCTTTCGTAAAAGTCTGGAGTAGTCTCTGCATATTCTGAGGCTCTAAACAAGTAGCTTTACTTAGAGGTGTTGAGTCGTCCACAAACTGTAGATGTATGAGGGGTCGTGACTCTTTGGCCAATCAAAAACAAGTGATCTTTTTTTCCTGACAAGCACCAGCAACTATTCTGCCCAAGCTTTCAGCTAAAATAACGAAGAGAAAGGGTGATAGTGGATCCCCTTGACGTATCCCCCAAGAGGCTGCAAAAAGTTGAGACGAAGAACCACTAACAAGGACTGAAAAAGACACCGAAGAAATACAAGCTCTAACCGATTTAGTCCAATCTTCTGAAAACCTGAACTGCAACAGAACATTACATAAAAAGTCCCAGTCCACTCTATCGTAAGCTTTGGACAAGTCAAGTTTGATAAACATAGCCGGAGCTTTTTGTATATCCATGGAATAACTAACTTTTTGTGCCAACACAATCTCATCATGAATTTGACGTCTTGGAACAAATCCCCCCTGTTCAGGAGAGATGAGTTTATGAAGAGGTTTCAACCGTTATGCCACGACTTTAGTGACAATTTTATATAACAATTTACATAAGGCTATAGGCCCGAATTTGGACATATCCTCCACTTGAGCACCTTTTGGAATGAGGGCTATGAAGGTTTTGTTAATTTCTTTTAACATTGTTTTGGCTGTCCTTTGTCTCTTCCACCATCTGAAGGAGCTCTCCTTTAATGATGTCCCAGAACGTTTGGTAGAATTCATCAGAAAGCCATCAGGTCCTGGAGTTTTCCTTTCTTCATGCTGAATACCATTTTCCTCAGCTCGGTGTCAGTAACTGGAATGGTGATATTGTGATTGTCCTGATCGGAAATAATTCTAGGGATATTATCTTAATACTTTCTGTTGAGTTGTCTCATCTAGGGGTTGGACTGTGAATAACTGCTGGAGGTACTTTTTAGCAATCCTTCCATAGAATATTTCTTCTTCCCATCTTCCATAGTAGAGCAGATATGTGATTATGAACTCTTCTAGCCAGCAAGGTTTTATCAAAGAATGCTGGATTCTTATCGCCTTCCTTTAACCACTGGATTCTAGATTTTTGTCTCCACATAATTTCTTCTCTAATTTCCCATTCTTGTAGAGCTGCTTTCAAGACAAGTTCTTTTCTGAGCACATCAACTTTACTCCCTGAAGTTCTAAGGAAACAGTTAAGATCTTCCAGCTTTCCCATTCTTGTAGAGCTGCTTTCAAGACAAGTTCTTTTCTGAGCACATCAACTTTACTCCCTGAAGTTCTAAGGAAACAGTTAAGACCTTCCAGCTGCTCTAGGATTTACCTTTTCTTTTCCTTGATGTCTCCAAATTCTGTCCAATTCCATGCTTTTAACTTAACTTTTAGGTAATTCAGATGTTCGATAAAAGAGAACATATGCGTCCCATGTCTAGGTTTACCTGTCATCCACCATTGCTGAATGAGATTACGCATGTTCTCATGGTGAAGCCACATCAGTTGGAACCGAAAAGGGGCTTTAGATGGTACTGATTTACCCATTTCCAAACACACTGGCCAATGATCAGAGCCTGTATTGTTTAGAATTTGAGCCTCAGGAATATACTCCTTTAGCCACCATGCTTCAGACATCAGAAATCAATCAAGACATTCAAGGATAGAATTTGAACCTAGTCTTCTATTGGACCATGTCATTAACCCATTACCAGTTGCTACATCGACTAACTGAAGAGGGTGTATGTATCTAGCCATGTTAGATGAGCCAACATCCAGGCGAGAAACACCTCCCTGTTTTTCTTGTAGATTAAGGATGGTATTAAAATCTCCTCCAAGGATAATCGGATTATCTTTATAAGAATCAGCCATAGCTGCTATCTTCTGCCATTGCATTAAATTTTTGTCTATAGTGTTAGGTGCATAAATTTTGAAAGACATAGATTGTTGATCATCCCCCGGTGAGTAAGCATGCAATAACAAGACACCCTTAGAGTCACATGAACTAAACACTGTAATCCTTTTTGGGTCCCATAAACACATTACTCCCCCAAAAGCATGCTGGGAACCAAGGGATAAGAACTGGGCTTTTGACCAAATCCTCTCAACTAAGACATTCATGAGTTCTACCGAGGCTTTAGTTTCTTGAATAAACACCATCCGAGGATGTTGGCTTCAATCATTCTTTGTAGCTCCAGTGTTTTTGAAGGGCATCCTTTCAGTCCCCTTATATTCCATGTTATCACTTTCGTTTGGAAGATTGAGTAAAGATTTGGGACAAATCCATAACTTTACCTGTATTACCTAATTTCTGATCTTCTTTCTGAAGATGGAACTGATTGGATTTACAACCAGCCTTAGTATTTGTATCCATCTTTAATTGTTTACTTTTTTCCTACTCAACACCTAGAGACAGATCTACTTGTTGCTCCATAGAACTATCCATTATCAACAGCAGTAGCTCCTTCCTTTCCATCTTGTTTGCTTGGTGATTTTGATTATCAAACTGATCTTGAAACTTAGTCTTGCGCTGGTAACTTTTCATTAAAGGCCTAACTTCTTCTTGCTTATGTGGAACCTGAACAATAGCCAACTGATTCTGCTCGTACACTCCAGGCTTAACCGACATTGTATCTTGTTTGGGCAACTGTGTTTCTGGTATTTGGGACTCCATGTTGTCTTCATTTTCTTCTTCAACATTTTCATCGTGTAGACAAGCAAATCTATTACTTTTGTCACCATCCATGTTTACTAATCCAGTTTTACGTGCTATTTTCTTTTTCCTTGGAGTTATAAATTCTTCGCGGGGTTTCTCTTTGTCTTATACACTTAAGTGACCTAGTGTTACATTGTGAAAGTCCCTTTTCAAAAATAAGAAAAGGACTTAATTTCATTCCTAAGAGAATGTGAAAAGTCACAAATGGTGGTGAGATGAAAAGTGATATGGGGGTGGGGGGGGGCGGAAGAGGAAGAGTCATTTGTAATGCTATAAATTGGAATGGCTTCTCCATTCGAAAGGGTTAGCACTTGTTGATTGTTACTATTTGTTGTATTTCACTTCTACGACAAGTAATAAGTTACATTCTTCTATCTCCTTTCCTTATGTTCTTCCACTCTCATTTCCAAATTTACAAGCATTGTGATCTTGTAAAACCAAGAAGAAATTTTGTCTCTGATTTATTAGTCTTACTATTGATTGCATGGTTGAATTCTTCTAATTGAATGTGGACCTACTTTGGTTATTGTTGGTGAGAATCTGATAGTTGCTACTCATGACATTAATCCTCTCTCCAAGCAAATTCTTCCCTTGTACACTGTACAAGCATTTTGCCACAGGTTTAGTGGAGTATTCCTGTGTGATCCTCGGCCTAACGCCCACCCCACAATTTTAGGTTGTTTACATTCAATAATTGGCGCTTCCCAATACCCAAGGAGCGGCTTAGCCCCCGTGGTTGTTGGTGAAAACCAATAGTTTGCACTGCAACAAATTATTTCACCAACAAAGCCCAAAGCAGTTAAACCCTAAAAATATGCAATCAAAGTACAAATGACATAATACTACCCCATAATGTGAATAAGACATTTGGTTTGAGTATTAGAACTGTTACCTTGTTGTATGCCTACTAGGCAATCTTCAGTGCTTCTTTTGGTGCCAAGGTCTCTTTACGCTAACACTAGAAGAAACTACAACAATTGGTTTTGAAAGTGCTTCTGACGTATTAAAAGAAAAGTACCTAAAGAGCATGACAACTATTCCAAACTATACCAATTGATGTGTGATATGATCTCCTCTCATGAAAACATTGGCATGATCAGCAAAGATTATTTGGGCTATGTTATAATAAATTTACGGTTTTCAAACAATGCTTATTTTGATTTTGAAGTTTTGAACCCCACACCTTCATTTCTTTGGTTGGAATTATCAAGGCATAATTATGCTAAGAGACATCCTACAATAGCATCTGGGGGTGGTAGTGGTGGACTGTAAGGTGTGTGAGATGTTAACAAGTAATTGCAAACCCTAAATTTGAAGTCCGTTATACCATTTTAGGGCAGTTTCAACCTTAATTTTGACATCCATTTGACCATCATTTAGAAGTTTTTTCTTTTTACTTGGAGAAGTCAATCAAAACATTGTAATAATATCTTGGCCATATGATGGAGTTTAGAGCCCATTTGTTTTCCGGAATTTTTTTTGTCAGCCCGATATAGTGGTGTTGCTAGATTGAGGCCATCTGTCACTAGTTAGTGACAAATCCAAGATATGCCCCTTGAGATTGATATCTCTCAGCGTTTTTCATATAGATGTATTTAATATTTGTAGTAGTTTCTAGTTTGAGGAATTCCCGTTCCATTTTGTTGGTTTCTCAATCCTAGTTTCACTTTGATATATGTAAAATACTAGCAATATACATATGTAGACTTTGTAGTCTTTCTCGGAATGTTGTTTGATCCAGATGGCAACATGGATCTCTTGTACATGTCAACATTCGACAGAATATCCTAGTTGGAAACACTTCAAAGACCATGCCATTGGCCTCAAAAGCATCCAACATTGACACTAGTTGACACCAACATTAGGTATCAACTTCCAGTCGATGCTATTGCCAAGCATCATGTAATGTCCCCAACTTGGACAAATCAAGATTCAATAATTATTTGTCAAAACCCTTGAGATCTGAGAGCTGAAAATAAATGACAGCAATCTGGAAATTAAATGCTTTATGAAAACAATGCATTTAGTGCCCAGAATTCGTCTTCAAATCCTAACGACTAGGGTAGAAGTGCAATTCTACAGTCAAATTAATTCGAAAAATTCTAGAACTTAGTACTTGAGCAACCTTAGAGTTGTGGACATGGGAAACACTTTTGAATCTACACCAATCTGAAAATCCAAATTTTAAATGAGAGAAAACAACTAAAACTTCAAAAATTCATAACTTTGTCACAAATAGGAACTACAATGCAAATGATAGCTCAAAATGATTTTGGAGAGATCGGACATCCAACAAAAGTGATTTCCTATTTTTCCTACCACTGAGACATACCAAAAAGTGATCCTGAACTTTCCAAGTGAGTAGATAAAATTGAAACCCTGCCCAAAAATTCCCTAATTTGAGATTCCAACTTTATAACATATGGAGAATCAATACATCAAATCAGAATTCCAAAATGTGCCCTAGAAGACACTGAACTCATCCACTGTGCAATTTGCCTAGGGTTGGAAATGAAGATCTACAATGCAGAAACAACACAACAAATTCAAAATGGTGCAATGTATGTTCCGGATGAAAGAACTCAATCAACAACAACACTATTGCGCATACATCCCTTTTCTTCAAGCATGAAGAATTCTATTTATCAAATATTCAGCATGCCCTAAACTAGAGCCTTACTAGTGCTCATATAGCCTTTCCAAATGGGACGACCCACTTTGGGAGGGAGATTACATTTTAAAATCACTTTTATGTCGGCTATGACTTACTTTTTGCCTTTGTCTATTTGTATTAATAGCCGACATTACATCATAATGATTACATAAAGAATTAATTAATTAATTCACCCACTTGCAAGAGTGATTAAATCACTTGGGTAAATAATTAATTAAAATACATTCCGCTCCAATTATATTCTATTAAATAATTAAAATTGCCTTATATTTGTAAATGATAAAAAATCACTATTTGGGCAACCTTAATTAAATAATAAAATAAGAATACCCAAAGAATTTCCCTTCAGTCCATGGGGTGAGGTAAACTAAAGGTCTTCAATACCTGTTTAATAATGTCCCGGAAAAAGGGACATTATAGTCCTCCCCTCCCAAATTTGCTTGCCCTCAAGCAAATGCCAGTTCTCATGCCCAACTGCCAATGTATCCTTGCTGAAAACCATCCATAAATGAGCTCATGTGCCTATCAAATGAAAGAGATAATGTGGAAACAATACCTTGCACTTCCTGCCCCAATCTTTCTTGAATTCCCTTGGCTGCCCATGGAATTCTATGGTTGTCATAACAAGAAGACCAACTGCTGTCATACCAAATATTGACCAAAAATATGAGAAGTCGCCATGAATTTGGCAAAGCAACATTAATTTCCAGCTTGATCCTTGCATCAACATTGTTCCTCAAAGTGAAAGAGAGTTCTTCAACCATGAGTATGAAAACAAATGAGTAATATAAGTGGCTGGCATAAATGACGACAACAACCTTAGTGGCTGCAAATGAGCTTAAGGCAGCTTTGAACCAGTGCCTTCCAATCTTAGGAAAAGGTAGAATACTCTCCTCTCCTTTCTTCATGAGAGATTGCCTTAGCAAAAAGTGACAAGGTGCTGTCCCAGAAAACTCAGCAATAGAATTTTTTCCACTCCCCATACATGCACAAAACTCAGTGCTCATGCTCCATTGAAAATTCTCTATGTAAGTGTACAAAAAGGAAAGTACATAAAATATGCCACCTTGCTGGAGTGGGCTGTCTCTTGACCCAAAACTTGAGGCACAATATGCCAAAAAGAGTGCTCCAGCCTGAGTGTGAATGGCAGCAAGTACCCCTTCTATGCTGCCCATGAAATGACTGAAAAAGTATCCCAAACTTCCCTTGAGAGTGCCCAACAACCAACATGCTACTTGGGTATTTAATGTTTGTTTGAGAAACTGAAAATTGACATTGCTTAGGGCTGAACCATTGCCCCAAACAACAAATATGGAAAAAGGAAAACTGAAATCTGAGATAACTTTTCAACATGACTTCATGACAGCAGACTCGGTATTCCAAGAAAAATTATTCGTATCCAAGATTGCCAGACTTTCTTCTATGTGGGCTGCAAGATACTTCCTCCTTATATTGCCAATCCATGAAGGAGATGCAAGAACAACTTCTGCCCTTGTGGGAAGACCTTCTCTAGGATCATACGGAATCGTGCAAAACTGAAACTTCTCTTAAAATGGAGAATACTCGAGAGCTGAAAATATCAAATCATCCTTACCATACATGGGAACTATTTCCTGCCCTTTGTCATCTCCTATTCTCCAACATCTTTCAGCTCTAACACAAAATTGACAAAGCAACATACCCATGTGTTCCAAGATGAATAAATCCAAAACATTACCTTGCTGTAGGTAGCCATTTGATTGCTCAAGTTTGCTTGTTTGAATCACCAAAATGTGATCTTTGGGCTGCTTATTAACAGCTGCAACTAGTTTCACCACGCATCTCAATCCATGATCCATTATGTGCCTCAGATTCACCCTTGGAATGTTAGCAACAAAACCCAACTCAAAGATGATTGAATGTAACTTGCAAAACTGAAAATCATCACCTTTTGAAGCTGCCTTCTTGCTTATGACAGCAAGCACAATGTAGGAAGAGCTGAAACATGTGATAGCAGTCCTATGAAAACTCATAACAGCCAGCTTATAATCCCAAAAATCAAGTCTTGCATCATTTGTAAACAAACCTTCCTTGCTAGGAGTTGCAAGATTGAACCTGGCTTGCTCAACTTTCAACATGGAACATACGAATTCAGCTTCCACCCCTGTTATGAAACTTCCACTAGGTTTGTATGCAAGGCTTGGAAAATGAACATACCAATCACAAAGTGGCTGTCCAAGAACTGAAAGTGTAGAAATTTGCTCACCCTTTGCTGCCCTCCAATCTTATTCATCTTCAACATTATGGATTCCTTATTTCAACCACAAGTGTTTTGCTGACCTGAAAATTACAGCCAGCTGGAGATCCATATTAGTGTCATGTGAGGTCTCCTTCTCATGTGTGGACTCCTCTTCATACCTGGTGATTGTAGATCTCTTAGAAGTGACTCAAACTGAAAATTACCCACCTTGATGACTGGAATTACTTGTATGGCAGCAAGCTTGTTAGCTGAACCACAAATCATATGAGAGTGGAAGGTTGCTGCCCTATCTTGCACAATGTCTAGTAGCCACCCATTTTTTCATGTAACTTCAATCTTTCCCTCACATGAAATAGCCCAAGTAATGCTACCAAAACTGAATTGAGTGAAAGCAAAACTAAGTAGCTTACCACATCTTTGAGTCACTCTCTTGCTGCTCTCACTATCACTTGGACTGAATTTTGGAAGGTGTTGACCCTCTTGCCAATGATCAGGGGCTGCCTTAGAGGGATTCTCTCTCCACTTAGCACCCTTCATCTTGTGTTCATTGCTAGCATAATACTCGTGATGATCAAAACAATGCAAGGTCAAAGTATGATGGTGGTACAACAAATCCTTTCTATGAAGATAGTCAAATTGCTTACCCTTAGTGGCTGCCCTAGCAAACTGAAAATCAATCAATGGTGATCCGACGGATGGTGCAAGATCTTCAAACTTGAATCCTTTGTTCACAACAAGTGATGCCCCTTTTGCTTCAATTTCATCCCTACTTTGTGGGCATATGTGTGGGGTACCTTCATAGCTCTTGCTAGTGTTAAAAACACCCTTAACTTGCTCCCCATGTACTGTTGTTCTGGAAAAGACAACCATTCGAATACTAACATCCATATTCAGAATTTTGGCGTCAACCACAAAACTCTCTTCCCCAATTTGTAGATATGAATTTTCTTCTTCCTTGGGGGTAGACTCCATGATTTCATTTGTTGTTACTTCACCACCATGCATGCAATCATTAGAAGACAGAAACATTTTCAACTAATGAGGGATTTCCACATTGCTCATCCTTGCAATCTTGCACATCGAACCTTTCTAGGAACCTTTGGGTGAAATCTTCAAGGGAGGCAACGGATTCGACCTCTTGGGTCTCCAACAAATGATGCCACCACTTATGTGCCATTCCATTCAAGTATATAGAGATGAGCATGAGGGCATCATCCTGACACATAGGATTCCATCGCAAATATGTCTTAAATTCCTTCAACCAAGATCTAGCAGAAATTTTATTAGTACCATAAAAAAAAGGAACTTGGGTTCACTTCATTTGTTCCATTGAATTTTTTTAACCTTTAACTTTTAGATCTGCAACACAAAACCTCATAGGTCCACTAGATTAGTGCTTGATACCACTGTAATGTCCCCAAATTGGCCAATTTCAAGATTCAACAATTATTTGTCCAAACCCTTGAGATCTGAGAGCTGAAAATAAATGACAGCAATCTGGAAATTAAATACTTTATGACAACAATGCATTTAGTGCCCAAAATTCGTCTTCAAACCCTAATGACTAGGGTAGAAGTGCAATTCTACAGTCAAATTAACTCCAAAAATTATAGATTCTTAGTACTTGAGCAACCTTAGAGTTGTAGACATGGGAAACACTTTCGAATCAACACCAATCTGAAAATCTGAATTTTAAATGAGAGAAAACAATTAAAAGTTCAAAATTCATAACTTTGCTACAAATAGGAATTACAATGCAAATGATAGCTCAAAATGATCTTGGAGAGATCAACTATCCAACAAAAGTGATTTCCTATTTTTCCTACCACTGAGACATGCCAAAATGTGATCCCGAACTTTCCAAGCGAGTAGATAAAATTGAAACCCTACCCGAAAATTACCAAATCTGAGATTCCAACCTTATAACATATGGAGAATCAATACAACAAATCAAAATTCCAAAATGTGCCCTAGAAGATAGTGAACTCAACCACTATGCAATTCACCTAGGGTTGGAAATGAAGATGTACAATGCAGAAACAACAACACAACAAATTCAGAATGATCCTATGTACTTTCCAGATGAAAGTACTCCTCAATCAACAACAGTACTATTGGGCATACATCCCTTTTCTTCAAGCATGAAGAATTCAATTTATCAAATATTCAGCATGCCCTAAACTAGAGCCTTACTAGTGCTCATATAGCCTTCCCAAATGGGGCGACCCACTTTGGGAGGGAGATTACATTTTAAAATCACTTTTATGTCGGCTATGACGTACTTTTTGCTTTTGTCTATTTTTATTAATAGCCGACATTACATCATAATGATTACATAAGGAATTAATTAATTAATTCACCCACTTGCAAGAGTGATTAAACTAGTATAGATATTTTAAAAATACATATCTAAAATATGCCGAGAGATATCAATCTCGAGGCACCTATCTAGTTATGATAGATATTAATATTTTTTTATTGATTTCTCTGAAAAAAAGAAATAAAATTATTCAAGTAACAGTCTAATAGAAGTACAATTTATGAATGAACTATCACATTATGGTCAAATGAGTGTCAAATTTAATGTCGAGAATAAAATTGAACACAACACTCCATTACAGCCTTGCCTGCCATTGTAAAACGCCTCCCTGCGTAATCACTTGGGTAAATAATTAATTAAAATACATTCCGCTCCAATTATATTCTATTAAATAATTAAAATTGCCTTATATGTGTAAATGATAAAAATCACTATTCAGGCAACCTTAATTAAACAATAAAATAAAAAAACCCCAAGAATTTCCCTTTACTCCATGGGGTGAAACTAAAGGTTTTCAGTACCTGTTTAATAATGCCCCGGAAAAGGGGACATTACACATCAACACCCCTCTCTACCTACGCATCCATTTCCCTTGTAGGGTGCAGCGCTCTATTATGTGAGAGGATATGATGCCGTAGTGAATATGAACTGACATGTTCCAGTGTCAATGTGCAAGTAATGCATGTATGGTTAATAGAAAAAATTGGAGCTGTTTCATCTTTTGAGATGATTCTCCTCATCTTCCTCATCTGGGAGTGCAGAGCAGAGAGGGGTGCATCTGTTATCTGTTTTTCCCACACTGTTATCAATATGCAACATGGCATCACATATGCAACCCAGTCATGCATTCAGATAGTTTACTGCTAGCCCCTAAGGCACTTCTCAATGATTGAGTACATGGATCTCAAAGTATCTCTTGTTGCATGGATAATAATTTTCTACACTAGGAGCTTCTCTCATTTACAAAGATTATGTTGATACATACGATTTCATGTACATTATTTGCTCTCTGTTCTTGTGTGCTCTTTTACAATATCCTGATTTATTCATTCAATGTTTAGTTTTGCAATCATCTTTATATTGCAATTATTGTTATGAGTAGCTTCTTCTTGTAACACACCTAAGTTCCCACGATTTTAAAGTGTCGTCCCCTGGAAACTCCTGGGATCCAGATTATTGTTGTAAGGTTGAAGTTGCATGTACCTTCACCTCTATATATAGGAGCCTACATTTTTGCACCTTCACAGCCGTTGTATTGGTAAGCATGGCATAATTTGTTATCTTGTACTTGTTGGGATGTTAGCAGATGTAATTGAATGTAATATAACAGCTGCAAGAATTTATCCATTGAACTTGTATAGAGTATTCAGTTGCGCACAGACACAAAATATAACTTCAAGAAGCAGCATTCCACCCTACAGATTAACATTTTTGCCGGTTAAACCCCTAGTGGGAGAATTTTCACCCATTGTTGTCTAGCAGTATGCCTCTATGGGAAGAGTACAAAGTGAGTGGTTTTGAAATTCAATCTTCAGCTCTTTGGATCTCTCAAATGTGGCATTTGCAAGAAACGGTAGTATCTGTAAGGTTCCATCCTTTATTGTACCAAGACATGGCACTTGGAAAAAACGATGTTATAGTGAGTTTTGCTTTATTAAGCTATATAAATATCTAGGGATGAGTTTTTTGCAATTTCCACCGTATCAACTCACAATCTTCTCAACACACCTAAATAAGTATCCTAAATATTAGGCTATGAAGTTCTTTGAAGCTGTTGTGGTTTCCAAGGTATTAAGATCTCTTTTTAGTTGCCAAGCTATCAACTACTTGCACTATTGTCTATGTCAAATTACTTTCTCAGTATTATGTAATGCAATTATTTTTGCTTCATAACTCCAATTTTTTCATCAATAATCTATTTGTATCTGATCATCATCTTTCCATAGAAATGAAACCAAATCAGGGACTTATTAAGATATTAGACTTGTTGTCGTCTTTACTATGATTTTGTGTACTCAAATTTAATGATTTGTGAATATTTGCAAACTATAAAAATAGCATTGTGACGATTTTAGACTGCACAATGGTTTGGAAAATTGTGCCAATTTAGAGGGATCGTATCAAAATCGTTCTTTTTGAGGATTGTTGGAAATTAAATATAAACAGAATGTACAGACAAAGTGCTTATAATTTCTACCAGGGCTCTATGGGCACTTTGTTCTAATAGATACTGATTCAGTCTCATTTCCTCTTGTTTGTCAATCTTTTAGGTATTTGGTACACCAGAAACACATATAGGATTCCATCCTGATGCAGGGGCTTCTTTTTTTCTATCACACTTACCTGGCTTTCTAGGTAAGGTTTGTGGTCAATCTCACATTCTAGAGAAATTTCATGACAGCGTTTCAAAATGGTAATTTTACCTAACATGTCCTTGATTCAACCATGAAAATGAAGAATGTTCCATGCCTTAAAATTCCGAATTGGTTTGTAATGTTGCGATTCTTTTTTCAAGCAACTTGATTGATTCAACGATTCTCATAGAAGATATTGATCAATTTTTGCAGACAAATCACACAGTTATTCATTTTGTTGTAGGAACAACACAACGATGGAGGAATATTCCTTTTGTTATAGGAACAACACAATGATGGAGGAATATTCTTCGTGATATGTACCTTGATCTTGAAGTGACAATTCAGATCCAACATTTTATATTTCCTATTTTGAAGAAACACATAATCTGGGTCCTTGTCAATGGGAGTGTGCAACACTTTTAAACTTGCAGTAGTTTCCCTTTTAGATACTGTAAATGCAAAAAAATTAAAAAACTGATATTTGAGTGTTGTTTTCAAAATGGAAAGAATATTGTTTCTTTAAGTTTTTTTTGGTAATGACGTGTGTGTGTGGTCTACGGGACATCAATTTAAATTTCAAATTTATTCGTGGAGTTTAGGGTTGGTGATTAGAAATGCTTTTGGATTGATAGTTAATAATATAAATAGCATGCATATTAGATTCAAGCACTTTAAAATTACGTCAAAAACCTGGAAGATAAAAGCAGAGTGTGTGTTCATAAGCTGAATTACAACATTTGTCAAGAAATCTGCAATACCAGAACTCTAGAACTTGCATTGTAGACCACCTTCCCTATACCTACATATATATGGTGGAGAGCATATGTGTGTGCTGTTATATGTACATTATTGGTAGCATGATTAAATAACTCAAATCTAGAAGGGGTCAACATGTATGAATAGTTGTACTGAATCCTCAAGACAAGGATCTGAGTATGACCATCACCAAACCTATAAGTACGATTTGATGATCATTGCTGGCTCGGTAATGTATCGATCTAGGCATCCCACCAAATCCATCCACCTTAATAATTCTAATTATTTCAAATATTTAGAATGAAGGGGTACCAAATGGACCCACGAGACCAATCCCTGCACAATGTTCTTAGCATGATTATGCGACCAACTTAGATCTACAAGAGATCAAGATGTATCGGGATTCTGTGCTAAATATGCTATCATCAGAGTTTAGGGATTCAAACAAACAATTGGGCTGAAAGCATCTCTTCATACTTGACTTTTGTTGGCAATAGATTAGAATGTTAATCAACTGGACATTGAAGGGGATTACAATCTAATAATCGATCGTGTTTGTGTGCATTATGACAAAAGAATAAGGTCTCACACAGGGCAGCGCACTGCAAAAATGGAACCTAACTGGAAAATAAGTAATATTATTGATCAATTTTGCAATGCTTTTAACCAGTTGCATTGCTCTGTTTGTAAATATCTCATGGTCTTAGTTTTAAGATGGTGTATAAATATGTTCTTAATGTTCAGTCAAGAGTAAATTGTATTGGATATTTGTTGGCCATTTTGTTCTTTTTTGCCGTGGTTGTTCTATAGCACATCTTATGATCAGAAACAATATGGATTCTCATTTATCTTTTTCACGAGTTGACCTTTTTTCCTAAACATTCCACCATTTATTTTAATATTTTATAAAAAAAAATGTATATGCAATTTCAGTTTTATACGAGATTATTCTGCATTCTCAGATATACTTAGGGCTTGCAATGACATCTGTTCTATTGTTCTCTTAGCCATAAGTTACATCTGTCTATTTATTTAATGCCATGGAAAGTGTGCCACCTTCTTAAAATTATGTCCTATGGGACGCTTAAGTTTACCTGAAAAACATATCCAAGAAAGGAGTATGCAAACATCATCTCTCCTCCTTGGCATTTGATGGTATAAAATGTTGCCTCATCCATACATACATGCATGCATACATACATACATACATACGTACATACTTCTATGTAGGTGGATTGGCAAGGCCTGGTTTACTCGAGGGTTTTGTCATAATGTCAAAACTAAAGGGAACACAAAATTAAAACAATTTATATATCTATATATTTATGTATATAAGATAAAGTGAAAAGTTCCCTCATTTCCACAAGGAGGGTCTAAATGCTACCTAGGCAGGAACCTAAAAAGCTATCGTTACTCTTCACAGACACAGATATGTGTGTAGTTACATTGCTAATGCTTTGTAAGTTTCTTCTACTTCTGATTATATTAATTGAATATGCTTTCCTAGCCTAATGATATTAAATTCAATGCTTGCAAACACAAACAACTTTAACTGAGGTTACAATGTATTAGTTCAAGATTCAAAGCTGCATGAGCACCCCTTTGTTCTGTCTCTCCATAAATGGTATTTGGGCCAACCATTCCATACCTCCAGAGGGATTAGACAAGGGGGCCTTCTTAGGCAGTACCTATTTAAGAAGGCACAAAATCAGGACCAGTTATATAGCTTTAGGTGAATATGATTAACCATTTCCAGCCATGAATACTCAAAACAGAATTCAACAGTGCCTAGCAATATTGATCATATTAATGGAGCTCAATACCGTTACATGTAGAGATCTATTTCAAAACAACATTCCAGAAATACAAAGTAAACAGTAGTTCACTAATCACTAGTACTTGTACTAGAGATGACCACATTGCCATAGTGAAGAACAAGACCAAAACTAAGTCCACAGCAATACACAACAACCAGTTACTCCAAACCCACTACAAAACTCATTGAAGGATAATAGCTGATGATTCTTCCCTATACAGTATGCCAACAAAACTGAGCTTACCAAAATGTGCAAAACCACAAGACATTGCCTCAAATATGATCCCATCTCCACAAACATGTCAGAAGGAACTCCAAACTTTCTCGAGAAAGTTCGAAGTTCGCAGAATTTTATCCTTGTTGAACATGAACTTGAACTTTATCTATAATTTTTACATGGGATGTTTTTGAGATGCTTTTTCTTAATTTCATAAATATGTGTGTATATACGTACTGATTGCATTTTTTCAGAAACTAAAAATGATCAAAAAACTTATTTTGTTTTGAACTTCAAGATGTTTCTTTTTCGAGCTTTATCCATTGGTGAACTTGAACTAAACTTTATCCCTGCTGAACACAAACTCGAGCTCGAACTCAAACCTTGTGACTTAGAGGAAGAACATAATTATTAACCCAAATTATCATATCAGTATCCCTTCATGCTAGGGTACACTTGCTATAAATAAGAGAGACCGTGGTACTGCAAATGTGTCTAAGAGAATACAAAACTATCCCAACATACAGTCAATATGCAATGGAAGACAAGTTAAAAAGAGAGACTGCTGTAGTGAAGGTTCTACTGGTATCACCATGATGAAAGCAAGAATGCTACCATACCACATCACTGTTACAATATCACATGCAACAGTCCTCATGAATCCTTGCATGATCATCACCAGGTCCAGACATAGGAAGTCTTTCCAGCAATGGAGTCTGCCACAGAGAGGGACTAGTGAGCCCTCCATAGGTGGCCACTATCCATCCCCCAACCATTAGCATGGGTTTGTTAGAGCATCTCATGCAAAGTCTACCCAATAGAGAGAGAGAGAAACAGGGGACAATTGCAGGACTCAACACACAGAGTGGCACCACAAAACATCTGACATGCAACATGTGATCAAGCACCACGCATCTAATAATATCAACCCTGCAGGTCATATTGACCAACCACATTATTTAACCAATACATGCATAGTTGCAGAGAACAAAGCATGCACACACAATTTCATCTTATAGAAAGTGGAGATTTGTGAAAGACATTCAGAGTTGCTAACCCATAATTCTCCACAAGCCATTATCATTCTTGAACCTTATTTACAGTCTCAGTTCGTAATATAGCAGGTGCATTTAATTACTGCAATAAAATACCGAGAGTTTAGCAATGAGGGAGACAGAGAGATAATCAGATCACATACACTCCATGGAGGGAAACATGAAGAGACACAGACAAGCAGGTTGAGAGGAGGATGCAATTGATATTACTAGGGCATTTCTCCTGGGATGATCCCACAAGCAATGCACTACTACTGTGCATAAGAAACCCTTGGGAACAATAATACCCACCTTTTGATAAAACAGAAAACTTTTACCAACAACAAAAACTAACTTTGAGATCAAAATTCAGGGTTTAGAATCAACTTACTTCCATTGCAATGTTGCTCATAAAAACCCTTGCCACTACCTTAGCTTGTGCCCATCGTTCCTTTCTTCCCTTGGCAACTTCATGGGGTGTGTGTGTGTGTATGTCCTTTTCGATTTTTGTCTCCCCCTCATATTCTTCTCTCTTTCCATAACCAAGCCTTTAGGTTCCAGAAATAATAACTTGCCATTCAAGGTGACATATGGGAATCATACCCTTATGAGGCTCATGAGACAACTTGATGGAGCATTGTGGATATAGATCAACATAGATGGTTGTCCAATAATTTGGGAGGTTTGTAATTCAGGAGTTTGGGGAGGTGGAAATCGGGAATTTGAGAATTTTGCTCGGGAACTACACCTTTACGAGGGTTATGTGGCAACTTGATGAAGTTCTACCTGGTCAAAGAGCTGTTTTCAAAGAGAAAGCTTTTGAAGAATGCGTGACTCTATTTATTTCTGTTATTTTAATCTTCTGTCAATATGTTTGTTTTTGCTTTCTGTAGTGTAAGCCTTAAGAGGGGGTATAACAATATAAGGCTTATGGTTTAAGTCACTATTAGTTACAAACTTACATATTAACTAATGTACAATTGTAACTACTTCAACCATTTTGTAACTATCTCTTGCATAATAAAATGATAGACACACAATCTACAAAGGGTGCATTTTGATCCCTCTTGATTATTTACTCTGTTCACATGTCTTCTAACATTAGGCCACACAATTAGAGAATATGGGAGTTACACAAAGTGCAACTCCTTTGGACACATAACACATTCCCTTTTAAGGAATATTGGAGTTTGTAACTTCTTTAACACATGCTCATCATACAATTAGTAAGTTGACACCTAGTGTAATGGAGTTACTTAGTAACTCCTATATTTTTCACTCTATATGGAGTTCAATAGGTCTCTTCACTTGTTACCTTAGTTTGCTGTGTTCAGATTTGATGCATTCTGTGCTTTCTATATGCAAAGGGACACTTGTCGATATTTGTGAACTGGAGTCGTTAACATGTGTGAACTTTATTGGACAAAATTACATGGAAAATCCAAGATAACCACCTTGAGATTGAATTTTATCATATAGGTGAATATTTGGCTTTCAAATGGGGAGCATATTTAAGATAATGTATTCTCATTAAAATGGTTAAAATTAACGGTCTATGAAAAAAAATTAACATTGTGCACATTTGGACATCCTCTAAAAAGGGGATGTTTCTTTGCATAGTCCCGGATATACATCCTCGAATGTCTTCAAAGACATATTGGAAATGTGCCTGATTAGCTTCATTCAGGGGGCATCCCTCTTGTTTCTTGTTTCATTTGTTGGTGCTTCTAGGTAGGGGGATAGTTTCTGCCCCTGTCCGCAAGACATCTACAAATGATTATTACCAGTCAACATCTGAACCTCCTCAGTCTGGATTCTAGAGCAGAGCTAGGATTTATTCCTGGTTGACATCAAGGACCTTCTCAGTGCCATAGCCCACAACTTGGGTCATTGAAAGAATAGTTCTGCATTTCTAGCTTCTTATCCAGATACAAATAGATTCTTCATCGAATGAGTACTAAAATGGCTATAGCAGGAGTACATTGATTTCACCTAGAGTTGCTTCCAACTTGTTCCCCATTAGAATCCTAGTGCATTATTAACTCCTGCACCTTTGACCTTAAAATGGTAGCGAATGATGATATTGCTGATCCACGCATCTGCAAGTCTTCCTTGCAGCAAACATGTGAGAATATTGGCTGCTGTAGATCTTGAGATCTCCAACTTTGGGCTTGACTTTTGGCTATTAAAACTTACCTTGTTCCTAATTGGAGGATCCTTCCTATCACATAACTTACCGTCAAAGATGAATTCAGATCTAATCAGAACATGGGGTTTAATGGCAAATGGTATTAATCCCATCTCCAAGTGTTATGTTTCACACATGTTCTAGTATTTTTTCTGACACTAGGGCTCCTCTTACCTGTCATTCTTTTCTATTGAGATTTGTAGTATGGTCAAGTTACCATTGACCAATTGTCTGGTCAACGTATGGAGATTAATATAATTCCTCCCTCCCTTGCTCCTATTTTACTCCACATGCTTCCCCTAGTAGCAAAAATAGAGAATTGGGAATGAATCTCCTTAAAGTGATGTGACATAATCATAAGGTAATAAATGCTTAATCATTCATTTGAGGCTTCTTTGACTATGATGAGGTGGAGCTCTATGTGGGATCTAATTAAATACTTTTTCCTAGCTGACTTGTAATATATAAATACATAAATTCCTCTAATAAATATGTTTAAAATTCATAAGTCTAGGCCTCCTTCAGCCAACCTTCATTTGATGATGTGTCCTTTCTGATCAGTTGATTCGCAAGATCAAAATTTCATGTGCACTTCTTCCATTTATAGAGTAATGTCATTATTTGTATGTTCTGAACTTTATTGCTCTCAGGTTCTCCCGTCATCGAAGATTGGACCAATGATCACGAACTTCTAATCATACAAATAACATCTTCAACATCATAGCTCTCATTCAGCTTAGAAAACCGAATCTAAGGACTATCTACATATTATGGGATGCTACAGGGGTCAAGAAGCCTTGCCAGCAAGAAACCTTTAATAAAATGCAATTATTTTACAAGTCTACGACCTTCATTACAATTCAAGTATGAAATGCACATGTGCCATAAGATCTTATAATAGACCATATGCCTTCAATTCTTAAGCAAAGCAAAAGCATCTCACCATTAGTTTAGATGCACTTGCTAAGAAACCACTTGCATCAGGAGATGCAACTTAACTCCCATGAGAATATCACAGAAGTTCATACCTTATAACTGATATGAATCAGAAAGAAGGTAAACATATAAGATCAACTTTCATGATCTTTGCTGTTGATAAATTATATGTGCATTGCTATGATGAATAAGCTTCACCATTTTCAAGACGAGAAGGAATCCAGCTTGAAAATATGCTATCACCATTGATCTACGTATCTGCACACCTTCTGCATTTCATAACATGCAATAGACTTGCACGGCCATAGATGTCTTCCGAAATCTACTGTAAGCAGAAGGCCTTGCACTAGAAGCATCCATATTTATCAAGATAATGTCAATATAATTTGACAGTCTATAGTTTTACAGAGGATCAAAAAATTGTTCTATGCAGCAAAACACAGCTACCCAACAGATAGATAGAAGCCTTCAAGGATTATATTTTTAGGTCATAGGCAAGATAATATTCAGCTCTCCATTTAACCAAATAGTGAGCTGATTATATTTATTCTATTAGTTACCCGTCACTTAAAATGGTATGTGTTAATCAGGAGCCATACCTACTGTCAAAAACATCTAATTGATATCAATATTTTTTGTGCAACGAACACATTCTGAGGAAACCTGATTGTGTGACAATACGAGCAAATTCAGAGCTTGCAGGAAGATGGAATTGAATGCTCTTCCCTCGCTTTTCTCTTCTTCTCATTGTATATAGAGCTGAAACTCTTATTGTAACAACCATCATACTTCTTAATTTTCACAGTTACACATTGTAGAGATTAAGTGAACAGTCTGGCCATCCATGTTGTATGCCCTTGAGAAAAGCTTCAGCGCTAATTCTGAGTTCACTGCCTCCCTGCAGATCTAAGATCTCAGCAAAAAAATGTCTAAGGTCTGCAGCACAGGATCAAACCTCAAAAATATGAAAGATGCACCTGATATGCATGGAGCAATTGAAATAACTCATGGATAACAAAAATCGTTTATCGAACAGGAAGGATGCTTCATCTTGCTACTCTAAAAGGATAGAATTTACCTTATGAGTATTTGCTCATTCAAAAGGATATTATATGTGATGTAATTGGGAAGGTTGCGAGCATTGTTTCATTTCCTCGAGAATTTCAATAAGATTTGTGTAATTTACCAGCACTACAACCAGTTTTTGCTATCTGCTAGCACAATTCCTTGTAAAATATTTTTCTAACCCTATCTCTTCCCCTTTGCAACATTAAGGTAATAGTTAAAGTTCCTTGTGTTGGATGCATTAGGTTAGGAAACATAACTATTTGCCTCTAGAGGTTCTCTACTAAGTGCAGTCCCACATTGAGCAAAGATCCCTTGTGTTAAATTTGGTGGGTGCTGAATCAAAACAAATATAAGCAAGTGTGAATACAAGAAAGTAACTGAAGGTAGTGTGACCATAACTAAAAGCCCAAACAGGATTGTGGCAGGTTTCTAAGTATTTTAAATCAAACAATGGTATCAATGCAACAACCCTCAAATTAGGGGAAGGTAAATATTACCAGATTGAAGCTTTTAGGAACAGTGTATGTGTGCAGGGCCATTTGCATGGGCGCGTGTGTGTTGACTGCTGCTATTTTATTTAAATTTGACTACTGCTAAAGAAAAAAAAATTTATTAATGGAAATTTGGATAAAAAGGCATATTGGATTTTTCACCTACATGTCGATTCTTCTATGAGACTAATCATATCATTAGAAGATTAGCCACCTGCTTTTAGGATATTAACAAGAATTATTAAAGTTTTAATTAGTATCATGCTTATGTTTGACTTTCACTTCTTATAGGCTGATGTTAATTTGGGGTCTCCATGCATGTTGCTTTATCTTGGGTAATAACCTCTCGTCACAGTTTAAGTTATAGTCACAATATTTTTCACTTTAAACAACCTCTTTTATTAGTCTCTAGGTGTAATGTTATTCATAAGTGATATTTTGTGTTCCATCGATACAAATGTGGTGCTTTGTCAATGATGTTTAAGTTATAAGGCATTACACTCTACATAGCTTTGCCAATGAGGAAAGAGGCTAGGGGTGAAAAGCCCAAATCGGTGGATTATATTCGAAGTTCCTCCCCCTTACTAACAAATGCTTATGTTGTTTTGTGCTAAGTGGGTCCCCTTGCCTTGTGATTGCTACCATGAATACATGAGGAAATAATGTCACTATGTTATTGACTACTCATGGTAGTCACCTTGAGATGAATTAAACACACACGAATAATAAAACCACAAAGTTAATAATCTAATTAAATTTCTTGTGAAAGGGTTGTAATTGGGTTACTCCCACATTGGTAATAATTGTGACAGAAGGATGATCTATAAGGCACTACACTCTCCAAAAGCTTTATCAATGGGGACAGAGGCTAGAAGGTGAGAAGCCCAAATTGGTGGATTACATTCACCATTCCTCCACCCCCCTAATAAATGCTTTCGGTGTTTTTGTGCTAAGTAGGTCCCCATGCCTTGTGATAATTACCAAAAATACATGAGGAAACAATGTCACTATGTTAGTGACTATTCATGGTAGTCATATTGAGAAGACTTACACACAAAAGAGTAAAAATACCACAAAATTAATAATCTAATTAAATTTCTCATGAAAGCCTTCAACTTAACATAAATACCTAATTGGTTGCAATTCGGTTAATCCCCACATTGGTATTAATGGTGAGACAAGGATGATTTATAAGGCATTTTTCTCTCTAAAAGCTTTGCCACTGCAGAAAGAGGCTAGAGGGTTAGAAAGCCTAAATTGGTGGATTAATGGGTCCCCTTGCCATGTTTTTATTACCAAAAATACACGAGGACAAATGTCATTAAAGAATAATGACAACTCATGGATGTCTTTTGGTTAATGACTAAAATCACACAAAAAAAATCCCACAAAAATACATAATCTAAAATCTATAGTGTCATCCTCCAACATGGGCCAAAAATAGCCCATGTGATGGATCATGCTAGCAGTTGCATGCCCACCAAAATGGCCACCGCAAATTCCAATGTAACAATCATGTAGAACCATTTTGGCTTTGATCACATCTAAAGCACCTAAGGAAAATGCCGTCAAAGGCTCATCAGTACAAGGTTGTGAGGTTTCCCTCGTATCTGGAGAGAGCTAAAGCTCAAAAGTAGGGGTCAAATCAATTAATTAATTCAATAACATAGTACAATTATATAGTTCTCTTATAACCACTCTCTTAGAATATGGGTGAAATCTTTTAAGTTTTTTAACAATTCGCAATCCTAGAATCTCTCCTCAATCTTCTACGTGAGTTATATTGACAACTTACAAATATACTAATCTATTTCCCACACACACTACTAAACTAACTTACATACTATAATTGTTCACCGCAAATGTGAGCACTAGCCTAGGATTTTCCTAACAAAGGTGTTGTCAAATATAACATACTTAGCTGTGAGAACATGAAACTATTGCCTTTGTTGAGAGGTTGATCCTAGAGGGTAGGAATTGTCGACAATATACTCGACAATGTCAAAATATCATGGGGATTGAGTGATTGTAGGCAATTCAATGAGGAAGATATGCTCATTTGGGATGCTAACATCTATAGGCTTGGGATTGTCTGTCGGAGACTTGACCAACCAATCAGCAATGACTTGGATTTTGATGGACTTTTGGTTGGCATAATTCAACTCGAACTTGCTAATATGACTAATAAAGCGCCCATCTTAGAAAGGGTTGGTTGTGCTAGGAAAATACACAGAGGCTCAGATTTGATTATGACACGAGTCTCTTGGCTCAACATGGTGTCTTACATGCTTCATGGCGAACTGAACACTATGACAAGGCACTCCTTTTCAGATCGAGAATAGCTCCTTTTGTGAGTGCATGGCATATGAATTAAATGACTATCTTCCATCATCATTGTCTTGACTCTTATTTGATGTTTTTTGCTATTCAAACTCCTGATAATCTGCATCTATGGTTCATCCCTCAACCACAAGGATTGACACCTACAGTGAAGTTATTAGATGAAGATCTGTGTAATGCCCCCAATTCCGAGCGGTTGGCCTAACGGCCCTATTTTGGTCTTAGCCCTGGTCATTCCCAAGGGACTAACGACTTTGGAGGTTATTGGGGATGGTTGTCTGATTTCCTACTATGTTTTTGTTATATTTTGGGCGTTGGGAGGGTCTAATGGGCCTTTTGTGTTCTATTTTGTCGTTGGGATCACTTAAGTGGACACTTTTGGCATTTAATGTTATGTTTCTTCGTTGGGGCCACTTAAAGTCCCTTTTTGGCGACTTGAGGGGATATGTATTGCATTAAATGTTATATTTCTTCGTTGGGGCCACTTAAAGTCCCTTTTTGGCGACTTGAGGGGATATGTATTGCATTAAATGTTATATTTCTTCGTTGGGGCCACTTAAAGTCCCTTTTTGGCGACTTGAGGGGATATGTATTGCATTAAATGTTATATTTCTTTGTTGGGGCTCATAAAAAGCTATATAAGGAGATGGAGGGTGGAGTTAGAAAGGATTCATGCATACACTTATATTTCTTTTCATGTGCAACTGTTGTTTGCAACTATTTAGCTTGTGGAGTAAGATCCCGCGGGAACCCTAGCTTTAGTGGTGAGAGATCCATCCCTAGCTAGCAGGACATTCTTCGGTAGTGAAAGATCTACCCTAGCTTGTCATTTGGAGCTGATTTCAGGGCTGTTTTACAGAGATATTTTCAGGGTTTTCAGAGATAGGGTTTTGAGGGTTTTGGTGAGTTTTGGTGGAGATTTTCAGCTGGTTTTTGGATCAGACCTACGGCAGCAATAGAGGAAGGGTTTGGCATCATCTACAGAGAGTTTCATAAGGGTTTTGGCCATCTACCAAAGAGGGCGACTTGTTTGGGAGATTGCAGCCCTAATTTCTAGGGTTACCAGTTGGCCGTTTTCAGATCTAAAGGTTGGAAAGTCATCTTCTATATTTGTATATGTTATTTCCCAAGTTTCATAATTTTGGCACTTGTATTCGGGAAGATATTAATTTTCGAAGTTTTCCAGCTGTTTTAGGCACGCTGTAATTTTCTGGCAGCGTTATGTTGACTGAAAAATTCCAAAAATATTTCCCTTGTATTCTTTATATTATTATCTAGTTCCATTTAAAATTTCAAGTGATTTGAACGGATATTTCGGGACTTATTCATATTTTACTGTTCGCTGCCCTAGCTGTAATTTTCTGCAAAAAAACCAGATTTCTGTTTGGCTGCGTTTTGTCTATCTTTTGCATATTTTACAGTGGTATCCTATAAGGGATATTTCAATCTGAACCCGAAGACTTGGATTTTCAGCCATTTTCACCTGTTTTCAACTTTGAAGCATAAGTGTGATTGATTTTGTCAAGGTTTTTGTGGAGATTTCAGTTGGATGGCAATCATATTGATCAAGGGTTTCACTTTGACAAAGATCTGTAGGGGTTTAAAAGATCTAATTAGTTTCTTGCACAGATGTGTACGGTTTTTTTGGGGATGCTGCAAGTTACCTAGATTCTTCCAAACTTCAAATTGTTGCATAATGGGTATCAAAACAAGTTAATTCAAGATCATTTTTCCGATTTTCTGTAAAAAATAAAATAGACCCTTCTTTTTTAAAACCCCAAAAAACTTAAAAATGAAGGATAAAGAACCTCCTTTGGGTACACATTGCAAGGACTTCGGTGGGGGATGGTTTATTAAATGTAAACTTTGCCATGAGATCATTATCATAAAGTGTTAAAAATGCAATCTTGCCAAAATTTCTGACAAAGATGTATTGGCCTGTATACAGATGCCCATGTATTTTAATTTAAATACCAAGAGTTAACTTTGATTTTACACCAGCCTCAAAATTTAAGAGGATAACAGTAAAGAGTTGAGATCGGGCATTAATTTGCGGTGATAGCAATATGAGTTTCGAACCTTTTAGTGAAGCTAGTGCTCGTGACAACTACTAGTAGCAATATCTTTACAGCTCCTAAATCACCAGCCAACATATCCTTCCCTCCTCATTTAACTCCTTGTTCTTGTATCAGATGTGCCTCTTAGCCAAATCTTGATGGCATAAAAGAGATTGTTTTGGGATAAATTTCATATGTTGCCATACTTAAAATATTATCATATATGATGCGAGATTCAAAGTCCCTTCGCCTGAATAATTTAGGCCTAAGATTCTGCCTACATGTAACAATAGCCGAACATTGTGCTTCCTGGGTCCAAATACAATTCAAGGGACATAGTGATTATTAATTTTCTTGTTTCTTGATTTAAAGACTCTCATTCATGAGTGTTGGTGCTTTTGAGAAAGTGAAGAGTGCATATTTATTATGTGATCTGCCAGATATTGTTCTTATGGATGTGGAATCGGAGCACGTTGTTCAAATTGTTACTGACAATGCTTCTGATAATGTTACTTCTGCTAGACATCTTATGAAGAGATATCTCCACAATTTGGACCTCTACAATGCATAAAATTACAAACAATGCTTAAAATCGGACTCTTACTACATGGAAAAACATATATGTAATGGGTTATTATAATACTCAGTATATGATGCAGGGATAATTAGGTGGGATCTCTGTCACACTGGTTTGAGTCTCCTCCCTGTTTGCTATATGGATGTCTCTCTATCAATCCAAACATACCGAGAATAATGAATAGATGCTTTCTCTGCACAACAATGCTTGTACATTTAGGTACACAATGGGTTGGGGACATTGTTACATCACTGACTATTCCAATTAATCATTACAATGCTCATTTATGTCATGCAATTACAGCATTATATCTCTTTGGGGATTTATATGCCGAGGAATATCAGTGAGAGGCTAGTGTTCGGGGTGGAAGGTCCCAACCTCACTAACTCACTAACACGGGTATCAGCCCCACAAACTAACTTTGGTTAATCATGTGTGCGTTTATTCAAAGTTTGAGATAATTTGTTTTACTCATTTAAGCCAAAATGACTAGATAAAATTTACATTGTAACTCATATTGGAGTAATCTTGATATTCTAGATTTGGAAACTATCTAAATATCAAATTGCCGTCTGCATCCTTCAAGGCTCACAAACTATTATGTGCAGTGTATGCTAGCAATATTCTTTTCCTATTTAAATGAGCACAGAATATTTTGATGTCCAGCGATGGAATTATCATTACTAAATTTCTCCATTTATTTTAATTCAAAAGTTGGGTATACTGTATATTTTTGAAGGTTTGCTAAGTTTTCCCCGATGCTGGAGTCAAGTCTTAATTCATGGGCTTACCAAAATTTTGGGGAGTCCAAGTCACTATATATTATCAATGGGACTAGTATTTGTCAAATATGTACTTTTTAGTAAAAACTGATCTCATACATTGCATATGAAAAACAGTAGGGCATATATTGAGCAGGACTTCCTCACAATACACATGCAAGGAGATGCAGAAACAATGTATTTTATGAGAAGATTGGAATTCTACATCCTTTGCATGCATGACTGTATGTTCAATGATTTTCCTTGCTGTTTTGAACCTAGACAGCTGCTAAAAACCCAATACAACATTCTCTGCATAGTGTCTTTGACTCTTAACTACTTGCACCGTACACACTTTATAATGCACATGCACCACACACGTATGAATACAATGTCCGAGGGTCTTTAGATCTAAATTTTAATTTACTGTTGAACACAAGACAAGCAACAGTCTTTACTGCATGGTCATTTTCAGAGATAATCTTGTTTTTTGTAGTTTCATTCTTTTGCTATTGACAGTATAATTCTGATTTGATTCTTTTTGGCTTCTTTTGTGTGTGTAATTTGCAGAATGGATGCTATCGATCGTTGTTTCTCAAATGATACCGTTGAGGGGATCTTATGTGCATTGGTAAGTTTCATTTCAAGAGTTATGCTTTTGATCACCACTTAAATTATGCTTTGTGTAGTACTTTTCTTCTCACTGATATTCCTTGTTTTTTATGTTCTCCACATTTTCTGTCATCTCAAGTTTGTAGTTTGTACAGAAAAATATCAATCAATTTGTGGAGTACCTTATATATTGAGCAAAGTGATCATTCAGAACGCTCAATTTGTATCTAGTTTTTATTAGTGCAACTCTGAAGCATGGTTTTGTAATTCCTCTAGGAAGAAGAGGCAGCTGGTAAAAATGATGAATGGTATAGCAAGACCATTGGGAAACTGAAAGAAGCTTCTCCTCTAAGTTTAAAAATTGCTTTAAGATCTGTAAGTTCATGATCCTAAACTTTAAACTGGTCTATGTTTTTTTAGATTTACACACGTTGAATAAGTTGTCAGAGGACTTGTTGGACAGATACGTGAAGGTAGGTTACAGACATTTCATCAATGTTTGGTTCGTGAATATAGAACATCTTGTCATGTGCTTTCGAAAAGAATTTCTGGTGACTTCTTTGAGGTATGCACCTACTATTTAGGAAAAATTTGGTATTAGTTTAAGAGGTGTTTTCCTGTTAGAGGCTGAAAGTTGTTGAATGTGGGTGTGCAGGGTATCAGAGCGCGTCTGATAGATAAAGACTTGCCTCCTAAGGTATGTCAAGGTGTTCATTTTCATTCATGTGCAATTTGTAAACAAGATTGAAATGATTTCCAAGTTATCAAATAAACTCTTCTTCTAGATGTGTCAAAAAATATTAGTTCTTATTAGTGACGTCAAAAGACAGAATTATTTTCCTCTAATGCAATGGTAATCTCTCTTTTGAAGACTGATTAAAGATAGTTTGATAGTTATTGGATTTGTTGTTTCTATTGATGCAATGAACAAAAAGTGAGAGTTACATTGAAACGTGGAATACATAAATTGCAGTGGGATCCACCATGTTTGGAGCAAGTATCTAGAGAAATCGTGAATCAATATTTTTTGCCACTGGGTGATGGCTGCCAGGAACTAGAACTGCCAGTTAAACAGCGTGAAGCTTATATTTAGTGCACTGTGTATGGATGATAAATTCATAGACTTTCAAAGGAGTTACAAATGTTTCTAATTTTTTTACTCTTTCCAACTCATTTGGATATACATTGCTATGTTGTGTATGTCAATTTTAGACTGGGCTTAAAAAATTAATTGTAATGAATTCATGCATTTCTATCTCCTTTTTAAAATCTATTCCATCTGCAATGCATCAGATTTTTTTACTCTTTGTATATTCAATAAAATGCGAGAGGGTCTATGCACTTATCTATATGAATGCTTATGAACATTGACATATTTGAAATTCTTTCTTTTAGCTTAGATCATTTTTGAAAATTATTATCTCTGTTCCGATCGTATGTTTAATTTATATGGTTGCAGTGAATTAGACACATGTTTGCATGGGAAAAACGTTGTTCAGTTCAATATGGGTTGTGTGCTAGTGGCACTATATGGAGGGGGGCCATATCTATATAGAGGCGCTCCGATGCGCTGCATCTACTCCACGACCGGTTGATGGATGATACATCACACAAGGTCACGGGCAGACCCGCCCTATCTATAACTATAACTATAACTAGAACTAGAACTAGAACTATGACTATAGTTCGGGGTGGGGTCCGGCTAGACATAGAGAATCGTCGCGGGATGTTGCTATGAGGGCCCCCTCTAGATATAGCCTTGTGCATATATTGTTTTGTTGTACTTGTTTTCCATAGTTATTGTTGTACATATATTGTTCCCGGTTGACGAGGTGGCAGAGCGTTCATTGAAGTCGGCTGTCTCTCATCAACTAATCCGGCCCAACCCAATAGCTATCATCTTTGGAACTCTCCGGACCAACCAATCTAGAAGAGCTATCTGGACCAACCCAACCACCCAATACCTACCATCTCTGGATTTGCCCATACTAGTCAAACTCTACTAGTGATGGGATGTCGTCCTTGCCATATGCCATAGTGATGTCGTGCCCGTCCTAGAGAATCTAGACAATGATGGGATGCCATGCCATAGTGATATGCCATGCCCCACACCCGTCCTAGAGAATCTAGACAATGATGGGATGCCATGCCATAGCGATATGCCACGCCCCACACCCGTCCTAGAGAATCTAGATAGTGATGGGATGCCATAGTATGGTTGGATTGCCATGCTATCGCAAAGTGGTGCTCCCCACTCTCCCACCCTCCCCCCTCTATATGGGGATATAGGGGCATATAGACATATAGGGTGCCCTCCATAGAATATAGGGGTCCTATAGAGAACTCTATTTGGGGGGAGGACATGGATAGGGTAGATAGGCTTCCAGTTGCAGTTGCTGATCTATATGCCAATGTCGGGTGGCGATATAATCTCTCGATCGAGACTCTCTTCCTCGGTCTCCCATATAGAGAATAATGCCCCTCACCCTATAGATCTATATGGGAGGGAAAAGGTGCGCCCCTCTAACTATATGGGACAGAGGCTTGCCCTTTCATTTCACATACCCACCTACTCCTACCACCCACTATATAGATATGGCTCGTTCTCGTCCTCGGGGCCGCCGCCCAATTATGTAAATACATATGGAAGCACATTTCTATAGATGGATAGAACTATAGGGTGCCCATATTCTCTGTATATCTATCGTTCAACTCGACGTCTGTATGGATGCCTGCCACTCGAGCCATAACAACTGGGATGGGAGGATGCCAAAGATCTATATAGGGGGGAAGCCCAAAGGGAGTGATAACGAGAGGATGCCATACCGAAGAAACCGGTCTTCTCTGACAAACATATCCCATTTTCCAGATATAGATAGAGGGCTGTTGCCATATATCATATGTAGCATCCATCGTCCCCAACATCCATATATATAGTTGAGTTGAGGGATGATAGTTGAGTTGCGGGATGTTGTCGGACTACCTTTTGCCCAATCATGATATAAGGGGGAAGCGGTTCGACGCTACAATGACTGTAAAGAGTTTGCCCTCGACTCCTCCCCCTTGGCCTAACAGTATCTAGACTCGATCAAAACTCGACTGGGCCCCTATGGCCAACTCGGCTCTGAACCCGACTTTAGTTCTATAGATAGTAGTTCACCCTATCTGTATATATGCCTATCTAATCTATAGGTCCCTCGTTCAGATCTTAGCCTCGGGGGAAGCTCGGAACACAGAGTGCCATATCCCCTTCCCCTATATACAGAAGGGGGGCCCTATCTCCTTGACATTCATCTATATATAGATACAGGCCCTTCATTCGAGCCCATATCTGTGAAAGTATGTGATGCCCTAGCCGAAGCTCAAACCATAGTATATAGATGGACAGGGCGTTGACAACCTCCATCTCTATAGCTAGCGCCGACACCTCTACCGCTACAACTGTTCTCTCGATCGCTAACCTCTCTATGTCTATTTGGCGACTTGCGAGAAAGTTCTAGTTCCGTCGCCAAGATAGATGGTGCCCCCATATATGGATGGCCTCTCCAGATCTATATAGATAGGGTCGAGTAATTGACGGTCGAGAAGCGGTTCTCAATCCCCACTGAGGCGGCCCGACCGGTTCAATCAGTAGAGCGCATAAATGCCCTACTGTGGGTTGAGTCCCATATAGTCAGATAGGGGGTTGAGATTAGTTTGCTGTCGCTCACTCCCCGATAGGCTGACTACAAAAGGGAGAGATCCCCCTATATGAATATGGTGTGACCGACCTACCTTTCTATACGTGATAGGACCCTATGCCCTATGGTCAATTCCACATAAATCCACACTACTAAATATCCAAATATCCGAATAATATGGGAGGGCAACCGTCCCCTCTCTATAGATATGGATAGTTCTATAGAGAGGGGAGGGCCACCCCCATATTTCTAGGGCCTATATGTCTATATGGCAATCGATAAATGATCTTAGTAGCGAACTCTTGTATTTTGGTGTGCCCCCCTGCTCCCCACCCCCCTAGATCGTTGGCCTGCGTGCATAAGCAAATGTCATTTACTTGTGATGATGCACTTACGTTTTCCTCCAGAACATGTTGCTCTTCTTCATTATGAGGAACCAACACCAATGATAAAGAAAGCAACAGTTTCATATCAACAAATCTTCATGTGCTTAGTTTTCTTGGCTATAAAAGCATCTTGATCAGTGCATTTTGGTCCTTCAACGCAGATCCGAGAGTGCATCAACAAGCCGAGTTCTGATAACATTGAATGATCAATAATACACAGTCCAAATAATAAAATACCATGTGTAACCTCTTCCATTTCTTTACTATGCGTACCATTTTGTGTTTGTCATAACAACAAATTTGTTGATCACCGATTGGTGTCTACGATTGACTTCCAATGCTATGTGCATGTTGGCTTCCTCCACGTCATGAAGTCCCTCTTCTTTGGCCGCTTCACTATTCTATTTCAACACGTGGCTTCAACAAAATCTGCCTCTAGTCTCTAAACATAAAAGGTGTGATTACAGAAACTATGTGCGTAGGTTTAGTCGATACTACTTTTTCGCTTGGGGTTCTTTGTATTTGTGGGTATTAGTTAGTTTTACAATAGTTTTTATTTCCATGTTATTATGAGTTTCAGAGAGAAGTTTTTATAGAGATATTTTAGGTGAGAGTCTAAAAAGTCCTATAATTATTATTTTTGGTCATTGTCAAAAATCAAGTTTGGTACACAGTCATTGTATTTTATAACATCCATGGTAAATTTTTTTCATGTTGTTATGTTAGTGTCATTAAGTCGATTATTTCATTATTCTAAAAAGTAATCAACTATTACTTTTTATTTGTTAGAAGCTAATTTGTCAAAATTTAATGTTGTAAAAGTCGTGTGTTGATGTCAATTGTGAGTCATCGTAGAAAGTCATAGTTCATTTCGTCATGTCAAAAGGGGGTCATTGTAAAAGTTACAAAATTAGCCTTATGGACGCATTTTCAGTCTAACCTAACGTCTGAGTTGTAATTGTGCTTCATGATCAAATTTGGCTGAGTTAGCAGCACATTCATTGGAGGACGGAGGCATCAGAGGTTGGAGGTTGATCAACGACCTCTGGTCAGTCGCCAACGTCGACGCCGCATGAAGGTTTGGTGACACGTGTGTTTGCAGTTTGTGCAGTGTGCTTTCCGATGTGTTTTTCAGAGTGCCAGTTTCAATGTTCTTGTTTGTAGTGTTCTTGTTTGAATAAGTGAAAATCTCACATTGAGGGGGGGAACATGATCCCAATGCTCCATTTCCATTATGCCAACATTTTCTATGTGTGTACAAGCAATAGAATTCAACATAATTTCCTATTTTATTCCCTGCATCGAGATGTGATGAGGGCTAATAATAGTACTTGGCACATCATGATATGGTTGTAGGTAAACCACTTAAAAACCTTCATTTTGGTTTGTGGTATTCCAATTGAAAACCACCATTTTTGGTTCGTGGTTATATTAGTGCCCCATTAAGTTTATTCGTGATATTTATTATAGGTAGAAAATAATATCTGGAGATTATTATTGTTGTGAGTTGTTTTAACAACTCACGTACATAGTAGTTTGTGGAGAGAATAATGGAGAGAGTTGGTAGACAAACCTCCATGAAAATAGGAGTTGTCTCTCCCATATATATGTACTTGATTTTTATATGAAGATTAAGAAAAAATGTTCAGTGTTCGAATTATCCTACTCTCACATGGTCATGTTAAGTCCCTAAATTTAAATGGGTACATATAATTCACACGCATACCTGCACGCCCACACGCACGCACGCACACACACGCACACACACTAACTAACTACATTGTCTGTTGTTGCTTATCTATCGGTAAGAGCTTTCTCCGTATTGTTCATGACCGTCTAGAGATTGCGAGCCATGAATTCCGCCTTCAATCTTATCTTCCAGATGTTGTAATTAGTTTCATTTAATATCTGCAATTTGTCAATCGTAAAATTATTAGATCCCATTTTTACTTAAATAATTTAGACAAATGAGAACAACGAGGTTTATAGTAATAACGATTTAAAATTCCCCCTATTGTTGTTCAAAAAACTCCAGTCGTATTTTGATGAATTTTCCTTATTCACGTCAAAAATAAACCTATAAAATAAGTGTTCTAGACATACAACATCTTAGTTTGACTATAAGGCAATTTTTTTTGAAATGTAAGTGTTTTTTTTAAAAGTTTTGCAATAAAAACCGACTTACTTGATCGTTTCTCATTTTTTTCACTATTAGATAGGAAAAATAATAATTTTATAATCTGATTAAAAAATTATATATATATATATATATATATTGGAGTTTAGCTCCATAAAGGGGTTTATAGAGGCTGAAGTAGGGGCCGAGCTAGGTCTCGAGCTCACTTATCATTCTTTCCAACTAATTCACAAACAACTAAGCAACAAACCAACTCATAAGCCATCGAGCTCACAACTATGCAACCCACCAAGCAACATTACAAAACACGATTGAGTTAGAGGGCTCAAACACAACGAATCACATGGGTGAGTCACAGCCGAGCCGTCAAGCCAGTGGGCTCAAACAAAACAGAGCAAATGTGATCGAAGTCACATTAGGCTATGCCTTCGCCGAGGGTTAAAAATCCATCCGCCCCACCACCCACATTGAATGTGGGACTAACGTCCCAATAAAAAACATGCCACGACCAACTTGGCCAAGTGATAGTGGGAGAACGTGGGTGGTCGGCCCACGGGGGACAAGGGGCCATGTGGCCAAGGGAGGTTGGTGCGGGTGTGAGGGGTTGCAACGACCGCCATGTGGCGCGCAATGGAATGTGTTGGGTTTTGAAGGGGGCACATAATATAGGTGGATTGACATATAGGGTTTAAACTATATTTTTAGGCTATAATATTTAATATACACTATAGTAAATTTTCTAGGTTTTTAACCTATAGTTTATAATTTCAATTTTAAACATTAGTATTAATATTTTTTACTATAGTTTTTAAATTGAATGCAACCCTTATTATTTAAAGGGGTCTTAAGACATAGATAATATAGTTTTTGATTAATATAGATGAAATACTAATGAATATTTACCATGGTCACACTAGGACACTAGGGGGACATGAGTGAAACTTGAGCCAATAGGAAAAAATGATTTCCTACAATCATGGATTTGTGTCTCCCTTGTGTTCTTTGATTTTAACCCAGGTTTTACGCGTATTTATTTTCACTTGCACACTTTAGAAACTATAGGCAAATAATAAAATATTTCAGTCAAAATTCATCCTTACCTTTTATTTGCAAGCTTTCACCAATGATCGTGTGTAAATAACTTGGAAGGCTTGAAATATTTTTAACCTATGTAATGTTTCGAGGGAAGAAGGAAGGGTGGTATTTAATATATGAATAATTAACTCGGCTCTGGTACCATGTTTGGATGATGATTTAATTAGCCAATCAAATTAATACATTGTAATAAACATTAATGAAAAACATTACAACATGCAATAAATAAATAACAAAACACAGTGCCACAAAATATACATGGAAAACCCCCCAGGAGTAAAAACCACAGTGAAAAGAGATATTCCATTTATCAGAGAAACATGCTTACAGTGCAATAAATCTCCCTCCTCACTTCTCTCCACCAATCCACAAAAAGTGAATCTAATAATCATGCCACACGATTATATTTATTTGACCTCACGGGTCACGAACCATTAAGTGATGTGATGTGACTTTATAAAAACTCACTCCGATTTAAACTATTGATTAATTAATAAACAATTAAACATAAACAAACTTAGTTTATATTAAATAATAGAGAATATAACCATTCTTAATTATTTAATTATAAACTACGGTTTATAGGCACTTACTATTACGTTTTAACACATACCTCTTTCATGTCCTTCCTACAACTATATAGTCCTTCCACACCTGTGTATAACATCTTTCAAGCATTACACGATTCAACCATTTGATATCATACATAATTCAATCCTTTATCATTCACACATGTAGTACACAAGCATTCATCCATTTTACAAACTGTTACTTAAGAATTCCATTAGTTTTATTTCTTCTTATTACATCCTAGAATTCTTGAGCTCTCTTAGACATGTAACACACTCTTTTTCCCTTTCAAAACCCTATCTCAATATGATCTATCCTTTCCTATTCAAATCTTATGACAATATTAGTGAGAAAGAGGTTAGTGAGGGTTCTAAACCACCTAGCTCACTAGGGTAAGACTGACCATGGTGAACCAAAGCTAAGTTAGGATCATGTAGTCCATGTCTTAAGTGTATTTATGTCCCATGACCCCTTTTACAACATTTATTTAACTTGTTCTAACTCCTAGACCGATAGACACTTAAAAGACTATTTCAAATATTTGAATTGTGGTTTTAGAGGGAAACTCCAAATACCACTTATTACAATGCAAGAAGAGTCCAAATGGACTTGAAACATGCTATAACATCCATTAGGACCTCAAACAACCTAAGACAACTATGAAATCCAAAATTTAATTATTTATATTAAGTGATGCTCCCACATCAATTGACCACCTCACCAAAAACAAGTAAAAATAAAATACATTTAGGGAAGATGGTGATAGATAGAGAATGGATGTAGGAAGCACATATGGCACATGTAGATTTTTTCAAGAGTGACAGGATCGGTAGATAGAATAGAAGCAATTTTTTTCGGCAATGTTGGGAACCTTAAGTGGACTTAGTATAAAATAAAAAGGATAAGAAGATGAAGAGAATGTGGAGAGTAGAGGTAATAATGAGGAAGAAGAAATCAAGATTAGAGAAGTAGAAAGCTTAGATAAATAAGTAGAAAAAGTGGTAGCAAAAGCAGCATGAAGAATGCAGTTTGGGATGTTAGAGAGTGAAGTAGATAAATTGCCTAAGTTATTGTAAGATTTAATTTAATAGGATAAAACAAGGATTGAAGAAAGGAAAGAGTTAAAAGACGAGGACAAATGATTTTATTCAGATGATAAGGTTACATGAAGGATTATGGGTAGAAGACTGTTTAATAATGAAGGGAGTAGTGAAGAAGGTAGTGAGATACAAAGATAAATATCCTCTCCCCCAACTAAAATAAATTATTTGTGGAAATGAACCCCTCACACCAAACATCATCCCTAGTGTTGGTACATAAATTGAAAGAGACACCATTTAACAAGATAGATATAGAAGGCGAGTTGTGGAAAAAGTATCCAAAACAAAGAGAAGTGATAAAATGGATGAGATAAGTGAAGGATTTGACGAAGTAATATGAAGAAGATACGTTGATATAGAGCTTAAGAGAGATAAGGGAAGAAATAGGTTTTATAAGAAACCAATAAGAACATGAAACGATAAGAAGCAAAAGCTAGCAAAAAATCAGAATACAACAAGTAATAGCAATACGATAGCAACACAACCCATGTAAATGGCATAGAAGACAAAGTTACCCGTGTTCAGGAAAGATACCAAGGATGCAAACGAACATTTGTTCATTATAGATTCATGATGGAGAAGTAATAATATAACAGATGCATAGGTTGAGTTATTTAATTTTGTGGGAATGTTAAGATACGACACATTGAAGTGGTATATGAAGATAAGCCTAACACATAATAATACATGGGATGAGATTTAGGAGTTTGAGTTAGACTTTCATTACTTGGATGCATTGACAAAGAGCATTAGGAAGATGATATATTTGATAAAAAAAGAGGGAGAATCAATAAAGGACTTTGATTAGAGGTTTAAGTCAATAGTTATGAAATTGGATGAGCCCTTTACAAAGAAGCAACAAATCAAATGGTTCATGTCTAGTTTGTTACCATATCTAAGAGCGTCCATAAATGGATACCAATATAAAAACAATTATTGAAGCATTGGATTTGGCCACAAGGTTAGATTCCCAACCATAGAGGAGAGAAGGGGAGACCATTATATTGTTAGAATTGGAGAAGGTGATGCAGGAGCTTTCCCAATTGAGATTGTGACATGAGATATAAATAAGATATGAAGGAATGAATAGTTTTCTACCGAGAACCACACATATGCCTAAAATATGGTGTCTAATATGTTGTGATGATGAACAAAGTAGAACTTAGTGTCCCTACATATAAGGAGCAAGGAGAGCGGCGACTGTACGAGCACAAGTGATTAGAATGACACTATTGTTGATTGTTGAGGATAGATTATGGTGTGGAATCTATAGACTCTAGGACCAACATAGTCAACATATGTTCCCCTTGTTGGAGGTGGCCCCACTAATTAGTCGGTTAATGTATTGCATAACATGTGGATCATACAACCACTATCAGTAGAATCATCTGAGAATAGATGCAATGGATGAGTTGAAAGGGCATAGAGCATTCCTTGCCACAATGTCTAAACAAACACCTCATCCATAACCACAACCCATTCCACAAGTGACCATGATGCCATCCACTCAAAGACCATAATATAATCCATTAATTCAAAGGTTAGTCATCACACCACAAAACATGCTACAGACAATGTCGTCGCCTTCACAACCAGTTAAGAAATTTCCTAGCTTTGATGATAACTATTAACAAAATATGGGGGGCAACAGAAAGGAGGATTTGATAATAGAATGAGAGGATACCAAGGATATAATAACGAAAAATATCATGTAGGGTATGGCGACCAAAACTATAATAGAGGAGGTTATAGAGGCGATTATAGATGAGGTTATAGGGAGGTAGAGGATATCAAAGATATCAAGGAGGGGGGTACCAAAAGAATCAAGGTGGTGGTTACCCGAATAATCAAGGAAGGGGTTTTCCAAATAATCAACGATGAAATGGATTTCTTGGGAACAAAAAAGGAGACCTGTTGCATGTTATAGGTATAGGAAAGAGGGACCTATGGTTAGGAAATGTATAGCGCATGATACCAATGTATGTGATTTCTATTATGAAAAAGGAACACATGACTCATTTAGTTTCTCGAAAGAATCTCAATTTTACAAGAATGGAGGAATTAAAACAAATAGAACTGTTCAACACTTAACACGAGTATATCAAGATGGATCATCATCATAAAAATGAGCAAGAGCAAGTAGGATGGAATAGGAAAAGAAACTTAAAAGGGAGGTGAGATGTTTGAAAAGATAAAAAAAGTTAGGGAAGATATGGGTTAAAAAATATTATGCAACACAAATTGCAGAAAAATGAGGAGAGCATGCATAAAGTCATGGTCACCACAAGAAGCACTAATTTGAAAAATAAAAATATAGTAAAAGGAAGGCCTTGGGATGAGATTTCAAGTTCCATTGAAGATGATCTAATGCAGAGCTATCCTAATTCGAAGGTCCATGACAAGGTTGTTAAGAAAACTCGAGAAGTTAAAATTTTTAAGGAGGTTGAAGTTGACAAACTAACTTATTTTGAGGAATAAGAGGTTATTGTGTTGAAGGATTTGGTGAGATTAGTAGATGGACAAGGGTTAGTGAAGAGGTTGAAAAGATTTTGCAAATACTAGAAAAAATAGGATAGGACACACTATGTACAACATGTGGAGACTAGGAAGAATAAGAAGAAGAATGCATTTCACACATAATGAAGTTGGAAAATTTATGATAAACTTATATGTTAAGATCAATGGGAAAGATTTCCCTAAGGTATTGTTAGACCTGGGTGTAGATGTGAATGTTATGTCACATAGAACATGGGAGGCATTAGGCAAACAAAAATTACACCTAGTGAGATATGATATAACATTGGTGATTGGCTCCCTCAAGGTGCCATTTCGGGTATTACAGGATGTTGAAGTCAACTTCATGGGCATCACCTGTTGGGTGATTCCAAGGTAATGAAGAAATTCTCAAAGAAACCCACATATTCAGTGCTACTAGACCTATAATGGCTCACAAATTGTAATGGGATATTTAACTTAGAAGATGAGGATATCATTTTCGAAGGAAATGGATTCTTAGCACATGTGCCGGTCAAAATTGGGTTGAGTGCAAAATGAACAAATGAAGTTTGACATGACACCAACGAAGGTTTTTTTCTACACATTCCAGGGGATATATGCAGTTGAGAAAAAAACCAATATTCAATCGAGAGTTTGAACCTAACAATGAAGGAAAAAAGGGAGTAGAAATTGAAGAAATTGAGTCTGATGTAGATGAGGAAATTAAATCTTTGTTTTATGGAACACCTAAGACATGGGTGAGGAAACTCTTACATATGAGGAAGGTGAAGAGAACATTCTAGTATCGTTGGCAACTTGCTGGTGCGTCGACGTTGACTGCCCAGAAGTTAATGCTCAAGCACACTCAAAAAGTGCATAACAATCGTCTAGTTATACACTTTTTGTGGAATATTGTGGCAACATACCATAAAGATACGATTTTCACTCTTACTCATGAGGAAGGTTAATAGAACAATCTAGTATGATGTTGCAGATTGCATAAATGGTAGCTTTGAGGAGAAATATTACTTGATGAGACCATGAGAGCCCGCTGAGCGTATCTTCCTGGTACGTTTCAGGTCAACAACCAGCGTGGAACTTTGAGCGTACATGTCTTCTGTTTCTAAAACTTCTTTGTTAAATACCATCAATCACCTGTGCTGCCCTAGCCCACCATCCCTTTTCCGATTATTTTTTCCGATGATGCTACACCAATTTATAAAGCAAGACAAATAGGTGACATGAAATGATAGAAGGGAGATGGAGATGGATGACGTGATCTTCATCCATTCAGAAAAAATGGGTTGCATAAATTTGAAATTTGAAATTTGAAATTTAAATTTAACTAAAATCCTGTGCATTCCTAATTTTTACAAGGCAAATGTTACTTATTTTGGCTTGGAAAAAGTCCTACAAGCTAGTAGAGCTGAATTTGAAATAGTTTTTGTAGGGACTCATGGTTACATTGCTCTTGCTCTTGGTAAACATTAACTCCTCCATTTTCTTCGATCTATTACAAATTTCTGCTTTTAATTAGTTTTTTTAAAGAGTTCCCATCTTTCACAGATCTTAACATGTATTTTATTTATAATTGTTGCATATTGCAACACTTGACATATTGATTTCGAGGGTTTGTTTTTCATTAAAGGTTATGTATTTTGTTGCAGAATACACATACTCTTTGAAGATCACAGAAAAGATTGATGTTTTCAATTTTTCATGTGGTTATGTTGGCGCTGATAACGGGAAAGCAATCAAACAAGTTAGAATTGGCGAGAAAAAAGATATTGTTTACTGGATAACTCATAGAATATGTAAAAAGGAAAGTGTAGTGGATGTCCTCAACTCAAATATTTCCATGTCATTTGAGGAGAAAATGTTAAAGGTATTGAAAATTGTGATCATCCATGAAAGGAGTTGTGAAAATGTTGGTAGATGAGGATCCTTGTTGCTATAGTGACATAAAGATGTCTACTAGATAGGGGAAGTATTCAAAGGATGTTAACTCTTATGTTTGACACCTCTGTAATTTTTTTAGTTTTTTGTTATTAAAAATGGTTTTGGGTTGTATGGTAAGGCTATAAAGATTAGATTGTATGAAGATTGTGGATTAAATTTGATGGTCAACACTATTCGTGAAATGAAAAATTAATGGCGGTTATCCATCCAACATTTCCCTTCAATGGTTACAATGGTCATATGTTACTGTAAGAAAGGATACACCAAACAATAAATACATGTTTATATCTCCCAAATATTAGTGTCATCTACTAGAAATTTTGGTATATGTTTGTAATTATTAGTTTTTGCTAGACTCTTTTGAGTGTGGTTCCTTACAAAGTGGTGGACAAAAAGGCATATTTAAAAACAAATAAAGATAAAATGTTTTATTTCCTTTTTCCCCAATTCGGAGAACCTCTTCAAAAAAACCTTCAAGAGTGCCCAATCTAGCTGCACATGAAGAATGTTTACAATATCCTACAATTGTCTCTTGCTTCCTAACCTAAATCAAGAATAAAGAGGAAAGACACAACATAAATAGACAATTTTAATATATATCATTTTATTATGATGATTATACATATGGTTTGAATCCAACAACCACCTATGGCCATCGAAGAGTTTTTAAGATGACAATTTTTTTTATGTTGATTGGCATTAGTATATTATGAAACCAATTTGGGTGGGAAGGTCGAGTGCCAAAGAAGTACAAAGGCATGGACATTGAAGAATTATTAGGGAACACCATTGAAGAGAAAATATTGGGTTGATATTATAAATTTCATTAGCAATAAGTTTTGGTTCTTACCTTACACACATACACACATTTAGAAGGTTTTCACACACATAACTAGTTATCCGAGGTAGACATCCATTGTATGGATTTTAGAAAGGGATTTTTTGTTATTTCTAAAACACCAAGCTAAGTTTTATATTATTATAAATATTTAACCTAATAGCAGATACTAAATACACTTATTATCGTGTTTTATCAAAATTCCTACAACTATCAATATGTGGACTTTTGGAGTTTTGAGAACTAGGGGAATTTGAACACTTCTTTGAGTTTTCACATGCCGTGATATGAGAGAGCTTGGTGATTTTGGAGATTCTAAAAAGATTAAAGTGTTCAGGAAATTCTCAATACTTATTGTTTCACACTTGTAATTAGAAAAGCCACAAAAGGAAGATAGAAAAAGGATAACTAAAACTTTGTCAATGACCGTCAAATTGGAGTGTGGGGATTCTAAACATTCCACAATGTGATCTCTTAAATCCGACCCTTTCCGAAGATAAGTAGATACTTCTAAATTGCATCATTTTGCAAGCCATGCTTTCCATTTGAAGGGGAAATGTTGATTTCTAGCCCATTCGTTGAAGCCTTGTTGTACCTAAATACACTATCATGTAAAATGTATGATCAAAATAATTTCAAATGATGCATATCTAGATGACCTTGGATAGAATGCATACCATCAATTTTAATTGGAATTTTTCTTAAAAATAATAGTTACTTTAGTGCACAAGAGGCTTGTCATTTATTACAAAAGCTACCAATTCTCATAGGTAGTTTGTTAATTTCTATAAAGGTTGTCTGGAATGTTTGGTGTTATGTTTCCCAATGTGAATCTTGTTCACCTTCAACTTCATGATTAATTGATGCATACACCATTTCCACTCGTCATTTTCACTTATTGAAACTACAAGTTATTTGTCTTACAACATTCATTGTTAAAACAAAACATGTAAGAAGTGGGAATCTCCATCCATTGTTCATGTATCACATCACTGCTTTGTTACTAAATATAAACATTCTACTTTATACAAAAATAAATTTAGGAGAAAATTCTATTGTAAAAACCATTTTGCAACATTTCTACAAAATTGGTGCCTCCAACAATTATATATTTGGGAATTGGCTTTGCATGAGTGACTCCTACCATTGATTACATGTTGATCATGTACCTTTTAGCAATGATTAACTCTATAAGATTTTCTTTTTGACGATTTCATGTTTTAATATGTTTTATATTATTTTATCGAATGACAAGCCTCATCTCTACCCCAAAAATGCTATTAAGGTTGTATCATGCCTCTCCCCTTCAAAGAAACATAGCCGCCAATGTTAGAAATCTCTAGATATTGCTGCCAGAATGCTTCATCATCTTATGTTACTTTTTTAATGTCTAAATTCTTCCACTTGATCATATACACGGTGATGACCTCGGTCCTCAAATTCTTAAAACATGTCTCTATGATTACTTTAAGATCCAAAATGATGTGTCCCTCCTCGTCAAGCTTGGGTAACATTTATTGAGAAGACACCTTCTTCCCAATGACCTTCTTCAAAAAAAGAAAATTGAAAAAATGGATGTATTTTAGTTGATTGAGGAAGATTTAGTTAATAAGCCACACTAAAAATTTTCTTGCAACACTTTATAAGGGACACAATATTTAAGTGAAATCTTGTTATGTTTATTCTATTATTTCAAACATAGTTTCTTATATGGATGCAACCACAACAAAAAAAATCCAACTTCTAATCTTCGTTCACTCTAGTTTTGATCAACTTGTTGCTTTATATGCTTTTATACCATTGCCAAATTATCTTTAAGGCTAGAGAACACTTCTTGATGATGTTGAATGTGTTTTTCAACTATTCTCTCTTCAAGATGGAACCTCATGTTGGAGGCGAGGGATGGTAAAGAGTAATCATACTACAACTTCAGAGAAATGTGCATGATATTAGAGGTACAACCATATCCATTATATACACATTATCAATAGCGCACTTACACCTCAAGGAGGTGTGATTGTTATGTTGATAGAGAAACATGGGGGCATATTTTACACATATATCTATTAGAGCATTTGCAACTACCTCATCTTAAAATACATGCTTTCCATTATAGTTTTTTATATGGCCACACCTTGCTTTAAAGCTTCCACTTTGGCATAGGCCTAGAGTATGATGCCACACGTTGTCAAGTACAAATTCACACCTTCCAATTGTGTTTTCTACAAAATTTTCAATGCCTTTTCAATATAACCATTTTACATATACCTTGCCATCATAGTAGTCCATGACACTGTCGACATTAAAATTTTTCTCCGTAATTTCTATTTTATTAATGTATGTATTAGGAATATGAAGTTGTTAAGTATAATTAGTAGTGGCGTCTAACAGAAGATAACGGCACCGTCAGTATGGTTCCGCCAACAAATTAGAGTACAGTAATAATCAAAGTACAATAGGAATGTTGTGGTAAAAAGTAAAATATTTTTCGTAAGTGGTCCAATAATGTTAAAATGTCAAAGTTGGGGCTAAGTAGAGAAGTAAGGTCTACATGATTAGGAATTAGAAATATTATATTTGTAATAAGGAAAAAGAGTGATGTCATAAATATTTTGTATATTTTATTTGTTGAAAAGTCTAAAAAGGTGGAACCCATGTGAGATGATAAGATTTATCTTATCTTAGAAGGTAAGCCTACATGTAAAGGCAAGAGTGTAGGCATGGAATATGATTGGCCAGAAGAGATTTCCTATCCTATCTTAGAGATAGGGTGGATAAGCCTGAATTCCTATAAATAAAGAGGCCACCCCCCTCATTTAGAATAGAGAGAATTACTGAGAAATATTGTATGAGTAAGTGTGTCAAGGAAGCCATCATTTAGAAGGTGTGTTAAAGAATCCATTGTTAAGTTTCTCCCATAGTTATTGTTGGAAGGTAAGTGAAGTCAGAAACACTTGAAGTACTTCATGGGTGAGATTGTAACAATTTCATGTTGATATTATAATTTACACTTATATTTCAGATTTGTCATCATTCTTTCATATCATAGTCTATGGTATTTTTGTGTTATGTTTGTTGTTGTGTTTCCATATTACATCCACCAAACTAAAGGCTGTGCATTAGTAAATAATCATAGCACGATGAGTTTCTGGTAGAGAATTATCATAGTGCCGGATTGGTGTTGACATTTTGGTTCCGTTGCAGGGACCATTTCTCGTTGGTGGATTTTCTGGAGAAATATTCCCCCTAAGTCAGAAATCATTTTGAGGGTAACTTTGTTTTTACTGTGCATAGTAGTTACCATGATAAAGTCACTTTTTACCTTGAATAGTATTTACCACATTAACTTTTCTTTTTACCATGAATAGTATTTACCACAGTAACTTCACTTTTTACTGTGAATAGTGTTTATGTAATATGCCCCTTCTAGGACACCGAAAAACACGCCTAAAATTTCAGGGTAATTTTTTTTTGAAGTGTTTAGTTAATACTAATACATCTCTTAAACTCTTTCTTGATTACTAATTTTATACCATTTAATTTTTCTAATTTAAATTGTTCACTAACCCTAAACTCAAAATTAATTATTTAATTATATTTTAATTTTACTAGGGCCCTAAAAGAATAAGTCTACACCTCTTTTATTCTATTCACCCTCTCCTTAGGTTCATCACCCTTTCCTTTTTGATATATATCCCATTAAAAACCCATGACAAAAGAAAGGTGCAGGGTGGAATAATGACCCTTCTATTAAATTCATCTTGGCCATTGGATTTGGAACAATCCCTAAAAAAAAAAAAAATTGCCCTAACTATCTCTAATGTTACTTTTTCTTCTCTTTCTCTTCCATTTCTTTTCTCATTTGCTTTCTTTGTCACTTGTGCAGGTGTTTGGAGAGAACTATGGAAACTTTTATTGGATTTGCATGGTAATGTAAGAGATTCAACAACATAATTATCTTTGTCTTATTTAGTAATACTCTTGCTGTATCATTTTTTTGTTATGTGAGTCAACACATAAATTTATTTATTATATAGCTATTTCTTTTTACTGTGAAAATTTGAAAAGATGGGCGGGGGGGGGGGGGGATTACAGGAGGAAGAGTTTATGTGGGAAGGCGGCAGTGCTGGAGTGGCCGCGGGGACAGGTGGAGGGGGGCGCGGCGCGCATGGGGAAGGCAGAGGCTGGCGGGTGAGGGAGGGGCCGTGCCGGGCGGAGGGACTGTTGTAGGGTGGGCTGGCAAAACTAAGTTAGGACAGTCGGAGAGGGGGGCAGCCAGCATAGTTGGAGGGGGGTAGGGTCGAAAGGGGGGGAAACGGGGGAACAGGGCAGGGGGCCCGGGGTAGCACAAGGTGCCGGGGTCGGTGGGGGGGTTGTAGCGCCCCCAACGGGGTTACAGGGGTGCAGGTGTGGGGGCCGACCCCCCCCCTCCTCACGCCCCATATCCTTTTTTTTTGTTTTTTTGTTTTTTGCGCAGGGGCCGAACCCCCACCAATTTTTTTTATTTCATTAAATAATATGTTTGTATAAATATATATATATAATACATATTATATATATATATAACATATATATATATGAAATATTCTAAACAATGTTTATTAAATAAAATACATTTAAAAAACAAAAAAAAAGGATATGGGGCGTGAGGAGGGGGGGGGGTCGGCAGTACATAAATTAACCCCGTGGGGGGGCGCTGCAACCCACCGATATATATATATTATATATATATATATATACATATACTTACTTATATTATTTGATATTACTTCACTAACACTATATATATATATATATATATATATATATATATATATATATTTCATATAACTAAATGTCTATATATAAACAGCATATATATAATATAATATATTTACATACATTAATATAATATATATATATGTATTTGTATATAATATAAATGACTTATTCAAAGGATTATTCAACTTCAAATATACTAAACATACCTCTTACTTATTAAAAAAAAATCTAGTAATCTATATTTAAAATAAGACTATATTTTATTTCAAGGTAATTCATTTTGTAAAAAAAGAAGTAAGTTTTACTCATTTGATAATGAAAAAACCATGCAAGAGGATTTTTTATTTTTTTTTACTTCTATTTTACTAAAATAAATTGATACAATATTAGTTTCCAGATTTTGTTTTGTTTTAAAAACAAGTAAACCAACCTTTTTCAACAAGTAAAAATATTTCTTATTCCTAAAACAAATTTGCAAGGAGAATAAATCAACATGATTCTTTAATCATGAATGATATACATAAGTTCTCATAAGAAGCAATGCAAGACTATGTATTCCATGCATATTGTTACACAGCACATTACAAGAGAGAAAACTTTCTATTGCAAATGCCAAAGAAATATTTCATATTCTTAACATGGGAGGTTCTCAACATGGAATGAATACATATTAACAAGAAGGCATATTTTCAAAAGTATATTCTTTCTTGTCAAAAAGGAGATTACATATCATTACATGCTATGTTTTACTCAATGCTCTTTGCATAAACTTTCAATACATTTCATTTTCAAACCATGCTAAAACACATAAGGAAACAACTTAGCAACTCCTTCCCAAGATTGAAATAAGGCTTTTAAATACAAAATGGAATTACAATTTCTTACAAGTGGGTTCCAATCCACAAGGAGGATTCTATACAAAAAAAAGACCACTCTTCAAATATCCATAGTTAGAGTCACAAAGAGAGGAATGCCAACAAAATGAAGGAGACAATGAGCACCAAGATGACAAGAGATTCCAAGCTTGAGATACATCCTTCATGCCTTCAAGAGATCCAACAAGGAGAAGGAGCTTTTTTGCCACCTAACCATAGGCATCATCACATGCCTTTCCCAAGGTTGGGATGCATGCTAGCCTCCCCAAGCCCATGGGAAAGAGGTCAACTAACCAAAACTTACACAAGATGAAGGGTACACTAACAAGGATGCAAGCACATGAAATAAAAATATGATAAATACAAAACAAGACTCCAAAATTTACAAGGAGGAGAACACATGTTCATCCTCAAAAAATGGGGAAGAGAGGAGAAAGTTCTCCAAAGTTATGCACATCAATATTATTTGCACAATAATACACATTCTTCATATCCTCCTTATTGCTCCTTATTCAATCCAAGACCCTCCTTATTCCTCCCCCTTTCTCCAAGTCCTCCTTGGAAGGATTTTCAAACCCCAAAGGGGTTTCCTTACCAAGAATGGGGAAGGAGATTCAAGCCAAATGAATCAACTTCCCCACCTCAACCATTTGAGGGGAAAAACAATAAGACCCTACAAGGCTTGTCCATCAAGCCTTGAGGATTGAGAGGGAAAATTCCCTCTCTCTTCCCCCACACTCCAAAACTCCATCATGCCATATGGTGGAGGGAGTTAAAAAAACAAGAAAGCAACCAAAATCCACATACAACAAATAACAATTTTAAGCAACAAATCTAGCAACAAAAAGGCAACAACACAACAAAAGACATGAGAGCCTACCTCAAGGAAAGCTCTCCAAAAATCTCTCCAACTTCAAATGTCTTCACACCTTGACTCAAGCCAATCTCCAAGCTCCAAAATCCACAAGCATCCAAAGCAAGAAGTTCCAAAAAAAAAGTCCCTTTCTTTTCCCATGAATGAGAATTTGAATAGGAGCAAGCAAGCATCCTCACAAATGAGGGGGTGACATGTGTCACCCCTCTCCCTCATCAAGGTCAAAGATGCCAAAACAAAAGAGAGAAAGGGTAAAATTAACTTTTGCCCTCTTCTCCCAAATTCCCTTAAATGCAAGCAAGACAAAATAAGTGGAACTTTTGATAAAAACACAAATCCACATCCCTTACATGGATGTGACTATTCAAGAGGTAGAAAGGGAGGGAAAACTCCCTCTAGCCTTGAAAATAAACCCCCCTACCCAATGGGTAGGGTCCAAGGGCTCATTTTTATGATAGGGGGACTCCCAAGCTACAAAGGGGTCCCCAAAAATGCCCAAAATACCCTAATTTCGGGTTTTGCATTTTTGGCACAAGGGTAGAGGGTGTGGGGACCACCCAAGGGTCTCACATGTGACCATAAACCCTTGTGATTAAGAGACTTATTAACAAAATCAACAATTTAAAAGAAAATGGGATTATTGACTCCCAAAACAAGTTTACATCATAACCAACTACCCTAACCAAAATTAATAATTCAAAGCAAAATACATTACATACATTGGGGTCACTTATAGTGCCCAAAATTAATAATCACCTATACTAAGGCTTCACACAAAGAACATGGCTAGGGCTCAGCCCGTAGGCTGCTTGTGCAAGATTGAGTAACTGGCCTGAATCCCACGTTCTCCTGTAAACCTGTCACCTGCACACTCATTGCACACATTAACCGCACCTGTCCGATACAATATAATTCAATGACATAATAAGATATCAATGTGTTCTAAACTAACCTAACATCCTACTGAAATCAAGATGCGACAACGTGCACAATTATATTCCATATTCCAAAGTTAGACAAGATGATAAGGTGACATATAATCCCACCATGCAACAATTATCCATCACTATAATTAGGTTCCAAACACATCATCATATTCATTAGTTTCCATGACATAACAAGAAAATGCGACAATATAGAAATTAAGCTAAATTGGCGTTATACGCCTAAATGTCCACACCTGTCTAATAAGATCAAATATCTAAATATAAAGTCCAAGATATAATCCAATCACTGTCAAAACATGTCTATGAGCAAATAAACAACAAGCTACTGAGCTATAAAAAGTGTGGGCACTACATCCCCCTCTACTAAAATTAGACTTCCTCCTGGAAGTCACTGAAAGAGATAGGGATATCTAGCCCTCAAAGGTATCGCATCCTCCTAGGTAGCTGTTGTCTCGTCGTACCGGTCCCACTGTACTCTAACCTGGTCCAAGTCTCGACCCCGAAGGGCCAACCTCCGGTGCTCCAGTATGCGTACGGGCTCCAATCTCCACTGTCCTCCATCCTCTACCTGTAATGCCGACCAATCCAAGACATGAGAAGCATCAGGTACATATCTACGTAGTACATAAACATGAAAAACATCGTGGGCCCGTGCAAGGCGTGGTGGCAAAGCTAGGCGATAGGCAACTGGACCGATGACCTCTAAAATATCAAAAGGCCCCACAAAACGAGGCGATAGCTTAGAACCCTTTCCATAACGGATAGGACTCTTATGCGGGTGAACTCTCAAGAAGACCTTGTCACCCACTGAGAAGTGACGATCAATCCTCTTGGTGTCTGCATACGCCTTTTGGCGTGCTCTGGCCTGCTCAAGACGTTGTCTAATCTGCACAACCTGCTGCTCTAAATCCTAAAGGTAGGCTGGTCCCAGAATAATCCTGTCATCTAGTCTATCCCAACTCAAAGGAGTCCTGCAAGGTCGTCCATACAAAGCCTGGTAAGGAGCCATACCAATGGAACTATGATAGCTGTTGTTGTAGGAAAACTCAACTAAATGCAAATAGTCTTCCCATTTCTTCTGCTAATCCATGACATACATTCTCAACATGTCCTCTAACACCTGATTAACACTTAATGTCTGCCCATCTGTCTCTGGATGATAAGCTGAACTGAAATTGATCTGAGTACCCAGAGCGGCCTGAAAAGAAGTCCAGAATACTGAAGTGTAGATAGTATCCCTGTCATTAATGATGGTCTTCAGAATCCCATGCAACCTAACAATGTCCTCCATAAATACCTTGGCAATGGCCTGTGCATTATAGGTGACCTTGGTTGGTGAAAAATGCGCAACCTTAGTCAACTTATCCACGGTGACCATAATGGCGTCATGACGATAAGAAGACATAGGGAGTCCGACTATGAAATCCATGGAAATCACATCCCATTTCCACTCGGGAATATCATGGGGGTGTAAAAGTCCTGCGGGATGAGAATGCTCTGCCTTGACCCTCTGGCACTCAAGGCAACGTGCAACAAAATCTGTATGTCCTGTCGAAGACCTGGCCAATAATATAACTCCCTCAAATCAGCACGCATTTTCTTCACTCCTAGATGTGCCGCATATGGGGCTCGATGAGCCTCTATGAGGATGAAGTTATGCAGATCACCTGACTTAGGCACGTAGATGCGCTTGTGGAACTGAAGTAAGCCATCTATCTCTAAAACACACCAAGAATATCTACCTTCTAATGAACCCTGTGACTCTAACATCTACCTGGCTCCCTCATAAACTTCGTCCTCTGGAAGGTGCTCAAGAATCCTGCCTCTCAAATCTGACTGAAGTGTCAAAGAAGCAAGCACATGTCGTCGTCTGCTAAGAGCATCTGCAACCACATTTTCCTTCCCTTTGATGTACTGAACCTCCATATCATACTCACATAGGAACTCCATCCAACGTCGTTGATGAGCGTTGAGGTTTGGCTGTGAGAAGATATGCTGCAAGCTATGATGGTCTGTCCTCAAAATGAAAGGCCTACCCAAAAGGAAATGTCGCCAACGCACTAGAGCATGTACAACTGCTGCAAGCTCCAAGTCATGAGTAGGATAATTAAGCTCGTAGTCCTTGAGCTTACGAGACTCAAAAGCAATAACCCGACGCTCCTACATAAGAACTCTTCCCAAACCCTCTAGTGATGCATCAGTACAAACAACAAAATCCTCTGTCGGGTCTGGAACTACTAAGATGGGCACCGTGGTTAACCTTTCCTTAAGCAACTGAAAGGCTTGCTCACATTTCTCTGACCAATCAAACTTCTTCCCTTTCCTCTGAAGAGAAGTAATAGGGTGAGAAATCCTAGAAAAGGCATGTATGAACCTGTAGTAATACCCTGCCAAACCCATGAAACTCCTCACCTCAGTAACTGATGTGGGTGCTGGCCAGTCCAAGATAGCTTGTATCTTAGAGGGATCTACGGAGATACCCTCGCTTGAAATGATATGACCCAAGTACTGAATCTCTGTCTGAAAGAAGCTGCATTTTTTCAAGTTTCCATATAACTTCTGCTCTCTCAAAACCTGAAGTACCTGTCTCAAATGCTCCTCGTGTTCCTCCTCGGAACAAGAATAAATCAATATGTCATCAAGGAACACTAAGACAAAGCGATCCAGAAACGTCCTGAATACTCCATTCATGAGGCTCATGAAGATAGCTGGGGCATTGGTCAAACCAAATGGAACCACTGTGAACTCATAATGCCCATATCGTGTGCGAAATGTTGTCTTATGGATGTCTGCATTTGAAATGCGCAATTGATGATATCCTGACTTGAGATCAATTTTGGAGAACACTCTCACTCCCCGCATCTGATCAAACAAGTCATCAATCCTAGGGAGTGGATAATGGTTTTTTATTGCGACTTTTTTGAGTTTCCTGAAGTCTACACAAAGTCTGAGAGAACCATCCTTCTTTTTCACAAATATGACTGGCGCTCCCCAAGGAGATACACTAGGGCGAATGAGACCCTTATCCAACAACTCCTCTAACTGAATCTTGAGCTCATGAAGCTCTGGGGTCGTCATCCGATAAGGTGCCCTAGAAACTGGTGTTGATCTAGGTACTAAATCAATGGTGAAATCCACCTCTCTACGGGGTGGTAACCCTGGAAGCTCGCCTGGAAAAACATCTGCATACTCCCTCAAAACTACATGATCATCTAAGGGTGAATGTTCTGGAATGCTCTCAGATCGATCACTGATGGTGATAGCAAACAACTGACAACCCTTACGCATGCTCCACTTGAGTTGCTTAGCCGATATCATGCGCAAGGAGATAGGCCTCTGCATCCTTGATATAACAACTGCACTCCCAAGATCATCTTGACACTCAATTACTTTATTTCTGCAATCCACCTTAGCTCGATGAGACTCGAGCCAATCCATACCCAAAACTACCTGATAGGAACCTAAAGGGATAACTCGGAGGTCAAGAGTAGTGGAGAAGGCTCCTAAATCAAGTACGCAACTCTCCACATACAAGTCCATGGCGAGTTGGCCCCAAATGCCAACTCAACCTACCAACTATCTTGTTTCCTAACCACCACTAGCCCATATTGGTCCATTATAGATGGTGATATAAAGGAATCTGATGTTCCTGAGTCAAATAGTACTAAGACAGAAATACCCTTGATAGTACCTATCATCTCAATGAATGTGTCCTGATGCTCGGCCTGGCGGTTGTCAACCGCTGCATATACACGATGAGCGCGTCCTACATCACCCACTGTCTACTTGGATCTAGCAGCTCTCTGTGCATCCATGGTATTGGGTTTGTGCGGGCACATGCACACATAGTGATCTGGAGATCCACAAATAAAACAACCTCTTGTACCCCTCTGAGATGGGGTCCCTCCTGTACTCTGGTGTACTGATCCTGCTGGTCCAACCCTAGTAGACTACTGAGTGTGAGCTAGTTGTGTCTGCTGAGTGCCCTGCCTCCTATCTTTTGCTCCACCAAAACCCCCTCTAGAAACACGTCTCTGAAATCCCTGTGCCTGTCTAGCCCCCTATTGCGGGTGGCCCTGCTATTGTGTCTGTCGTTGTGGGTGCGGTGGAGCCCTCGTGGCTGCTGGCGAAGGCCAAAATCCTCCTCTAGGGGGTGGTGCAGTACCTTGTGACCTCTGACTCTGGAAGTACTGTATCCTCTCCTAAAACTTGCTCTTGTTTCTATCACGATGTTCATGTGCCTTGGTCCTGTTCTCCTCAGCTAAGTAGGCTTTCTCAACGGCCTTCTCAAGTGTGGGAGGAGATAACATCCTAACTGCTCCTGCTATATCTTCATTGAGCCCTCGAATAAACCTGTTAACCTGTAATTTCTCATCTTGCAGGTAATCCACATACTGTAGAAGATCCAGGAACCTGCTCTCATACTGCGCTACTGTGTCAGATCCCTGTCGTAAGTCATGAAACTCATCAATCCTCTTCTACACAAAATGCTCTGACATATAACGAGCCCTGAAACGCTCCTCAAACATCTCCCAAGTCACTGTCTCTCGAGTCAGATGGAGCTTCTGCTCCTCGTTTTCTCCACCAAACGCCTGCTACGTCTCGGAGGAGTTATATGACGAACCTTGCCTTGACGTTGCTCTCGTAAGAGTGCAAGCCAAAGCAACTATCCAAACTAAGGAGCCATGACTCAGCCCCAAAACCATCTGTAGAGCCAGTGTAGGTGGGTGGCTGCAAACGAAGAAGATCCCTGATCACACTGCCTGTATCTCGATCCTGACGATGTAGTCCTATAGGCGAAGGGAGTCGCCTATCCTCGTATGGTCCCTCGAGACTGTGTGAGCGGCTACGATGGAATGAGGCTACCCTCTCGTGATGAACGGAAGGGCTACGTGACCTTTCCCACCTCGGTGTATCATGCTCTAGCGGCTCTGAATGCACGTCCTCACCTAATGGCTCCTTGTCTCCCAATGGTGTCTCCACTCTCGTCTCCTGCGATTGTGGTAGGCGCTGCTCCACAACGCCTATCCGTTAGCGTAAGGCCTCTAATATCCAAGGCCCAAAATCGGGCGCTGACAGCTCCTGCGTAGATGCACTACGCCCCAAACCTCTAGCTAATCGTATTAATTTTTAAAATTTAGTGGTCGTGGAAGATTTATTTTATCTGTTTATTTTTATTCATTTAGTTAATTTTGTGTTGTTAAAATTACCATTAACTATTTTAATTAATTACCCAGTGGTCCGCGAGTGCGAACCCCCAAGCTCTAATACCAACTGTAATGTCCCATTTGGGACAACTAAAAGCACACCAAACGGACTAATATTTCAGGTAAATTTTTTTTTTGACATGTTTAGTTAATACTTATACATCTCTTAAACTCTTTCTTGATTACTAATTTTATACCATTTAATTTTTCTAATTTAAATTGTTCACTAACCCTAAACTCAAAATTAATTATTTAATTATATTTTAATTTTACTAGGGCCCTAAAAGAATAAGTCTACACCTCTTTTATTCTATTCACCCTCTCCTTAGGTTCATCACCCTTTCCTTTTATATATATATCCCATTAAAAACCCATGACAAAAGAAAGGTGCAGGGTGGAATAATGATCCTTCTGTTAAATTCATCTTGGCCATTGGATTTGGAACAAGCCCTAAAAAAAAATTCCCTAATCCTCTAATGGCTTTTTTCTTCTCTTTCTCTTATTTCTTTCTCTCATTTGCTTTCTTTTCCCTTGTGCAGGTGTTTGGAGAGAACTATGGAAACTATTTTTATTATTATTATTTTTATCTTTGTTTTTTGTAATAATCTTGTTGTATCCTTTTTTTGTTATGGAGTAAATATATAAAAGTATTTCTTTTTACTGTGAAAAATTGAAAGGAAGGGGGGGCGGATTGGAGGAGGAAGGGTTTATGTGGGAAGGCGGCGGTGCTGGAGTGGCCGCAGGGACAGGTGGAGGGGGCGCGGCGCGTAAGGGGAAAGCAGAGGTTGGCGGGTGAGGGAGGGGCAGCGCTGGGCGGAGGGATTGTGTAGGGGGGCGGCGTTAGGCGATTATGACAGTCAGAGGGGGGCGGCCAGCGTAGTTGGAGGGGGCAGGGCCGAAAGAGGGGAAACGGGGAACAGGGAAGGGGCCCAGGGCAACATAGGGTGCGGGGTCTGTGGGGGGGGCAGTGCCCCCCATAGGGTTACAGGGGTGTGGGGGTGGGTGCTGAACCCACCCCCCCCACCCCATATCCTTTTTTGTTTGTTTTTTTTTAAATTGTTTAGAATATTTCATTTATAATATGTTTTATATATATATAAAAACCATTAAATTTAAATAAATAAGTATATATGTATATATATATATATCTTGTCATATAAATAAAAGTCTATGTTTAAACAGCATATATATAATATATTATAAATACATATATATATATATATATATATATATATATATATATATTCAAAGGATTAATACGGATTCAAATATATAAACATACCTCTTTTATAAAAAAAAAATCTACGAATCTATATATATAAAATTAAACTATTTTTATTTCAAGGTAATTCATTTTCTAAAACAAAAGAAGTATAGTTTTTTTCTTTTGTAATGTAAAAACCAGCAATATATTTTTTATTTTTTTTATTTTATTTTACTAAAATAAATTGATTAATATAGTTGCCCTATGTTTTGTGTTAAAGGGAAAGTAAACCAAGCCTTTTTCCAATAAAAATAAGTCTTATTCCTAAAACAAATTTGCAAGGAGAATTAAATCAAGCATGATTGTTTAATATGAATTAAAACATAAATTCTCATAAGAAGAATGCAAGACTATCCTTATTCCATGCATTATTGTTACCAACAGCACATTACAAGAGGGAAAACTTTCTTTTCAAATGCCAAAGAAGATTATTTCATATTCTTAACATGAGAGATTTTCAACATGGAATGCATACATATTAACAAGAAGGCATATTTTCAAAAATGTATATTCTTTCATTTCAAAAGGAGATTACATATCATCACAAGCTATGTTTTATTCAGTGCTCTTTGCATAACTTTCAATACATTTCTTTTCAAACCATACTAAAACACATAAGGGAGCAACTTAGCAACTCCTTCCCAAGATTGAAATAAGGCTTTTAAATACAAAATGAATTACAATTTCTTACAAGTGGGTTCCAATCCACACAGAGGATTCTATACAAAAAAAAATACTCTTCAAATATCCATAGTTAGAGTCACAAATAGAGGAATGCCAACAAAATGAAGGAGACAATGAGCACCAAGATGACAAGAGATTCCAAGCTTGAAATACATCCTTCATGACTTCAAGAGATCCAACAAGGAGAAGAAGGTTGTTTGCCACCCAACCATAGGCATCATCACATGCCTATCCCAAGGTTGGGATGCATGCTAGCCTCCCCCAAGCCCATGGGAAAGAGGATAGCTAACCAAAACTTGCACAAGATGAAGGGTACACTAACAAGGATGCAAGCATACGAAATAAAATAGGACATACAAAACAAGACTCCAAAATTTACACGGAAGAGAACCCATGTTCATCCTCAAAAAATGGGGAAGAGAGGAGAAAGTTCTCCAAAGTTATGCATCAATATTATTTGCACAATAAACACATTTTCATATCCTCCTTATTGCTCTTTAATTCAAACAAAACTCTCCTTATTCCTCCCCCTTTCTCCAAGTCCTCCTTGGAAGGATTTTCAAACTCCAAAAGGGGTTTCCTTACCAAGAATGGGGAAGGAGATTCAAGCCAAATGAATCAACTTCCCCACCTCAACCATTTGAGGGGGAAAAAAAAAAGACCCTACAAGGCTTGTCCATCAAGCCTTGAGGATTGAGAGGGAAAATTCCCTCTCTCTTCCCCCACACTCTAAAACTCCATCATGCCATATGATGGAGGGAGTTAAAGAAAACAAGCAAACAACCAAAATCCACATACAACAAATAACAATTTTAAGCAACAAATCTAGCAACAAAAAGGCAACACAACAAAGGACATGAGAGCCTACCTCAAGGAAAGCTCTCCAACTTCAAATGTCTTCACACACTTGACTCAAGCCAATCTCCAAGCTCCAAAATCCACAAGCATCCCAAGCAAGAAATTCAAAAAAAAAAGTCCCTTTCATTTCCCATGAATGTGAATTTGAAGAGGAGCAAACAAACATCCTCACAAATGAGGGGGTGACATGTGTCACCCCTCTCCCTCATCAAGGTCAAAGATGCCAAAACAAAAGAGAGAAAGGGTATCTTCTCCCAAATTCCCTTAAATGCAAGCAAGACAAAATAAGTGAAACTTTTGATAAACACACAAATCCACATCCCTTACATGGATGTGACTATTCAAGAGGTAGAAAGGGAGGGAAAACTCCCTCTAGCCTTGAAAATAAGCCCCCCTACTCAATAGGTAGGGTCTAAGGGCTCATTTTTGTGATAGGGGGACTCCCAAGCTACAAAGGGGTCCCCAAAAATGCCCAAAATACCCTAATTTCGGGTTTTGCATTTTTGGCACAAGGGTAGAGGGTGTGGGGACCACCCAAGGGTCTCACATGTGACCCTAAACCCTTGTGATTAAGTGACTACATTAAACAAAATCAAAAATTTAAAAGAAAGATGGAATTATTAACTCCCAAAACAAGTTTACATCATAACCAACTACCCTAACCAAAATTAATAATTCAAAGCACAATACATTACATACATTGGGGTCACTTATAGTGCCCAAAATTAATAATCACCTATACTAAGGCTTCACACAAAGAACATGGCTAGGGCTCAGCCCGTAGGCTGCTTGTGCAAGATTGAGTAGCTGGCCTGAATCCCACGTTCCCCTGTAAACCTGTCACCTGCACACTCATTGCACACATTAACCGCACATGTCCGATACAATATAATTCAATGACATAGTAAGATATCAATGCGTTCTAAACTAACCTAACATCCTACTGAAATCAAGATGCGACAACGTGCACAATTATATTCCATATTCCAAAAGTTAGACAAGATGATAAGGTGATATATAATCCCACCATGCAACAACTATCCATCACTATAATTAGGTTCCAAACACATCATCATATTCATTAGTTTCCATGACATAACAAGAAAATGCGACAATATAGAGATTAAGCTAAATTCGCGCTATACGCCTAAATGTCCACACCTGTCTAATAAGATCAAATATCTAAATATAAAGTCCAAGATATAACCAATCACTGTCAAAACATGTCTATGAGCAAATAAACAACAAGCTACTGAGCTATAAAAAGTGTGGGCACTACAGTTTACCGCAGTAAGTCATATTTTACCGTGGTCATTCCTATTTTACTATAGAAAGGTGTAAAGTCACTTTCTATTATAGTGATTCCAATTATTTGTGCACATAAGTCTTGTTGATTGTACTTGTGGGTTGGTATTTCACTGTGTTTATTTTTGAAAATGGGGAAGATTCCTATTTTTTTAGCCCAATCTAATGAAGATACTTCCTCATTCATTCAAGAGTTTAAACGATCTTGCATTTGTAATGGCCTCATAAGAAGGGAACAATGGATTAAATTTTTTCCTACCTTTTTGGATGGTTCAGCCCTCAGATGGTTTGAAACACTAGGTGATAATGTGAAAAACTCATGGGATTTATTAATTGAAAGTTTTCTTAAAGAATTTGGTGAACAACATAAATATGCAGATCTCATGATCAAGATCACAAAGCTAGCCCAAGGAGAGAAGGAGAAGATAAGAGATTATCATGCTCGTGTTCTAGAGCTAAGGAGGAAGCTCGATGCCTAGATCCGGAAGGAAGGATTAGCGGATGGGTTGATGAATGGCGTGGATAATCTCATATGTAAGCACTTCATTCTTGGGATGAAGCCAGAGATCAGACAACGAGTGAAGTATGACTGCCCACCTACCATTGAACAAGTAAAAGAGATTGCAAGAAGGCAAAAAGAAAGCATGGAAGAGGAGTCTAAATAAATTATTACTAAAGTAGAACCTACACCAGCACCTTTGGTACAGAATCCAAAACCACTCTCGGTGAGCACAAATCTTTCTCCTAGTACATCTACTGAGTATGAAAATCTGCTCAAGAAGATGGGTCAGTTAACTATTAATCTTTTTCAAGGAAAGGAATTTAGTTCTCAGGGAGGAGATAAAGGTCCAAAAAGAAATATCTCTGAAGTTGTATGTTATGGTTGTTATAAAAAGGGTCATTATAAGTATAATTGTTTAGATAGAGCTTCTACATCCGGTGCAAGAGATAATGATAAAAGAAAAACACCTGTAAATTCTTTTGATGTAGTAGATAAGAGCATAAATAATGAAGTAGATGTGTTTGTAACAAAAATAAAGAAAGAAAAAGATAACCAAGATGGAAATGATCCTAAGAAGATGAAAGGAGAAACTAGTAAGAAACATAGGAGAAGAAAGTTGGGTGTGTAGGATTTTCTAATTTCATAGGGACAAAGACCATACTCCATCTTAGAAGATCTATCCAAAAGGCCTGCAAATATTACATATGGTCAACTCTTGGCTATGTCTTCTGAGAAGAGGCGGAAGCTGCGAAGTGGACTCAATACTCGACGAAAGAAGGAGGTTGAGGTCCCTGTTTTGGAGGTAGAGGCGGATCCCTACGCTCCACAAGCTGAGGTATTATGTAATGGTATTTCAATTCATGATGTCTTTGTTGATAGAGGTGCTACAGTTAATGTAATGACCGAGTCTGTAATGAATATGTTGGGTTTAAAAATTGATCGCCCTTCAACACTTATATTAAGGTCATTAAATAAGGGAAAAATTAAACCAAAAGGTGTTGTTTCAAATGTAGCAATATCTGTTATGGGTGTTGTATGTGTGGTAGACTTTCAGGTGATAAAAAATGGTATTGTTGCGTACCCAATGTTATTAGTAGAGTTCATGTAAGAAACTACTGGAATGAAGGCTTCATGACACTTGGACGTGGTAGAAAGAGGGTGAAGATAAACATGATCCCTCGGCATCATAAGGCAGAACTTGTTGATTCAAGTGATGAAAATGATGACTGGACATCCTCTGATTACTCTAGTACCAGTGAAGTGGACATAGAAGATGAAGAAAGTGAGGTTGATGTTTCGGTCATGGATATCCTTCTAGTCACACCGACTCATAAACCCATAATAAACCCATAAGATTATCTGAAAAAAAAATTGTTGATCGTCTCCAAAAAATAAAGATTGGTGATGCTGTGATGGAGAGTGAGAAGGAATCCTACCTCCAGTTCTTTCGAAGGTACATACACCTATTCACTTTTGATTATAAGGAACTCCGTCAAGTAAATTGGGTAGAACATTCTATTGAGCTGGTAGATGGTGCTAAGCCCATAAAGTAAATGCCATATAGAATGAATCCTAATTTTTCCAAGACTGTAAAATAAGTAATAGATAAGTTGCTTGATGCAGGATTCATATTTGTTGTGGAGAATTCAGAATGGGTTTCTCCTATTGTGATCTCAATAAAAAAGAATGAGAAACTACAGATTTGTGTTGATTATAGGAAGTTCAACAAGGCAACAAAGAAGAATCATTACCCTCTTCCATTCTCAGATCAGATCTTGGACGAAGTAGTTGGTCAGGAGTGCTATAGTTTTGCTGATGGATATAGCGGATACAACCAAGTTCGTATAGCAGAGAAAGATCAGCTGAAGACCACGTTCACCACTCCTTGGGGAACATTTGCTTATAGAGTTATGCCTTTTGGGTTGTGTAATACTCTGACAACATTCTAGCGCTTGATAAATAGGATGTTTGAACCCTACATTGAGAGCTTCATCAGAGTATTTCTGGATGATTTTTACATCTATGGGAGTAAGATGGACCACCTACACCAGATGAAGACAACATTTCAAAGGTTAGATGAAGCACAAGCCTCATTAAACCCTATAAAGTGTGTCTTTGGATGTTCTAAAGGTATTTTGTTAAGGCATGTTGTATTCAGAGATGGTATTGGTACTAATCTTGATAAAGTTTCAAAAATCAAAGAGTTACCATTTCCTATTAATAGAAGTAAGTTGAGATCATTTTTAGGCCATGTGGGTTACTATAGAAGGTTCATCAAGAATTTTTCAAAGATTGCACAACCACTAACCCAATTCTTGAAGAAGGATGTTACTTATGAACCAGGAAATAAGGTGCATGAAGCTTTTGAATAACTGAAGGAAGATTTAGTGTCTTCACCTGTTTTAAAGAATCCAGATTGAAGCAAGCCATTCATTGTGTATACTGATGCCTTAGATGTAGCACTAGGAAGTACTCTGAGCCAAAAAGATGAAAATATGAATGATCATCCAGTTTATTTTGGGAGTAGACAAATGAGCAGTGCTGAGGTAAATTATACTGTAACAGAAAAAGAGGCTTTAGCTATCATTTTTGTTGTAAAGAAGTTTAGAAATTACTTGCTAGGGCAGAAATTTATAGTTGTAACAGATCATCAGGCTCTAAAATATATTGTAAATAAGCCTAACCCATCAGGGAGGATAGCAAGATGGATAATTTTGTTATAAGAATTTGAATTTGATATTATAGATAGGCCAGGAAAGAAGCATGTCAATACAGATGCACTCTCTCGAGCCTATGACGGTTTATGTTCATCTTGTGATGATGATGATTTCCCAGATGCAACATTGTTATCCCTTAACACAATCCTTAGTGAATAAATAGATATTTAGAATTATTTGAATGAATTCAAGTTTCCTAATGGTGCCAATGAAAAGACTAAGAGGAAGATTACTCAAGTCAGTCGTCCATATTCTATTCTGCATGGAGTATTATTTCGAATAGGACCTGATGGAAAGTACAAGAGAGCAGGTTGGACGTGATTAAGGGAAGAAGCTGATAGAAGAATTCTACAATGGTACATGTCTAGGAAACTTCTCTAGACAACTTACAGCAAGAAGGATCTTGGATGCATGTTATCACTGGCCCACTCTTTTTAGAGATTGTTATAATTATTATAAAACATGTGATATTTTTCAAACACATGGTAACCGTTAAAACTTCATCAGCTCCATTATGCCCTGTTTTTCCATTTGGTCCCTTTGAAAAGTGGGGAATAGATATTGTAGGTCCACTTCCAACTACCCCAAGCCAAAATAAGTATATTGTAGTTGCCACAGATTATTTAACCAAGTGGGTTGAAGCTAAGCCATTGAAAATAGC
>CM034148.1:220449719-220492235 GCA_019776745.2 Taxus chinensis
TTAGTAATTTGTAAATATATAATAACAGTAAAAAATGATAAGGGAAATGATGAAAGGAAAGTTTTTTAAGGGTCTATAATGTTTAATTTGGATAGAATAATTGTTATCATTATTATACAAATTTATCGCTACTTGGAACACAATTTTTCAAATAGAAGATGGACATAAATTATTTTCAAATAAATTAGGTTCTCTTTTTGTTTGATATTTTTTATGGGTTACCTGCGAGTATGTTCTCATCAGTTTTGTATGGAGACATAACACTTAATACATATGTAAGCTTTGCAATAACGAACCAAAATCATAGGAGTGTCTTGTATTTAGATGCTAGTTGTATTTTGAGATTCATGGAGGTTTTTCTTCATCTTTAGAGGAAATCAAGGCTCTTTACACAATCTTAATTATTACGAGGATCCAAGATGTATAGCTCTCTATTCAGTAAAGAGCTGATCCAACACAGAGATGGTCTCTTTAAGAGTCATCAACACAACTTTGTGTTTAATGTTTCAATTTCAAACTCCTTTCTTCTACCTCAAATTCAGAGATGAAAATGGACTCATTATTTTACTCAAGAGTCGCAAATTATTAAAAAAACATCTCAACAACTCAATTCTTGTTAATTATATTTTACCTCATTCTTCTCTCAAAATTCTTATTTGAGCTATAAATTTCTTGTTATAATTTATTAACATTAATATACATTCATGCATATTCACACACCCTAAGTTGGAATAAGTCCAATCAAATTTAAGGAAATCCCAAACCATTATCTTCCCTTCCCAACCCTACTTGAGTTTCATCTTTATAATGACTTGAAGCATGGGTCCAAACACATCTCATTCACAGAGCATGAAGACAAACCAAATTTGGTATTGACTTAGCACGAGGGGAGAAGACATTCATTCCAATTTCCACATGCAATCATCGAATATCCCACCATGAAACGCAATCCAAAAAAAACAAACATGTCCTGCACAAGATTTATTTTGCAAAATAAAAAATAATCACATAACCCACACAAGTCAACTTGTGATGATGAAATACTACGTAAAAAAACATTGGGCTGGTGGCTATGCCTAGATAGTTTTGCCAAGAGATCTAAATACAAATTAATTAATTAGAGTCATTATCTTAATATTGATGGGACATAAGTTATAATTTATTTTTTATCAAACCCTTTTTTTAACTTTAAAAATTTGATATCGAGTTTGATTCAGCATTATTGTCTATCTTGGTTATTATCAATTTATGTATACGATTAATTTAGTTTTGGGTATTATCAATTTATGTATACGATTAATTTAGTTCTTTTCATTTGATTTTTTTAATGATATAAGTTCACAGAATGTATTTTGATTGAATTAAGAGTAAATTGTTTCTAAATAGTTGATGAGATGCAGGTTGATTTGTTAAATGAGTAGATTATAAGCAAATGCAACATAATCTTATAAGAAGTAGTTCAAACGTGAATATAGGTGTGGTTGATTATGACTTATTGTAATTATTTTAATACAAATATAACTTTTAAATCATAAGATGCAGGTGGATTAGTTAAATAGGTAGGTTGTTCTCGAATACAAAATATAACTTTAAAGTCATGAAATGTGGGATGGACTAGTTAAATAGGTACAATTTGTTCTCCAATACAATATAAGCCTTTGAGATGTAAGTGGATTGGTTAAACGATTAGATTATTCCAAAATACAACATAAGCTTGTGAGGTGTAGGCCAAATATGGATATATATGGCCAATTATTATTGATTATAATTATCTTAATATTAATATAACGTGTTATGTCAAGAGATATAATTTCAACCTTAAATTTGGCATAATATTGCAAGTAGATTAAGGTAATTTATCACATGTCAAGTGAGAAGTTTGTAGAGAAGGTAATAGAGTTATTAATCTATGTAGTATGTAACAAATCCAAGATAGAGACCTTCATTAATTGTATATCTTTTGGCATTGTTTGTATTAATTATATTGATAGTCATTCCTGCAATAACAACTAGGTAGTATAATGGCATGGGTTGTTCACTTTTATTCTCAACTTTAAATTTGATGTCCATTTGATTATCATGTTGCAATTCATCCTCAAATTTTGATGGTCCCTTAAATAATTTTATTTTTTTCTTGGTGAATTCTATTGAAAATAAATAATAACTTGGTCATCTGGTAATGTTTGGGTCTTTTTTCCTAAATAGATATTTTCTAGAATGTCATAATGATGTAGTTAAATTGATGTCATTTGCTACTGATCGGTGGGAAATTGGTAGAGAATGTAACGAAGTCACTAATCAAGATAAGAGAATGTCATTGGCTACTATGCATGTATGTTTTCTATTTTATTTTTTGGTACACTTATACTATACTAGCATAGATATCTTATATAGAACTATCTGAAATATGCTACGATATCAATATTAAGACATCTGTATTGAATTTGTCACATAACTTTGATACGCGACTCTCAGTGTATTTTAAATAGTTGTATTTAAGATATCTATATGCTATTCTTAATTACTTCAATAAGTATTCTACGATAACAAGCGGGTGTTCTAGTGGTGGATGTAATGTTCAATTAACTGTTGACAATTAATTTCTAACCTTAAATTTGATGTCTGTTTGATCGTCCTAGTGTAATTTCAACCTTTTGATGTCCATTTGACTCTCACTTAGAAGTTATTCTCTCTTTGTTTGGAGAACTTAACTTAATTTCTTGTCCATGCAAATAGGGTTCGAAGCCCTTTTTACGAAAATATTTTTTCAAATCAAAAAGATAATAAAATTATTAGTCAATGCTGCAAAAAGAATTCAAGATAAAAAACCTTAAAATTGATACATCTAGTACAATTACAACTTAAAGAGATGAAATGTAGGTCCAGTGATGAAAATCATTTATTCTTGGGAAAAAACACAAATAAAACACATGATTAATCGATAAACTAAGATGGCCATAGCAGCACGTTGTCGGAGATCTTTGCAGAGTTGAACAAAAAAAATCCACATATTCATGAAAATGTGGTTGAAAAAAACAGAGTTCAGAACAGTTCGTATGATGCATACTAATTACATATACATTTATAGCATCCATATGCAAATATATATATATATATATATATATATATATATATTGTGTGTTGGAAGTTGGGATGCATATTTTTATATAATATATGACATGGTGTTGGAGTGCCAGATTTAGATACGTAACTAGTTGTAAAATCTAGAGAAAATATACGCAAATGGTTGTGTTGTAGAGGAGCCCCCCATGATGTACGCCTGCTTTTATGGATCCATCCAAGCACGTCTGTCTTTTTCTGTATGTTGCTTGGCAAGATATGTGTATATATACAATGTGTATATGCCTGCAGGCTTAGAAGAGGATGTGGGAACTCTTTATGTGTTTATGTTTATGCCGGCTTTCGTCGTTCTTGGTGGATGTAGTTTCCTTTCTCCTCCTTGGGAATGGTGTTGTTGTTATTGTTGTCAAGGCAATGTCTGCATTCTTTTGTTTTCTCATAACATTTTCAAGTGCACCCAAAGGATCTGAATCATTACCCATCATCATAAGAAGAAGAAGAAGAGGAGTATTGAGGAAGGAAGGAAAAAAAAAACAGAGAAGCCATGAAAGCTTCAGAGTATTGGCACTGTTTGGGGAGATCATGGAAGCTGCAGGGAGATGGGTTTGATGTGGGAGTGGGTTTTTTGCAAGGAAGGATATGGAAAGATTTCATGGAGGAGGAAATTTTGGATTGAATGCTTATATATATAAAAGGGTGCCCTTTTCTTTGCCTTCCTGCTCTGTAAATATTTCAGGACATGTGAATCATTAGAGGCAAAGTTATATATATGTATCCATACATTTAGGTAGCAGGCATACATGGGGAAGGCCAGGCATTTTTTTGGTTTTTTGTTTTTTGGGTTGTTTTCTCATTTATTCAAGCAAGTTTTAGAACTATGGCTGTTTAGGGAAAATGGGTCTGTAAGACATGTTTCTAGATTTAAAAATAAGTTCCCCCAGCTTTGTTTGATTGCGCAGAGCAGTCTACAAAGTGTTGGAAGAACCACCCATTTCTGTGTCAATGACTGTTGGAATCAAATGGCTGTCTTATGTATGTAAAAGAGGAGGATTAAGAGAGATTTTGCTACTTGATAACCATGCCCAATACAGATATAAATTGGCACTCATGGCAGCCATTGTTTTACTGTTTATTGGCTCTGCACATTCTCCATTGAAATGAACAGTGATTCAGACATTTTTTGTGATTTCATTGCATGGATTAGATCTTGTTCAGTTGGTGTTTTTTTCTCTTGTAATTCTTCACAACAATGTGAAAGACATGAAAATATATTCCAATGGTTTAGTTTTGTTTCTGGATCTAATATCTATTGTACTTTTTCTCTGTGAGCAAGAAAATCCATTTCACTCTGTAATGTGCTCACTGGTTTAGCCATTTTTTATATATAAAAGTTATCGGATAATTAAGGCCTTGTATTTGATTGGACTGTTTCTAGTCTTTTTCTATAGGTACAAACTAAAACAGAAGATGACGTATGTCATGGCACGGGTGTTTGGAAACATCTGTACCAATTGTTATTAAAATCAAGATATGTAGATAGGTGTTGTACTATTAAATGGCTTACTCATTTGTAAAATATTTTGATGTTAGGAGAATTTCAGAAATTGTCATACCATAGGGGAGAGAAAAATAAGGCCTTCTAGGGTAATGAATAAGGGATTTTAGACTTTGTAGAAATATTCCATGATGATGTTTTTTGTTTTTTTAGTGCTAAGTTATACATATTTGGAAGCAATTGAATTATATTTTTAATATTATTATAAAATTATGAAGGATGATGGTTCTCGCACATGAACAAATAAAAAATAAAAAATGTGCGCCTCTTTGTGACATCACATAGCATTTTTCTTCATTTTGCGCACATGACAAATTGAAGTGACATCGGGGCATGCCGTGTATTATCTTGTTTAAAATATTAAAATAGTTAATAAAATTGTTAGAATCATTACGTGGCTTATTTGAATTGGTAACATTTTTAAATACCCGAAAAGTGCATTGGGCTCACTGGAACACGCCTCAGCAGTAGTATATGCCACTGGGATGCTCGTATAACAGAGCATTTCTAAGCTCTAAGCGCGCTCCGAGCGCGATTTTATTGTGCATATGTGGGGTCTATGAGATGAGTTGGAACAAATAAAATTATTAATTAAAAAATTGTTATTTCTATAGAGAATGAATCTAATTTTTTTGATTTAGAATTATATGTTGAATTATGAAGGATGAGATGAGAAGATGGAACGAGAATGAATCTACATTTGTTTATTTAGAATTATATGTTGAATCTATTAGTACTCATAACCTTAACTAAAGTATATTTACTAACTAGTTTTGGCCCGACATATATTTCAAATGAAAGAAGAAAGGTTTATTAAGTGTATTTTTTAGCCTTCTAATAAGCAAGCATTGAGTCATGAATGATATTGTATGATTTTTTTTTGGATTAAGCAGTCATAAAGGAGGAGAGGGGTCAAAGGTAAATATGGAGGAGAGAGGTTATAGAGGCAATTGTATGGATATTTCTATGAACTATGAAACCATATAGGATGAGAGGGGAAGGTTGAACAAGCACATGTAAGGTATTATAGTGGAAAATCAATCCATGCCCCCTACTCGACTTCAACTCTTTTAAAAATGATCATCATAAAAAGAGACAAACAACCCCATGATTACCTACTCCATATGGCCTATGTTTCCTCTTTTGTTGCCATGGTTATGTTTGTTGCTTAGTCTCTAAGCTCTTTTGGAGTAAAGTGTCATAATCGTTTTCTTTATATATATAACCATTACATCATTAAAAACGACTTTAGTTAAGAAGGTTGAGCACTTTTCGATCCACCCAACTTCAAATCTTACAAGGCCATATTGGTTAAAGTTATTTGACTAGCCTATAATGATAGATGCAACTACTTCAAATTCGTCACCAATAGCAGTGGTCATTGTTTGATTAACCCAAATATTGGTTAGATGTGATTATTCGCTGATTTCGCTATGTGGCCATCTAAATCCCACGTTTATTTGTTTTAGATTTTTATATATCATGTTGATAAATAATTTTGTTACTATCGCTACAAATTTTCAATTAAATAGTGACAAATAACCTCGATCTAGTTACACCAAATTTCCAAGACCGAAAGGGGCTTCAAAGTCCACCGATTAGCCAAGATATTAAGATTTTATGATTGACATCTTGAAGTAAACGTCAAAATTAGATTACAAATTGCTCTATAATAGACAAATAGATGTTAAATTTAAGGTCAACCATTAATTGTTAATAATTCACGGACATTTCACTCTAGCACCCTCATTCGTAATTGTAGGACTCCTTTCACTATAATTTGATTAAGAGAACTCAACAACTATTTCAGAATGTCTATCAATTAATAAAATTTCTAACAATATTATTAAAATAAGTAATCAATACCGTTTGAATTTTCAAATATAATCATGCTCTTGGAATTTTTTCTATAAATACTACTTTATAAACCACCTCTTACTCATAATTATAATACACAAAATCTTATTAATAAGATTTTTTTCCAAAATAATAATAATATCAATAATATTTTTGTCATACATATTAAAAATTAGTGAACCCACTTACCACATATTAAATTTATTATCAATGAGAAATCTGAACAACATTAAATTCTTCATCTTCTAATTTCTGATAATTTTTGAATATACAAACTCAACCTAATTTTAAGTATTAACAAACAAAGTAATAACATTATAAAAGTTGATTAAGATTATTTCTAAAATTTGTCCATATTGATAGTCCTCGCCCATTTTAAAAACTTTTGAGATGCCAATCTAATCTCAACCCTAAATGGAAGCAATTATTTTTGTCTTGGGATTTGGGATTTTGTAAGTGACTGATGGAGACTGCAAGGGATGTATAGATGTTGATGAAAATAAATTATTTCCATGATGTTCAGGCCTAGTAAATTAAAAAAATTATAAGTTTCCTGCAACATAAGATAATTTTATTTCTGACATTATTTTGTGTACCTTGTTTTTCAGAGGAGAAATATTATTTTATGCAATTGATGTTGAAGTTTGAGTGTGAATTCAACCAAACAAAGCCCCACATAAACAAACAAACAATAAATGAAGACACATAATACGGACGACATAACCAGTCAAACACAAACATTTGAGAATTTGTTCTTTGTTGTTGGAATGTGTTTTTAAATTAAAAAATTTCTAATGGACAGCTTGGCATTGTATATCTAAAGTCATATATATAGTTGTACACAAAAAAGCGTGCACTTGATGGAAAAAGATTAGAATCTTGGGATAATATATATTAATGTTTTTCACCTATGAGGATTTGTTTGAAAAGCAATTTTGACCAATGGGATGATGTGGTCTCGATTTGAATGTTTTTGCAAGATCTATGCAAAAGGCCCACGTGAGGCTGGCTTAGGTAGGTAGTTACTTGTCAATGAAGAAGATTTCATGCTTCCACATTTGACTAGAATCATTATGTTCCCCATGACACTTCATAGTTCCCCTCTCCTAGGGCATGTTTTCCCATTACACACCCTCCATTGGAGGTTTAGGTATGGGTCAAAGATGATGTTACATGGATTATGCATCTTCAAAAAATATACAAAAAGAAATAGAAGAAAAATGAGTAATAGATGTTTATATAATTTGAAGATCGTAGATTTTGAAACCAATAAAATGAATATTTTTTTACAGATTTGGATTATGTTGTCTCAGTATGTTGTTTAGAAGAAAGAAGCGATGTTCATAGAATTATTTGTATGTGAACACTTCAATTTGAGTGGTTCATTGTTAAAGTTGGTGTGTCTCACAAGTAAACAAAGTTAAAGATTTTTAATTCTTATACCAAATGAAGCTACGCAATGATACATGAGAATCTCTAAAAAGTAAATGGTGTGTTCCACAAATCTCGTAGTAGATAGGGCACTTGAATACAAAAAGCTCTTCACTTCCAAGTTCAAAGACATAATTGACATATAAATTCGTCATATGGGAGGTTCTGATCAGATTTCATTTACAGTTGATGAGAAAAAACCCAAAATTGAGCTAAAGAGATCCTTAAGCAAGATTGCAACATTTTCTTCACGTACTCTAGAACTCGATTTTCATCCTCATGAAAGTAGGATTAAAATTGGAGATAACGAAGAAGTTTTAGTTTCAAAGGATCGTTTGGATTAAACTATGAAATTTTCAAATATGATTTATTGATCTCTTCACAAATACCTTGGTTAATTTCTTGTTTAGTGAACCGAGAAGCATTAACAAAAAAATCAAGAAGAGGGAGACTTTCTATATTGATATCCAACTAATGGGGGTAACCCATAACTTTTACATACTAATAGCTTTACATCCTTGTTTGGCAAGTTAGACAGAAGATTAAAGTGCCAAATATGGAGACCTATTGGCATCAGAGTCTATGCAACATAGTGATAATGTGATAAATTAAAGAGATAAAGAGTGGATATACCTAGAACTTTGCTAAAATAATTGTGTAAAGAACAATTCCTTTGACTTAAATATTATTTGATAACCTGGTGTAGACACCAAAATTTGGTAAATTGGCATTTATTTTTTTGTAATTTGGCTTATATCTCTTAATCATGACTTGTGCACACAAAAAATCTTAAACACAATATCCTACTCTCTCAAGGCTTGGAAACACTTAGTATTCTCCTATTGTGTTGTTCATACACTTACATGACTAATCTTATTGCTCATATACATCATACATTTCATGTCAAACTTTTCTAGATTTCCACTTGCAGTATTTTATCCTCCTAGATAGTACTATACAAGTTGGACATAATAGATGTGTTTTGTCCCATGTTGTATGAATTTTTCCTTTATGTGAAAATGATCAAATTTCGTACATTTATCGTTATTCTGATTACTAGGTTGCCTTGAGTGCGAAACTATATCTTGTGGAATGGTAGAAAAAACAAGTTAAAGAGTCTCATTTACTCACTTGACAATTCAATCACCTATTTGACAAATATAAGGCACTACTCCGTCCTCATTTCCAAATCTTAACCAAAGCTTCCCTAAATTTCTCTATTCCAATATCAGGCATCATGAGTAGCCCTAGATATGTCTGGAGTACTCTAAATCCAGACAAGAGCATTCTAAGCCAAGTCAAGAGCATCTCAAGCCAAGTCAAAGAGCATCTCAAGCCAAGCCAAAGATATCAAGTGTTTAAGAGCCAAATTTATAGTTGCATCAACACAATTTCACTCCCAAAAGGTGGATGATTACATGGGTTTGATGCCTCTATGGAGTAGTGCTACATGGGCAACATAGGGGTACAACAACCCTTTTTACAAGTACTTTCAAGTGATCTAGGGTTTAAAGGAAAGAAATTTGATTGCAGGGCTTCTACACATATTTTGAGCTTACAATCACACACGTGTTTATTTATCTATATGTCACACAAGCTCTCAAAGTAAATTTTTCATAAAGTATCAAAGGAAAGAAGCATTAAATGCTGGTGTCCGTAACTTTCTGCTAATATCCTTGAGGGTTTGGACAACATGTTTCAAAAACAAAACATTTCTAGACTTTCTCTAGTTTTCTCCACCCTATTTTAGATCCAGATCAATCCACAAAGCATCAAATAAGTTAAGCGAAACTCTTGTCTTTTGTTTTACTATATTGCATATGCTTAATTAATCAATTCATTCTCAATAATTTAATGTATATTCATATATGTGTGTGAATGCTTAGTTTATCAATTTGAATATACATAGTTCACAGATTCTAACCATATTGGAGATTTATATATCCCATATACAATTAAATTAGGGTTGAATCATTTGGTGGACCCCTTTATTGGTCTTACACAATCTTCCCCAACCCTTAGGGTTTGGTCATCCTTGGCTTCAATCTTTGTGGGGTTTATAAATTGTTTATATGGATAATCAATCAAAATCCCCTCTATGTTTTATCTTAAGGATCCTTCATCTACCCATATCCATGATCATAAAAATGTCACTCTTCCTCACAAGTGTGATGGCTACCATCCCTATCACCAAGTCTATGCCATCACTCAACCAAAAGTAAGGGTGGTACCTATTAATGATTCATGATTACATGTTCAATCTACAAACCCTATAGACAATGAGATATCTTATACAATTGTTCTATAATCTATCCAATATTTACAAAATGTCTTTCGAAAGAAAACTAAATTATGAGTCGATAGATCAAATCACTCAAAGATGAGATTGCACATCCAAGGAATGTAGAGCATGCATATGTTAGTCATATTCTTACACACATTGTTGGACCTCAAAAAGGTTCATCTCAAATATCGTTTAGAAGCAAGATCAATCTACACCTAATAAACCTATAAATTCACTTATGTCTTGTTGGCAAAGTTCTTCATCCGTTGGTTGTCTCGATAAGGAGACAATTGGTTAAGTTTGGGGATGGTGTTCGTAAAGTTCTTCATAAAGTTTTGATTAGAATATGTTGATTGTGAGTTGCACAATGAAGAAATAGTATGTTGTGGGTTGGAGAAAGCCACACATCAAAGGAACTAGGTGTCAATGGTCAGATTGAAGACTCTTCTTGACATGTTGTATAATAAACATGTACAATAGATGTGACTATTTTTAACAAAGGTCATATGTATAAATAGAAAAAGGATAAGGTTGACATAGGTGTGCAGAGGAGAGTGAGTGATGGAGTAGAGTGTATCTATGTAAATTTGTGTATGTAGAGTGGAAAAGAGGTATGTATGGGAGAAGATAAGGCAAAGTAGAACAAAGTAGTGAGTCAAATAATGCTTTTGTATTAGTGGCCATGATTTAAACATTGTATTGTTATTTGAAAAACAAAAAAAAGAGAGGAAGAGTTAGAATAGGAAATTTTGTGTATGCGCTCATTTTACTTATAATTTTGTTACGATATATATGTAAATTTGTAGATCCACTTCAAAATTATGTTTATTGATGTTTTAAGTGTGTATGTGCGATCTATCCTATCCACCTATAAGTACATCAACTTTATCTAAACAAAATGAACTTAATAAACTAACAATGTGTAGTATATGGCATCCACTTGTAGACTTCTTTCTTACGTTATCTCCTAATTTTTTGCCACATCTTCCATTTTCTTTAATGTTCCACTTTATTGTTTTTCCTTTTTTTCCATGCACGGTATACTACAACTACTCTTTCCTTTGTTCTGCAGCACATGAACTTATTCCAAATTTTATTATGAGATTGCACCCTTGCAAGTTTTCACAGTCCTACGTAGCCAACCCACTAAAATGTCAATCTTTCAATTTGTAATTCTCACTTTTATATTTTTATTGTTTTTCCAAAAAAAATCCAAATTTCCAACTATTTTCTATTTTTCCATTTTTTTTCAAAATTGTTGTGATTATTTTTTCCAAATTTAATTTCATAATTTTTCTTTTTTTTTTTCAAAATTGTTATAATATTTATCATTGTTTTCTTATTATAAATCTTGTATTTACCTGTTTTTAACTATTTTTTGTATGCTTCACTCTACGGCTACATAAGCCTTCAGCCTAGAGTCATTCACATACCCTCCTCGCTCCATTCTTTATAGCGTTCTCAACTTAATTTCTAGATGGTAAGATGTTACTAACTATATATGGTCCCAACCATCAAATTTTTAATTCATTTGAATTCCTGTACTTTCTATCATACAACATTACCTTATCTATTTTATCAAATACCTTATGCTTACAATAACAATTATGACATGCATTTTGTCTCCACTTCTCTTGAGTTTGGTTATACACAACTATGAATCATTCCTCATCTAGCTTCTCCAATGCAATCAATCTCTTATGAATAGACTTGTCCTCGTTAATGTGGGATGTTACAACTATTCTCAAACTTGGAATAACGAACTCCATAGGGAGTGTGGCATCCAAGCCACATATCAATTGAAATGGACAATATTTAGTAAGTCATTTGTAAGTTGTGTGGTATGCCCACAGTGCCGCAAGTATAAATCTCAATATGCTCGGTCCAAATTACAAATCATAGAATATTTTCAAACCCTTTATTGAATGCCTCCACTATATTGTTTTCTTGTCGATGATACAAGTACTCTTATTGTGGTTTATTGGGAAATGCTTTAACAATTCTTCAATTGTTTCATTCAGGAAGTGTCTCCCTTGATCACTTGTAAAACTAAGTGGACACCAAAACCGTATAATGACATTCTCGTATATGAACTTCACCTCTATCTTTACAATATAATATTTTGTGGGAATAGCCTCTTCCCAACATGTTATATATTCAATCCCCATTATGATGAACCTCACTTGTGAATGGTGAGTCATGGATTTAATTGGTCCTGGTAAATTCTATCACCCATTTTAACTATGGGGCCAACGTCAATACCAGTCTTAGTGTAATTTCATCTCTAACATTTGGTTTTCCAAGAGGGTGGCATAAATCACAACTTTGTGCATACTTATTCACATCTTTGAAGATCATAGGCCACCATAGACCTACCAATAATATTTTTCTTGGTGTTCCATCTCTACCATTATCTCCTCTAATTATTCCTTCATGTGTTTCCCTTAAAATTCCCCAACTTTCATGCTAGACTACTACCTGCCATAGTACTTCAACTCACCCTTTCTTATATAATTATCCTTTTATCAATGTGAATGGAAATGTCTGAATCAATAACTATTGTTTATTATTATTAGAGTATCCTTAAGAAACTCCCATGTTGCCGATAGTTATGTCAACGTTTCCATCTCCTTAGGGACCACCTCTAATCAAAATATGCATGATCCTGGAAAATCATCCTCTATTGGCCTCTTATCTTCACCATTTTCAATCTGCGACAAGTAGTCAAGACCATTATTTAACATCCCTTGTTGTTTGTAATAGTAAACTCAAATTCCTAAAATAATCAACCAATGACATATCTGACCTTGTATTATAAATCTATCTATGGGGTATTTCAATGGCTCATGATCAGTATTGAACAAAAATGGTGTTATAAATAGATAATTATAATATGTTTACAACGTGTATATCATGCCAACACCTCCCTCTCTATATTTGAATAATTTTGTTTTTCTTATCCAATTTACAACTTGCAAAGGCTAATAGATTATCAATATTACCTTCCAGCTTTGCTAGCACCACACCAATTGTTGTCCCCGACTCCTCCACATGTGTGTAAAAGGGTAGCTTCTAGTTTATAAATATTAGGATAGTCACATTCAATATCTTTGTTTTCATGGTTTCCAATGTCTCTTGGCACTTTGTGGTCCACTCTATCCCTTTGGTTTTTCTCTTCAATAACTCCTCTATTAACGCACTAATGGTGACATAGTTTCTTATGAATTTTTGTTGGTATCTTATACACCCCAATAGTTTCTTTGCTTCCTTTTGTGTTTTTGGTGGCGAGAGTGTTAGTATAATGGATGTTTTTAGGGGGTAACTAATAACCCCTCCTTGCAAATGGTATTTCCTAGAAGTGTACCAAATGAAGATAAAAAATATGCATTTCTTCAAATTCAAGGTAATTTGTAACATGCAACATCAATCTTTAACACTTTTATATGATCCCTTCACAACATGTATATAGTCCAATCATCTAGATACCCTTTTAGAAAAATCATGTATGAAATATTTAAATGTAATCACCATTATTTGAAGGAAAATAAAAGATGTGTTCTTAACCTCAAAGGGCGTTGTGTACATGAAGGATCCTCATTCAGTAGCAAAAGGTAGTTTTTGGTTAGTCTTAAGGAGAATCCACACTTGATGGTACCCCGAGAATATGTCTGTAAAAGAATAAACTTCTACCCCAACTACATTGTCTAGCACTTCTCATGTAAATGGTGTAGGAAATGGATCATGTGCACAAGCTTTATGTGACTCTCTATAATCAACACAAATTTTTATTTCTCCGGTTTTCTTATTTCTTATCTGAAATGCAAATTTTTCCCTATCTAAAAAGACTGCAAACAAATCTGAAATCTACTAACTACATTTGAATTACATACATCAATCGTTATTCTACATTACTTTGTATATACATTAATATAATTATACTTATCTAAAATTATGCACTTCTTTTTTTTGTATACAATGAATTGCACATTCCATCAATATACATAAATTTAATAAAAAAATACATTCACATGCACAATTATCTAAGTAAACATAATAATTTAACTTCTCTTTATTAATTTTTCAATGGGAATACATAGTTTTTCATAGAGAACTTATCTGAGACAAATAATCAGGAATCTGATACAAATTCCAATGCTCACACAAGTAACAGACACCAGACTATGGTCACGCTATTGAGAGGAAATTTTATACACCCAATGTATGCTCACCTTTCCCTGGCTAGGAACCATCTGAGGTTGTATGTTGTACCCCATGTTAGGACACCTCTGGTGCCCCTCTCTCTTACCCACTGTCTGTTTGTTCCTGGTCAACCTTGGAATTACTCCATAGGTTAAATCTTGAATACAATTACAGAGTCCTCAAACTTTCTTGTCTCTATCAATTCAATTCATTCATTGTTCTCTTTTCACTTTCATATGCCTTTTTATAATTTTCCATGGGTATTTATGAACCAATGCAATGGTCTCACATCCCTTACACTTAAGTTAAATCCTCTTTTAGTTACATACTTGGTTTATGAACCCCCATAGTTTTATTACAGTACATTTGTTGCAAATAATCTCAACTCAACTTTTATTACATAATAAATCAACAATCCTTTAAGGATTACAAATTTGAGGATTTAGTCACATAACATTTCTCCCCCCTTGAATCAACTATTGTCCTCAGTAGTTCCAATTTTATTCTAAAAATCACATAGAGAAATAAACATAAGTGATTAGTTGAATAATTCACGATACTTCTCCTTTAGAAAATCTTCTCTTTCCCATGTAGCACTTTCAACATCACAAGAAGTCCACTTTACTTTAACCTCTTTAATTTATCTATTTCTAAAATTTTTAGTCATTTCCAAAATTTCAAATGGTCCACAATAGTGAGGATCTGATTTAGTATATTTACCCAATTTTAAAAAAAAACCTTAGGTTTAACTCTAAAAAATACTTCATCACCTATTTCAAATTCTCTAACATGACTTTTTGTATCATCCCAATGTTATATACCTATCTTGTGTAGATTTCATGTTTTTTTTGGCTTTATTTAGAATATCTTCCATTCCTTTTAAGTTATCATTGGCATACCAATATCTATGTTAAAGATTCAACTAAGCAAATCGGAGTAAGCACAGTTCTTACCATAAACAACTTCCAAAGGTTTCATTTTGGTTAAAGTATGATAACCTTGAATGGAAAACTCAATAAAGTGCAAATATTGTTCACAAATTTACTAGAAATGTTTCACTTAGGTATACATCCAAGAAATACATGATCACTCTATTTCAAATTCTATTTATCCTTTCAGTTTCTCCCTCTGACTCAATGATGATAAGTAATACTTGGAAAACTTTCATACTAGTAGCTAATTCATTAAACATAAGATCTTCCAAAAATAAGAAGTTATCATGTAGGCATACTCAAGATATATGTTCCTAAAAATTCAAGGAATACCATCTAAACGTAAAATATTTCCTTAGTCAAACAGATGAGATATATTAGAAGACAAGGTTTTAATTTTGGTTTGTAGAAAATGTTCCATTTTATTATAATCAAACTCAACCACCATGCAAGAATATTGTTCACATTCATTCTTGGTCTTGGGGAAATCACTTGTAATAAATTCCAAGCTAATTGACTCCCATTTCTAATTAGGAATAGATAAAGGTTATTTGATCCAGGTTTACTACATTTTTCAGTTTTGACTCTGGATTTAAAGTCATAGCACATTTGTACATACTTTTTAATGTCTTAGTACCCAATTCATAGCCCAAAAATACGATACGTTTTAATTGATAAGTATGTATTTTGAAACCTAGGATGACTCATATTAGTTAGGAATATCATGAGGAAAATCTCTGCAAACGGAAAAATTCCTTAGTAAACTAGGATGAGGTATAGCAGAATGCACAGGTTTTGACCATTGGTTAGTACAACAATGTGCCATTTACATCAAGTAAATAAGTTATTATACCACTTCACAATGCATAACATGATGTTCCATTTTTCTTGGTTTTGGGTAATCATGTAATAAAATCCATACTAATTGACTCCCATTTCCAATCAGGAATAGACAAAGGTTGTAATTGACCAGGTTTACTACATTGTTCAGTTTTAACTTTTTGACAAGTCATACATTGTTGTACATACTTTCTAATGTCGTGTTTCATCTCTGGGAAAAAAATAATTTTTTTTAACTAATAAGTATGTCTTTTGAATCCGGGATGAGCAGCTATAAGAATATCATGGGAATCTCTTAAAAAAAATTGTCTTAAACTAGGAAGGTTAGGAATGCACAGTCTACCTTTATAGTGCAGCAACCCATTTACACCAAGTAAATAAGAAGTAAGTCTATCTTTTAAATGCACTATCTGATGTTCCATTTTTCAAACCAGAATACAATTCATCAAAGGAACTATCACTAGGAAATGCGTCTATTATCTCTTGTTCAAATTGACTTCTTTCTAAAGACAATGCATTTGCACACATTATTTTTCTACTCAAAACATCAAAAACTAAATTTTACGTACCAAGTACATATTGTATTTCCAAAATAATATTGACCTAGCAACTCTTTTATCCATCTTCTTTGTCTCATATTTAATAAGGGTTTAGTAAAAATATACTACAAACCTCTATGATCAGTTTTCAAAACAAATTTTCGACATAACAAATAATGTCTCAAAATTTTTAAAGAATGAATAATCCCTAACAATTACAAATCATGAGTAAGATAGTTCTTTTCAGCAGGCAACAATTTTTTATATCCAAAACAAACAAATATACTATCTTCCATTAATATACATCCAAGACCATAACCACAGACATCAATAGCAAGATGGTGAAAGGTTTAGAAACAATCAGGAGTACATAATATAGGTGCACTTGTTAATACTTCTTTATGATTTACTAAAATTAACTTCACATTCCTAAGACCCATGAATTGTACTAATTTTCTTTGTTAAATCTATGTGAGTGGATTAACTATTTTAGAATAATTCTTAGTAAATATACGATAAAATCCAGACAAGCCAAGAAAAACTTCTTATTTCTTGCACATCTTGTAGGCGCACCCCTAATTTTTTACAGATTTCAATTTAGAAGGATCTAGTGAAATTAAATTTTCAGAGATAACATGTCCTAAATATGAGACTTAAGTTTTAAATAATTCACATTTACTTAACTTACCATATAACTTGATGTTTTCTTAAGGTTTCAAGTACTAATCTAACATGTTTTTCATGTTCTTCCTCATTTTTAGAATAGATCAAAATATCGTCGAAGAATATGATAAAAAATACATCTAAGAAAGTTATAAAAACCTCATTCATTAATGTCATAAATGTGGCTAGATAATTTTTTAATCCGAAAGGCATAACAAAAAATTCATAATGTCCATATCTAGTTCTAAAGGTATTTTTTGCAATGTCAACATCTTTTATTCTAATATGATGATATTGAGAATGTAAATAAATCTTAGAAAAACATTTAGTTACCATTCAATTGATCTAATAAATCATCAGTTCTAGGTAAATGAATATTTATTCTTAATAGTTAGTTTATTCAACTGTCTATAATCAGTGCACAATCTCATAGTACCACCTTTCGTCTTAATAAACAACACTGGTGTACCCCAGGGAGAAACACTAGGTCTAATTTTTCCTTATTTCAATAATTCGTTAAATTGTATTTTTAGATCAACTAATTCAAGTATATATTGCCTATAATGCTATTTTGAAACCGGTTCAACTCTAGGAATGAGGTCAATAGTGTGTTCTATAGATCTCCTTGGCGGTAATTCTTTAACATAAGAAGGGAACACACCCATAAATTCCCTGGACTACCGGATGAAAATCTGTATATCTATTTGTAGTTTATCATTCTGTTGAGTAATCACAGCATATAAAAATTTACATTTTTCTTTAAGAATTATCTTAAGTTGAACAAAAGAAATAAAATTTAAAGTTCGGTGGTCTTTTAGTTCCTTGCAAAATATAAGTAACTTTATATTGGTCCTTAGTACAGACTTGTTTATTTTCACATTTAATAAGAGCATGACTCTTTTCTAACCAACTCATACTTAATATAACATCATATTGACCTAATTTGAGCACATGAAAATATTCATGATATAAAATATTATCAATTTGAAAATTCTAATTCTTATCCACTAAAACTCTTGTTTTGTCTTATAATCCGTTTATCAGCCATTTCTACAGCCACTGGTTCAATTTTTTTGTCAAAACAAATTCAGTTTTTTTGACGAAGTTAGGTACGATATAAAGCTATGTGAATACTACCCGAAACAATCAAGAGAAACAAATGTCACATTATTAATATGCCCTTTTACTTCAATCAATGACACTTGTTTATGAATAGTAGATGTATAAACAAAAACATAAACTTTCATATTTTGGTTCTCTTCCTTTTCTTTATTGTCAATTTTATGAATTTTTTTTCTTATCCCAACTCTGATTTTTCTGAGGAAAACCTTGAGCAACGTGATTAAAATCCACAATTCCAACATTTAATTTCTTCTGGTTTAGTTTTAACATAATCTTGTGTCCTTTGTTGATTCCTAATCCAAGTATTTTTACACTTAACATTATTCACTGAATGACCTTTTTCTATTGTTAAAATAGAAATTTGGAATTCTTTTTCTTATAATATTCTTTCTATTGGTGAACAACAAGTTTAATATTTTTCAAATTTCTCATCAATTTGAGTTGCCTCATCTACAAAAGTAGGTTTTTCACACCATATACTAGCCTTACATTCTTCTCTTAAACCATTAATAAATCTGATGACTCTGTCAGTTCCAAAAATTAAAGACACAAATCTATTTATACTCTCAAAAAAAAAAATTGTACTTGTTGAAAAATATTAAACATCGTTTTAAATCAAAGAATTCATGTTTGCCTTTGTTCGTAAGAAATGTTTAGATAAATACTTTTTCATAAAAAAATTTTAAACGTATTCCATGTGACCTTATGGACTTTAGTATTTTTCAGATCTCAATGTATCTTCGCACTAGTTAAGGACAACATTTTTTAGTTGATAAGAAGTTATTTGTGTTTGACCAAACTTACTAGTATCCTATGTATTTGAAAATATATTTTTGAACTAGTTAACCAAGTTTCATCTTATTCCCCTATTTTTACTTCCTCTATATATTCAAATAACTTAATTTTCCAAGAAAAGTTTATGTAATTCCTTATATTTCTTTTTTGAAATTTATTTCTCAACATTAGAAGAATCAGAAGAACTAGAAGAATCATTCGTCTTATTAGAAGTAGAATCATCATCTAAAGAAGACAGTCTTATATTTCTTATCTTCTTTTCTGATTTACTAAATTTTTCAGATTTACACTTAGCTTCTACAAATTGATTTTCCAACAATTATAGTTGTACAGATAATTGATTTACTTTCCTTACTCAATTGTTTGTTTCTTGACTCTAGTTCACCATAATCTATGTTGTTCTAAGAGTCCATTCTTCTCAAAATTGATTTGGCTTCCCCTCATGTATGTAAAAATTCATCCTTTGTGATACAATCACCATAATCTACTTGTTTAATGGTGTTACTCATAGTATTAATTACTTCCCTTTGAAGAACACATTTATTTATTATTCAATTTTAATTATATCTAAGACTCAATCAAAAACATGATAAGTCAAATTACAACTATAATTAATTAATATAAACCTAAGGTTAATTATTAAAAAATACTAGAAAATTAAAAGTATTAATGGAAAGGTGAGGACACGTGGTAGGATTCCAAGAGTCTCCCAAACAAAACTTGTCCTGTAGACTTCAGGTTATGGAATTAACTGAAACATAAACAATTTTGGGTACACACCTTGGCCAAGCCTCTTAAACAGTCCAATCAACTCGCTCAAGTCACTTAACAACCAACTCGGCGGGAGTGAGATTAATACTTAGAAAATGCATTATAATCATGAACGAAACCACATTAGGTTGATCCTCATTGTACATGTGTCGACATTCTGAAAAAGTACAATGAGATGGGCTTAGGCGGACTCCAAACCCCGAAATAAGCTATATTTGAAACTTTTTCTAGTCCGAACGAGTTATCGGGTCAAAATAAGGATATTTGGTGAAGATCAATGACAACAGGTTAAGGATAGGTGGCGATATCTCAACGGTGAAGAGACGTTATGTGTCAGATTTTTGGGTCAGTTGAAGGCGCTAGGGGTCTAGCAGACTTAAACCTCTGGAATCAATTATTTTTTATAGAAATCTTTTGGGTCTGTTAAAGAGATGACACGTGTGTCATCATTCCGGTAGTCTCCCCAACCAAAGGCTTCCGACAGACGTAAAGACACAAAATAAACCACAATTAAATAACTTTCGGGTCTGAGTAGGAGAGACATAAGACACATTAACAAAAGGTAGAGACAGGTGGACTAATAAAAAAGGTGACACTTGGCGATGATATAATGACTAAGGTTTGACACATGGCAACATTCCGCCACTCTTTTGCAAGATGACTCTGGGTGGATCTCAAGCCCCAGAATGAAAGGAAATTAATAAAGTTGTTGGGTCCGTAGAAATAATTAGGACAAAACATGTAAAAAAAGAAGTAAACACAGTGACAAATCAAAGGATGCCACGTAATCACTTTCAAAATAACTGCAGAACGAGGGATGAAAACACAATTGAATGTTTCAATGAGGATAATAGCTCTGATACCAAATGAAATGCAACTTTTTCCCTATCTAAAAAGACTACAACAAAATCTGAAATCTACTAACTACATTTGAATTACATGCATCAATCGTTACTCTGCATTACTTTGTATAGACATTAATATAATTATATTTATCAAAAATTCTGAAATTCTCTATTTTGTATGAAATCAATTGTGTATTCCATCAATATTCATAAATTCAATAACAAAATACATTCAAATGCACAATTATCTAAGTAAACATAAGAATTTGACTTCTCTTTATTAATATTTCAATGGGAATAGATAGTTTTTCACAGAGAACTTATCTCAGACAAATAATCATGAATATGATACAAATTCCAATGCTCAAATAGGTAACAGACACCAGACTATGGCCACACTATTGAGAGGAAATGGTATACACCCAGTGTATGTTCACCTTGCTCTGGCCAGGAACCATCCAAGGTTGTATGTCATACCCTCAGTTAGGACACCTCTAGTACCCCTCTCTCTTTCCCACCGCTTGTTTGTACCTATTTAACCTTGGAATTACTCCATAGGTTAAATCTTGAATACAATTACAAAGTCCTCAAACTTTCTTGTCTCAATCAATTCAATTCATTCATTGTTCTCTTTTCACTTTCATATGCCTTTTTATAATTTTCCATGGGTAGTTATGAACCAACACAATGGTCTCACACCCCTTTCACTTAATTAAACGCTCTTTCATTTACATACTTGGTTTATAAACCCCCATAGTTTTATTACAGTACATTTATTACAAATAATCTCAACTTAGCTTTTATTACATAATAAATCAACAATCCTTTAAGGATTAAAGCTTTGGGGATTTAGTCACATAACATTTCAACATGGGAATAATCCATTCAAATCCTTCAACTAGTTGGATTATTCCACCCACCACCATTTTGTCTAGTTCCACCTATACTATGACTTTTATATTGGGATTCAACTTATAAGGGCATTATTAATAGAATTTACTTCTTTGATTTAAATTTCCATAGTATGTAACTCCTTAATTCATTAGAGATCATGAAAACCCATTGTGAATAAATCCTCATATTCTTTTAATAGCTCTAAAATATTAAATACTTCTTGTTATTCCTAATAATCCCCTATCTTAGTAAACTTTCGATGTCCTTTGTTTCCTATATTTTCTTCTCTAATTTTTTAGTGGCTGATAGAAATACTTTGTTTTATCTGTGTAAATTTCCACCAACTCCCATTTTCCTTCTTCCACATTGAATTTTATATTATGTGGTTACATTTCTTCTTTTGGGTTGTGTGGCCTCTTCAACAGTGCATTAGTTCCCTTTGTAAATTTTCCCTATTATCTCTCAATATTCTATTTGGATTGGATCCTTTGTTGTGTCATCTTTTCAAATTAACTAATTCCATCTTCATCTGACATAAATAAAAATGTTTTTATCTTTCTTAAGGAATGACATATCCTCTTCTCTAGGTCCCAATTCAACCTATAAGGGTATTTATTAATAGAATTTACTTCTTTGATTTAAATTTCCATAGTATGTAATTCCTTAATTCATTAGAGACCGTGAAAACCTATTGTGATTAAATCCTCATATTCTTTTTTTTTATTATTATTGGCAAATAGTTTTTTGAAAGGGACTATACCCTTGAGAACAAAAGAGGGCCTAGAAGCCAGAATAGGAAAGAGAACCAGAACAAAAAGGATCAAAATCCAGATGGGACAATGAAGCCCAAAGTAGCCACAGAGCAGCTACCACTACAATCCTCATATTCTTTTAATAGCTCTAAAATCTTCAATACTTCATGTTCTTCCCAATAATCCCCTATCTTAGCAAACTTTTGATGTCCTTCGTTTCCTATGTTTTTCTCTCTAATTTTTTAGTGGCTAATAGAAATACTTTGTTTTATCTATGATAATTTCTAGCAACTCACATTATCCTTCTTCCACATTGAATTTGATATTATGTGGTTACATTTCTTCTTCTAGGTCGTGTGGCATCTTCAACAATGCATTGGTTCCCTTTGCGAATATTCCCTATTACCTCTCAATATTCAATGTGGATTGGATACTTTATTGTGTCATACTTTACAAATTAACTAATTCCATCTACATCTGACATAAAGAAAAATGTTTTTATCTTTCTTAAGGCACGATGTATCCTCTTCTCTTGGTCCCAAAAATCATTTTTTTGTATAACTAGTGGTTGCTCCTAGAGGAGCAAGTCTATGCCAATGGGGTCGTTGGCAGGGGGTGTGGGTGGTAGGGGGTTATTGTTGATAGAGAGAATGGATATTGTAAGAATTGAAAAGAATGCATATTTTATTTAAGTTTGGTTTTTTTTATACTCTGAAGATTGATATGCATGTTCCAATGCGGGAAAAATGTTGTTGTATATCTAGAGTTTCTTGTCAATGATTTATACATTTTTGACTGCATATGCTTTCATTTTAAAAAAATTTCTTGATCATGGTCTTTGGTAGGCATCCTCAACTTGATCACGTTGTTCAAGGTTCTTTACAATGAAATATGTAACTTTAGGACATAAAACTGATGGTATGCATCATGTGTTTTGGTACAAGCACAATGCTCTAGTCAAATGAATTGTTTGAATTTTTTTGGCATTAATTATATGATATACTATGACTAGCAATCGCATGTTTACAATGCAATGTGAACTCCGAACGGTATATGTTTTTTTAGAGGGATAGTTATTAATTTTGTAGTTGATGTTGATAAGGGGTGTGACTGATTTTGTAAGTGTATAAATATAGATGAACCACTTCATTTAAAGGTTCTATCTCTACATTTCAAATTTGTTACAAATTCGTACATATATATTTCCAAATTTTATATCATGAGTGGTAGTGTTTTGTAGAGTAGTTTATTTCAACTAAACATGAATACATGAAGACTTTCGTACATGTGCAGATTTTATATCATGAGTGGGAGCGTTTTGTGGCCAATTTTTTTCGCACTAAACATGAATACACTTGATACCATTTTGGATAGTTAATTACTTTTGTAGTCAATGCGGTTTGTAATTATTTTGGGGAAATTGTATTAGTGTTGAATCAGTTGTTTGGTTGGTTTTTTTGTCAAAAAACCATTTTTTGTATAGTCGATACCATGTCGATAAGGGGTGTGATTGATAGTGGTAGTGTAGGAATATATATGAAACATTACATTTAAATGTTCTATGTGCACATTTAAATTTCTTGCAAATTCATACATATACAGTTGCAATTCTTATATCATGACATCTGAACTAAACATGTATACATGAATACCTTTGTACATTTGCAGATTTTATATCATGAATGATAGCCTTTTGTGGGCAATTTGTATTTTCACTAAACATGAATACATTTGATACCCCTTGAATGGCACTACCACTTTGGAATACAAGAAGTCTTGAGTAAAGTAGTAATGGAGGTGCTATCAAAGTAGAGGTTAGTATTTACGATGGGTTGAGTGATAGTAGTCTTGACTCCTCCTTTCTTCTTGGCTCCAAGTGTTAGTTACGTGTGCCATTTTTGAGTACCCTTTCAAATTAAAAAGGAGGTGAAATGCGTACAAATTTTTAAGCGAGGGAACTCTGGAGCAAGTTGTGAATGTTAGACCCTACATTTTAGTGGTATCCAATGTCAAACAGTTGTAATCTACTGCAAAGTAAGTTACATCCCTAGGCCATTTTAAGTCACTAAAAATGGCAATTGGAAATGTTACTCTTCAGTATGCATAGAAATAATTGAATGTGGAAGATTGCAGTTAGCTCTTGAAAGCTACAAAACAAACTGGGGAGTACCATATAATTTGTATTGCATCTAGCAAGCACGGGTGATCTAGCACATGACCGACAATACAAATATCTAGTAATGATTAAGCAAGTCGAAAAAGAATGAACAATAAGTTACGAAATTACTGAAGTGAATATAATCTAACGTTCATAATTGTTATAAACACCGAGATGTGCACTCATTTAATCGAATAAAGCAAAGTATGTTCTCATAGCCATAATAATCCCAGTGATCTTAAACATTTTACAGATGCTTCTGATGTTGTTAATCAAAGATGCCAGATTCTGCTTATTTCATCTATAAGCAAGTGCAGTTTGTAACATTTTTGATGTTATTCGGTATCATTTAATGACATGTTTACCAAAGTATACTCAGTGGCAACTATCATGGTATGCAATATTTAGTCACAAAGATTTATGTGAATTTGTGATGCTACCTAAGCTGACTAACTTCAAACACATAATAGACTACAATGATTAATTAGAGTTCTCTAGCGTTCTCGTAGTTCGAGGACTCCATAGGAAATGTCACTAGACAAGATATTGTGGAGATCTGGCCATTATAGTGTATACAACACTTAGAGTCCAAGAATAAGGTTGGTGTCTCCAATTTTTCTACCATATAAGAGAGCTCGCTTGCTGATTTTTGTCTAAAATAATCGTGTCCTTCAAAGGCTCGTACAATGGAACAACAGGAAATGTTACTTGTGCAATGCTTTATTAATAAGGTCAGACATACAGTACTTGGTACATAGAATTACACTCCATTGGAATACATGAAAAGGATACAGATGCATGTGTGTTCACCTAGAACAACATTTCGCCCACAAACCTAAACACGATTTTTATAATATTTGAAAAACACCACAACACTTTTATCCTAGTTTCGGCATGGCACTAGTATTCATAGGCTAATTTGTGGAACCCACATGACATGTCTAGCCAACCTTACCCTGAAAATAGGAAATGCAAATTGTCTTCAATATTGTTATATTTCTTATACATAATCAAAATGAACCATAGTGCATAAACATATGACAAAGAAGAAGATCTTAGCCAAGTACAAATCTGTTTTGAGAAACCATTCATAATCATATTACTTAAAAAATATGACTAATTTGTTCTTGGATCATGTGAACACATAAAGTATGGTTACTAAGTATTGACATTTGAATCTGATGTTAGAAATACAATTTTTTTTACACACCACAATAGCTACTAATCCACGAGTTATTCCATAAAGGTGTCAAGTTAGTAAAAATTTAGGTAAATTCTATTGCAAGTGCAGTTTGGACCAAATATATGACAATCCAGAAAAAATGTTACTCTTTTACTTTCCATTCATAGATATTCCTATCACAGCATCATTAAACCTTACAACCTCTCCATTTAATGTGTACCCATCTAGTATGCATGCTTGGATAATCAGGAAGTTGCAGAAAGAAAGACTTCAAATACATTTATAAGACCTTCAACAAAAATCACCTCTATTGTAAGTATATAAAGATCATGCTCTATAAATTTATAGCTAAAATTCATTGAAATGCAAACATAAGTATTAACCTGGCAATTTAAATGACGGTATACCCCAGTGTAATGAGATGTTAAAATTCTTAGACACAGAAAAGTTAATTAGCTCAAACATTGGACTCCTAGTCTGATTGATTACATCCAGGATCGGTACAGATACTCAACTTCTGAATGCAGTGAGTTTAAAACAAATATAAAGCTTCAAGAATAACAAGCCTGCTTATAGATTTATCATTGAAATATGAAGATACGGCTCATTCATTCTGAGATAGAATTGTCCATGGAAAAAAATTGGTCATATGGTTGTAAGGTGACCCCATTCCAGTTAAACATCTCTTTTGGTCACAATATATTGTTTATGGTTTCAGGTATGTTAATTATTCTTTTTGTCTTGTACCCTGATTTGAAATGGCATCTCCATACTCATGAACCCGGACCCTAGTGTCTCCAGGTAAATATAGCCTTTCCAATTACCTGTAATGTCAGGCAGGGAAAGAGGTCACCAAGAGCACCAAGGATGTAGTTACATAGAAGGGGTATAAGTTTTCAGCTCTTCCTCTGAGAATTTGGGAAGTTTTTTGGCCAAACAGAAGTTTATTAAGTTAATTTTTTAGAAATGTTTTGATCGAATGCATTGTCCAGGAAAATTACAGCTCACAACTAGAACTTTTATGTCAACCACCTTGTGATAGTTTTGACCCAAGGGTCCTGCATAAATGACTTCGCCACCTCTTTTCATTAGGAGCAGCTGCACCAGAAGTCAATCAAATACCAATGCCTAATTTTGTTGAATATGCAGAATATCATTAAATTCAATTGTTTTAGTTATTGGTTACCTCATCAAAACCTTCAAAAATGCCAATGTTAGGTTGGTGGCTGGTATAGACAATTGTTCTTCCTATATCAATTGTATTTCATATAGTTCTCATGAAAATATTTACTGCTCTCGCATCCAATCCAGAAGTTGGTTCATCCATGAAAATTATTGATGGGTTTGCATCAGGCTCCATAATAATTGTTAACTTATTTCTTTTTTTGTTGACAAACTAGTCACACATGGCAGGCCTACCAGTCCCTCCCTTAATTTTCCAACTCCACAAGTTCCATGAATTCATCCACAAAGGCCTATGGTGGTGCAAATTAGCCAAGACCAAGTAAGGTTTAAAGAATCTGACACCCTAAAAATCAAGTTAGGATTTACCAAGAAAGAGAAAATTAGAGTTTGGAACTTACAACTTTGGTGTTGTTTTTCTTCCAGCCAATACATCCATAAGCATTGTCTTTCCTATCCCACTGACCCCCATCAAAGCAGTGAGAATTCCTGACCTAAATTCCCCAGTCACATCACGTAGTAGTTGAAGTCTATCCTCCGTTGTCCTCCAAAGATGGAACCAATTGAGGTAAGAATGCCCAGTCTTGCTTTTAGGATCTTCATATTCTTCCCTATAAACTTCAAGTGCATAAGATATGTCATGCATAAGTCTCTTAGAAATATATCAAGAAACTGTAGAAGAGAAAGATTGTAACCAAGGAATGCCTATTTCTAGATAAAGTCTTATGAAAGTACAAAATAGGTAAAGAATCTTCCATAGTTAAGCTTTCCTATCATAATCTGCTCATAATTGGTTGTAATGCAGTAGAAACGCAAAAAAATTCAACAGATTTGGAGGTAGCAACTGGTGTTTTACCAAAGAGATGGATGTTTCTTCCATTCACACCATTGGTGATGTCTTTTGACAATGTTAATTACCTTGTTGACATGCCTCTGGTATGACTCATGTTGAACTTTTAAGGTCGCAAAATAAGTTGATAGTTGTTTGTAGTTTCTACTCTTTTGGGCTATGATATTGTGTGATTCTTCATATTTAAATATGTCTACCTTAGCTCCAAAACACCAAGAAAGAAAGTATAAATCAATAAAAAACAAAGAATGCATTCCACCCACAAACATTTTGCATGACAAAAGTTGGGGTGACCAAGACCAAAATCTTTCCTGACAAACCCCAAGACAAAAAAGTAAGGAGAATAATAGAGGCTAATTGAGTTATTAATCAACTCTTCTGATGACAATATTTATACATAATATGGGCATGCTCTTATTCATTTGCTCATGTACCCTGATTTGAAATGGCATCTCCATACTCATACCCGGAACCTAGTATCTTCAGGTAAATATAGCCTTTCCGATTACCTGTGATGTCAGTAAGGGAAAGAGGTCACCAAGAGCACCAAGGATGCAATTCCATAGAAGGGGTAGAAGTTTTTAGCTCTTCCTTTGAGAATTTGGGAATTTTTTTGGCCAAACGAAAGTTTGTTAAGTTAATTTTTTGAGAAATGTTTTCAGATGCATTGTCCATGAAAATTGCAGCTCACAGCTAGAACTTTATGTCAACCACCTTATGAGTGTTTTGACCCAAGGGCCCTACATAAATGAATTCACCACCTCTTTTCATTAGGATCAGTTGCACTAGAAGTCAATCAGATACCAATGCGTAATTTTTTTGAATATGCATAATATCATTAAATTAGATTGTTTTAGGTATTGGTTACCTCATCAAAAGCTTCAAAAATGCCAATGCTAGGTTGGTGGATGGTAAAGACAACTGTTCTTCCTGTATTAATTGTATTGCATATAGTTCTCATGACAATAGTTGTTGCTCTTGCATCCATTCCAGAAGTTGGTTCATCCATGAAAATTATTAATGGGTTTGCAACAAGCTCCACAACAATTGTTAACCTTTTTCTTTGTTTTGTTGACAAACTAGTCACACCTCGCAGGCCTACCAGTCCCTCCCTTAATTTTCCAGCTCTACAAGTTCCATGAATTCATCCAAAAAGGCCTATGGTGGTGCAAATTAGCCAAGAGCAAGTAAGGTTTAAAGAATTTGGCACCCTACAAATCAAGTTAGGATTTACCAAGAAAGAGAAAACTAGAGTTTGGAACTTACAAATTTGTTCACAGTGTTGTTTCTTGCCTTTTGGGAAATCCAGAGTTTTTCTTCCAGCCAATACATCCATAAGCATTGTCTTTCCAGCTCCACTGACCCCCATTAAAGTAGTGAGAAATCATGACCTAAATGCCCCAGTCACATCACATAGTAGTTGAAGTCTATCCTCTGTAACTCTCTTTCATTTCCTCAGAAAGCTTCAATGTCAAGACTTCCAATTTGAGGATAAAAAGATGGAAAAGTCAGAGCATCTGGGAAAAACAATTTATCTTAATCAATAAACTGGTTGAAGATCCCAACCATAAAGTAGTTTATTAAGGAAATTCAAATTATTAATAACTCAATTAGTCTCTTTTATTCTTACTTTTTTGTCTCGGGTTTTGTCAGGAAAGATTCTGGTCTTTCACCCTGAATTTTGTCATGCAAAATGTTTGTGGGTGGAATGCATTCTTTGTTTTTTAGACTGTCTTTCCTAGTGTTTTGGAGCTAAGGTAGACATATTTAAATATGAAGAATCACACAATATCATAGCCCAAAAGAGTAGAAACTAAAAACAACTATCAACTTATTCGGTGCAACCTTAAAAGTTCAACATGTCATACCAGAGGCATGTTAACAAGGTTAACATTGTCAAAAGACATCACCAATGGTGTGAATGGAAGAATCATCCCTCTCTTTGGTAAAGCACCAGTTGTTGCCTCCAAATCTGTTGAATTTGTCTACATTTCTACTGCATAATTATGAGTAGATTATGATAGGAAATCTTAACTATGGAAGATTCTTTACCCATTTTGTACTTTCATAAGACTTTATCTAGAAATAGGCATTCCTTGGTTACGGTATTTCTCTTCTATGGTTTCCCCATATATTTCTAAGAGATTTGTTCCATCTTTGGAGGACAAATGCTTAAAGGATCCTCTATCAGAACTTGATTGAAGGAAATGGGTATATTGATTCTCTGTAGTATTTTCAGACACATTGTTTTGGTGTTCTGCCATTTTTTCTACTGATATGACAACTTGATGCTTTCCAAGAGCTTTGCAGGAGTAAGACCATTGTCAGCATGTAGAAAGGCACAATTTTTTCAAGTTAATTAAGGTGTGAAATGAGTTTGTGAAGATTGGAGAGAACTCACGGTTTAGATATGCAAGGGCCATTGTAATAGCACGTTAAAGAATACTGCATATCCCAATAAAGTAGCCACTCCTATCCAATACAAGTATCCTCTTGGGGTGATGTTACACCTCTCAAGTATATCAATATCCAAGTTTGTGGAACCATCTGTATGCTCCAGTACAATATAGATCCAAAATGAAGGAAAGAATTTAAGAAAGCATCCTAACAGTTAACCCATAACCCATCCCTTTAAGAGGTACATTTATCTAAGATTTTAAATAGATCTAGATTGTACTTGGATAATTTTTTAAATGAATTGCTACGACATCTTGCATTTATGCCATTAGTTCTTATGGATCAAAACTTACTATATACCATCTGGAAGTAAACATCTCATTCAAAACAATGGCAATTTGTTCGTATGTTAAAGGGGAGCACCAATAACCCCATACCCACCATTTGGGAATGTTATCTGTTAAGAAAATAAAATATTGAAGAAGGAGATGTTAGACTAATCTCCTTTAAATTTGGATCAACTGTAAAGAAGTGAATAAGATGGATGACCAACCTTTTGGAATAATGAATCCTCCAAGCATGAAAACTATAAGCATAGTCAGTGTCCCCATGGTATTGGCTACTATCATTGTTCTACAAATCCCTCCTAAATACATGGCAGATGCAATCTGATGTATAAGAAATAGTATAAGAAATTTCTGGAAAAACCTGCAGCATAAACAATACTCTTCAATTGACAGAAAGACTAAGCAAAAAGTAAACCGTCTGTAATCAAGCATCTCATTCAAAACAATGACAATTTTCATGTATGTTAATGGGGAGCACCAATAACCCCATACCCACCATTTGGGAATGCTATCTCAATCCATCATTTTCAGTGTGATCATAAAGCAACCACAACCCTCAGGTGTCAAGAGATCAAAAAGAACAGATGCTACACAAAATTTTAAGCCCCTCTAACCTTTCCAAAACCCTTGATATATTGTACAACAATGGCGAATGGGGCAGACACCGTCTGAATGAAAAAATGGAAGATCTAGACTTAGTTTTCAGCCAGACTGATCATCTCAAAACCCCTTATTTGACTATAAATTCATGGAAACACCTCCTGGAAAAAAATTAAAAGGCCTCGGGTTAATTTTCAAGTGCTTTAATCATCTCAAAAACCCTTATTTAGCACAAAATGGTTGACACTTTATGGAAAAATTATTTTTTTTAAAAAGGTCCAGAGTTAAGTTGCAAGCACTTTGATCTTCTCAAAAACCTTATTTTATTGTAAACCAATAGATACCTTCTCAAAAAATAGAATTAAAAGATAAGAGCTAATCTTTGAGCATTCTGATCTTATCAAAACCCTTAATTTACTCTGAAGCAATGATGAACGGTGCAAAGGCCTTCTGAAAGAAAATTTAAAGATCTAAAGATGGTTTTCAAGCATTTTGATATTCTCAAAACCCTTGCTTTACAGTAAAATGACAGATACAAACTTATACAAACAAATAAATAGGATCTACACTTAATTTTCAGGCATCCTGACCATCTCAAACCCCTTATTTTATTGTAAAACAATGATGAGCGGTGCAGAGACCTTATGAAACATAATTAAAAGATCTAAAGTTCACTGCAACTAAAGTTCACTCTACTTCCCTCGAATCCTACCACCCATTCTACATAAGCTAAAAACAACTTTAAAAAAAGAATAGGCAAATGGCAGTCAAATTTAATACTCTTGAAAAAACGTCCAATCGGCCATCAAATTTAACATAGTGACATGAACGACCGAAAAGGCCTTTCCCATAGGGGGAATGCCTTCGGCGTAATTATGGGAAGGGATTTACCATAGGATATATAAAATATTTCTTTAATGCATATAATGAGTATTCTTTTATTTAGGCCTCCTTAAGTTGTTCTCCACAAATGAGACCACCATCCATAGAGCTCCCTACGGTCCTCTGTGGCGAGATCTGCACAAAAAAAATTGATTATACAAGTCCTCATCACCTAGCCAGTAAAGTCTTTATGAAAAAGATGAAAATGGGGAACAGATGTCTTAATGAAAATTCTTAACATATAAATACCTATTGTGTGTGGAATACTCATTACATCAAATTTGGAAGCACCTAACCATGATAATCGCATAAGATAGGATGAAAGAAAATCATCCTCCGGTCCATGCTTCTGGTTGTGTTGGTCGTTGCCTTTTTCTTCTCTGCAATTGCACCTTTGTTTAATAGCAGCAAGACTTGGTGAAACATTTAACCTTTCTAATGGTTAAAAATAGTTTCTTTTTTTAATGTAATTTTTACAGTAAAAATCTCTTAGGAGGGTCGATGGTGGGGGGCGTTTTGGGTATATGGTAAATTTAGGACTTGTATGGTGACTAGGATAACTGCATTATACTCGGAAGACTCATTGTTTTTGTTGCATGGAATAAGAAAGCATTTAACACAGGTCTATAATGTGTAGCCCCCCGGTCGTTCAGGATAAAGGGTTCATATTGGCGAGGGTCCCTTTCTATCTAGGTATGGTGCGTAGATTTGATATGTGTAGATGGGAATGGGAACTCTTAGCATTTAGAGGCGTAAAACATCTATCTTTCAAGGAGTCAACGGCAATTTGGCTTGCCTTAACAATAATTTGTCCCGAGTATGCCTAGAGTTGTGTGTGTGTGTGTGTGTGTGTGTGTAAGAATGTGAATAACTTTAATGTGAATGTCAAATGCTTTGTAATTCACCATAAAAGATTATAGTAAATCATACATTCACTCTATAATTGACCCTACCAAGAGGTTGGCACGAGGACCACGCGAATATATTTTTATGTTGTTTAGATATCAAATGTAAATAAGCCACAAGTTATTACACAACTTCACGAATGGAACGAGTTAGCCTTTCCTTTTCACAAGTGAAGCCTCCTCTCAAAAACATTGTTATAATGCGTACAATACCCATTATCAATATCAATATCAATATCAATATGTGCTCCTTTTCACACACGATTCTGAAAAAAGATGCACACCACGAGGGAAGGGTTGAACTATGAAGAGTTTTTTTCACATTTAGATGTCAATTTTTGATGTCGAGGATTGCCCTTTAAGATGAATACAAATGACTGAGAATTTGTAATTTATTCTAGACACAGTTTAAATCTTGTCTACCATGTAGAAATTGCCATAAATGGGCCTGGTGGGCCTATTATGATTATATACAGCCCGAAAATTTGCTTTCAGTTTAGTGAATTAAGAGTTTAAGGTGAAATCAGGTTCAGATTTAGGCTCGACTGATATCTAGTAAACAGGTAAGAATGCAAAGTTCTTAACAGGTCTTCTACATGAGATTTGAAACTTTCTTGATACCTTATCGAGTGTCTTGCAATTTTTTTAGGAAGAAGATTCATAACTTTCACTTAGTATTTCCCCTAGGCAACTGAGCTCGTTGTTTGGCAATGTGCTTTCTTTGCAATAAAGGGCACCTCAGTATATATGTATTTTTAACAGACCATTAGAGGAAGGGTCGATCATACATTTTGGACAATTTTCACATGCAATCAGTTAATAAGATGGTTCAAGCAAGCAGATCCAATTGCAATACCAGGAAAAATGTTGTTCATGAAAGGAAGCTTGGCACCAGTGCTTGAGAAGAGTGTTAATTGTGTTTGATATTCTTCTCCACCATGCTTTACGTAAGACCTTATTTTAAGATGTATCTACTCTATCTCGCTGCATCAGTACAATTATATCAAACCGGGAATTTGATCCACTATGGCAAACATTACGGAATTAGTTACTAACTTAAGTAGCAGTAGTTGAATACAGCTTTAAGAATAGCTTTTGCCAATTAGCTCCATCGATTAGAGTAGTCTGGACTGCCTTGACATTGTCCACCAAAAATGCCTTGTGGAATTTGAAATGGAAGATGTTGATTTCAATGTTCAAATCCAAACACTACTTCCTAGGGTAAAATTATGGCCTACTTTATTAATATTTAATTAATTTGGCAAAACCATGTAAATGTAAAAGCAAATTTTTTAAATCCCACCTTTAAGACCACATTTCCTAGACCAAGAATTTCCATTTTATAGCTAATGAATTTCCTATCAAGGAAATATTTGTCCCTTCAATATTACGGCTTCGAGAAGACCAAAGGGGAGATTCAAAATAAGAATGCACAATTTAGTAAGGGAGTTGGCAAGACAAATGGGCAGAGAACAGTCTCCCCTTTGTTGCAGAAATAATATAGATAAAATGATCTTCCAACAAGTATTTGATGTCTTCACAACATTGTTTTGTGTTTTAACTTAATAATCAGTTCACATTTTGCTATGCTTCAATTTGCTTTTAGATATTCTCATGATTAAAGGATAAATATCCTAATCCTTCCGACAACATTGTTATAGCTTTAGCAATAGCTATAATATTTACAACCGCTGAATTTTCACAATAGCTTTCGCCAAAACAACTTTAACCATGGAAAGATTTGAAATTAGGTGTTATGCATGGTTAGAGGAAGCGTTGCTATATGTTCTGGAAGAGATTTTTCTAGAATCAAAGCTCATATTCTTGAGGTTTGTTCCCTCTCCAAGCAATATATAAAAGGGTATTTTACATTTTAAAAAATAAAACAAAGAAATTCAATTTTAAAAACCAAATAGATTTCCTAGAAACCCATGAAAATTATGTCACCAAATAAGCCTCTCCACACCCTCGGAAAGTAATATATATATAATGGGGTTTTCTAAATATTATTTTTCAGTATTTCCTAACTGAAAGCTAAATTTTATAAATTGAATTTAAAAAATAGTTAGATGGCCAAAAATCTCAATAAATACAATTATTTGTTATTAGACAGGCTTCTCAACTTGACAGATAGTTAGCTTTATGCAAAATGAATTTCAAAATGTGGCTAAATTTCCTATAGACCCTCCATATTTTCCAAATCTTGGGGACAAATCATTTATGTTAGTGAACTCTGGTTGATAAGGATAGACTATGATCACTATTAATTCCAAAACACCTTACCTTGTCCAAGTTTTCCTTGCCAAGATTGGCATTTTCAAGTGCTTTTTTCCCACCGACCAAATAATATCTCCAGTAGTCATCAAGTCTACGATCATTCTTCCCATCAACATATCCCTTAGCAGAAATATCCTTAATTTGTCCTCCAAATCTAATAGAATAAGAAGAAGCATCAAAGTGATCTATAAGCCACTTTGTCCCTCCAAAAGCTTTTCATAAAAAGTATCAACATCATTTCCAAAACAAAAACAAGCCCCATTCGGGTGATAGCGATCAGTTTCTTTGGATCATCTTCTCTCTTATAAACTATTTGTGAATTGGTTCAACATCTCACTATTATAAGTTCAACTCTTTCCATATTCCAACATTGCTTGTTCAACAACTAGATTTTTCATATCCAAATTTTAATGCATACCTGCACAATAAAACCATACCATCTTGTCTAGATTCAAATTCATCTATTAAAAAAACAAAAAAAATTGTAAACGTGAAGGTAAAACAAATGTGAATATCAAATCAAATAATTGTAACCACAAGATCATCTCAAAATCAATTTCAACCTTTGATTAAAAAGACCCTCCACCTTCATCCATGTCTTCCATTTTGATTGGTACAAATGAAGACTCCAAAAAACTGTGTGAACACATGTTGGTGTATTGGTGTAAAATCATTAATTAGGTTCTTATCTACAATCCACGTCAAGATCCACCGAGACAGATCTCATTTCCCTCTTTTATTGAGCTATTAATGCTCAACTAGCATCGACTTGCGTGAGCCACTTTGGGTCTCCACCAATAAATGAGTTTTTTTAGATATTCACTTTAATCGATCATATGGAAGCAACTAATATTAAAATATGGTTCCAAATTAAAAATATAAGATAAAAAATGTTTATCTATAAGATGTTGTAAAAGTGGCAATCCTACCTGGCAAGAAATTGGCCCAATGGACCCGTGAACTTAGGGTGTTCGCACACTGGCTCTTCTCCCCTATGTGATTGTAACTCAAATATGATTATAGACATCTGTTTCCACTATTTTCATGTTTTTAAGCTGTAAAATACATGAAATTTTTAAAATCATCATCTCCTTCAATTTGAAGATTTAGGAAATTAGACTCATTTTTTTAAGTAGATCTATTTATAAATTATATTGATATTCATTAAATTATTAAAAATGATGAAATAAAGCAAATATATGATTAAAATTTAATATTTTCATGGTCTATAAGATTGACAATTTGATTATAGATTGAAATTGTGTATGTATAGATGCAGTATGTCATTTTTTATCAGTATTGTTTTATATAATTTGAAATGTAATATTGATTTTTTTTGTTAACAGTCCCTCCAATTTAAAATCAATTGCGATTATTTTAAGAAACTTTACTCCTATTTTGTGTAATTATATATAAAAGTTTGTTTTTGTTTTGTCTCCTGTACTCCTTGGAGGTTTTATAATCAAAATTACAAAAAAAAGGTATAAGTAAAAATTTTAAATACATCTTTTACTATCGAAATTGGATATACCTCTTCAGTGTATTTTGCAATTGTTTCTATGACTTTAAACCCTCATTCAATCAAAGAAATTAATCTCACATTAGCTGGTTGGTTTTTTCTTTGGGAACACATAATCCTCGCTATATCATTATCCTTATACCAATAGGGGCCACGCCATAATGGAAATGACTCACTTACTAACATAATGGTTTATTGGTTACAGGCTAAGTGTTTTCTTGATCGGCATTCCCGCTCCTCTTTTGTGGCTTCATATTAAAACAAAAACATATAAAAATGCCTCTAAATACATGACTTACTACTCAACCCTGAAACGCATCTTAGAATTGATTCCACGACTCTAAAAATCCTCATTTAATCAAAAATACTAATCCCACATTGGTTGGTTGGTTTGCTCCGCAATAACATTTAAACCCCATTATAGTATGATCCTTATTCCAATAAGGATGATACCACAATGGAAGCTTCCCTCTTACCAAAATAATTGTTGATTGGTTGTAGGATGTGTATGTTTGGTTACTCGGCCTTCCACTTCCTTCTCTTTAGATTCATAATAAAATGTATACAGCTTGTAAAATTACCTCTAAATACATGTCTTACTACACAATTCAGATATTCCTCTTCAGTACATCCTCATATTTCTTCTATGACTCCAAAAATTACTCATTCAATTAAAGAAATTAATCTCACATTAGTTGGTTGGCATGGTCTGGGATAACGTATAAAAAACTAATATATCATGATTTTTATGCAAATAGGGTGAAGCCACAATGGAAGTGACCCCTTACTAAAATTATGGTTGATTAGTTACAAGATGAGTATGTTTTCTTGCCAAGGATTTCCTCTCATCATGTGTAGCTTCGGAATGAAAAAATAATATAATCAAATATGTTGATTCAATGCATGTTGGAATTACTTCTATGACTCTAAAAATATGCATTCAATCAAAACAATTAATCACATATTTGATTGTAGGCTTAGATTTTAGTTACATATAAACCCCAATATAGTATTATCCTTATATCTAATAAGGGTTATGCCACAATGGAACTTTCCTTCTTACTAACATAAGGGTTGATTGGTTGACTGATTAAATCCAAATATATGATCATTAACTTGGGTCGGCAATGACCAAACTTGATCTTGTCTAGCCTAGTAGCTAGCTCATATTGTATTATTTTCATGGTCGTATGGGAGGCTAGAGCACCTCGATATGGTATCATTACCTCTCTCATGTTATAATTAGTTTTTGTCACTTTGTTTTGGACCATTTGGAAATTGGGTTTTTCATGAATGGAAATTAACATCATCTCCACTTTAGTTCTAGTTTCTTCAGGCCCAAAAATGGTTTTCAATTTGTTTGGTAGACCTGCACTTTACATTTTATCCTCACAAACCCAAATAAAATCCTTCTCTTCTTCTAACTCTTGGAAGACCTAAGATTTTATTGAAATGCATATGTAATAATTGACTTTGTTTGGTTCTCAAAGCTCCTTAACCACCCTAATTTACTTCAATCCTTTTGGATCACTCTCATATTTCTTAGGTGACATCAATGTTATATGTTACTACTAGTCTCACACTAATGAATCAATTGAAAATTGGCATAATGGTTATTAGAGATGAAAATTGACGTGTTAAAAAGGATATATCAAATTCATGTGATTTAATAAAATTTAAATCTAAATTAAGGACATTGTTGATCCGATTGATATAACATTAAATATACAAGATCTATCCATAGAAGTATAAACAAGAGTGAAAGATAGGAGATAAAGATGACTCCTTTTGTAATTGTAGGTTTGAACTAATTTTGGGCTAAAGACTAATCTAAAAGGGTGGAAAATGCTCAACAAGGTGCTTATAATCATCACAATAGTAAGAAGGATCATAATCATTGTTATCATCATATTTGACTAGTGGGGCTAAATTAGTGTTATCCATGTTGCTCTCAGAAGATTGTTTAAAAGTAAGTTAGGAAATAAGGGATAAAATATGCGGACTAATCCCTCACAGAATCGCAACAGTAGAAACTATTATGCATAAAATATTACATATCTAAAATAAAAGTGCATAATAATAATAACACAACACAAAGAGACAATATTTAACGTGGTTCGCCCAATTTGGGCTACGTCCACCAAGAATCACTTGCTCATATTTTATTATGAGCCACCACTCTCTCAATACAATGCCCATATTTGTTTGAAGCTATGCTCAACAAAATCTACAAAATTCACACTCGAATTCATACACATATTCAATGTTACATTATACCTACCATATGCACAAAATCACATAAGTAGACAACTGCTTAAGTAATTTTACAAAACCATGGGTATCAAAACCATGGGCCAAAACCGTCCCATAAACCTATGGGTCAAAAATCCCGTCCATATGAGAAAAAACACATTTCCTGGTATATCGAGCACTTTTTGTTTCAAGGCCAAAAAAAAATTATACTTATTTTTTCATAAAATATCTAAATATGTTGTATAGATTACTTTTTTGTCCTTATATGGGGCTTGCAGTGCCTCAGCCAATATTGTTAGTGTTAGTGGTATGCAATGGATCATGGGTAAGTGATGATTCATTTAGTATGGAATAACTTGAGCTATTCGATATGGAAGTATACATGTGAGCCATAGATGAATTAGATTTAGGAACCCATTGAGATGTAGAAACTTGAGATAGATGTGTAGCAATGCGTTGCTTAGATAATGAAATAAAGCAAAACAAATGTCATTAATTCCTCGTTCTCTTTCTTATGAATCATGCATATAAATGAAGTATTTAGAGGCTAGATGTACAAAGTAAGTGTGTGATTTAGTGACTATAATATGAGAGGGTTTTATTTATCTCATAAGTGATCTATATTCTTGGGATATATAAAAGCATAACTAATATTGACTTGTTTATGATAGGTGGAAAATTTAGTATTAAAGGTTTCAAAGTTTATGATAAAGCACGAACTGTATAGGACACCAAATTGTTGTGGCCCACTTATAATATTTATTTTAAGTATTGGTCTCCTTGAAATTGGTGATGTAATTTGTGGTGTACATTGTATTCTAGTTGTAGTATCCTATTTATAATAATACCATTTTTACTAAGATCTTTGATCATTTATTATAATGTGGTACACTAACTTGTATCATGTCTAATAATTCTATGATGGCTACAAAATGGTTTTCCCTAAGTTTTTGACAAATGGAACTTTGGTTGATGTCACATATAAAGTATTACAATTATACTTTATCCAGTAAACCACAAAATGCATAAAACACCATGTTATTTTGTCCAAGTTATAGAAAATGTGTGTAATAAAGGTGTGGGTTCATAAAAGCATGATAATGGCGCAATATTTTGTGTGTTAACTTATCATATGTATCCAAGGAGGAATTAGGTAAATTATTGATTCAATATAAGGTATTATCTGCTAAGGTCTTGGAAATGGCTTTATGTTGGAAATTTGTATTGTCATTGTATGTGCCAAATGAGGGTTCTAATTATTCAAATGTGCACAAATATTTCCATTCTTATCTAATAGCTTGGACACTTAGGAATAATGAAACATAATGGATAATAAGAATAAAAAAAATTGTGATTTATAGGGGTGTTATGGATACAATATATCCAACTTGTTAAAAAAATGTTAATGTATTTGTTGGCTAACATAATGTTATGCTTACCTAGACAAATATTTTATTGTGACATGTCTCATTATATGTTGTTATATAATTTTTCAAACAATGTTTTCCGAGGAATGTGAGGTATTCCCATAAGATTCCTAGATTCCCCTAATAGGTTAGAATGTGTTTATATTTATAGATTACCATCATTAGTTTTATTTCTCAATTGATCCTAAAATAACGCCTATGTTGAATAATCCAAATTACCCTTTGGAATTTATGATGGTTTGAGAGAATGGAGAAATGTTCATAGCAAGTGGATGGTGCAAGGAATGGTGTTATCCAGGACCCAATAACTTTTTCAGGATGTGATAAAAATTTTGAACAAATATTCAATAGGATATCAAGTGATTTTCTGAGGATTTGCAATAAAGAAGGGATGTTGTCTACAAACTATAAATTTGAAGTTCATTTACACATTTTCATGCTTTTTGTAATGGTTTTCCTTTTGATGAAATGTGGCACATGGGCTTTGAAAGGAGACAACATTTTTTGAAATGGATGTGATTTTATTTTTAGCCTTCTATTATACCTTTGACACACCTTTTGACTTAAACTCATATAGGTACGAATTGTACTCGAATGGATCTACTTAGTAGTAGCCAACATTGTGTTCACCATAATAGTTTCCAACAAGCTTGGGTTTATCCTTCTTAACCTATTTCCATATGGAAAAAAATATTATCATCCAAGGATTCAATACATCTGATGACATCCTCCCAGCTATGCCAAAATGGTATTTTTAAACAATACATGGACATCAATCGAATAATATTGGATAGTGGACTTTTGTAGTTGGTTATGAGTGTATTGGGTGAGGAAACATGCCCAAGTGGCATGTCATAGTTATTATAATGGAATTTAAGAGATGTTTTTGTGGTGCCATGGTTGGGGGATATTCATAAAAAATAAGTTTGTTAAAATGGCCTTTCAACCTATCAAAAAAATTACTTTGTAGGTGTCCATCCATACTCCACAATCTCTATCCACATCATTTAGCTCATGCCTAAAATAATGTAGTTTCAAAATGGTATTCGTAAAGAGGCTCTAAGACTTTTCAAAGCAATACCTCACATAAATGTGGTCTTGTCAACACCAATCTGGCACTATGATAATTCTCCACCAGGAACTCCTCGTGCTATGATTATTTACCAATGCACAGCCTTTAGTGTGGTGGATGTAATCTGGAAACACAACAACGAACATAACACAATAATACCATAGACTATGATACGAAGAAATGATGACAAATCTGAAATATAAGTGTAAATTATAATATCAACATGAAATTGTTACAATCTCACTCATGAGGTACTTCAAGTGTTTCTGAATTCACTTGCCTTCAAACAATAACTATGGGAGAAACTTCACAATGGATTCTTTAACACACCTTCTAAATGATGGCTTCCTTTACACACTTACTAATACAATATTTCTCACTACTTCTCTCTATGCTAAATGAGGGGGGTGGTCTCTTTATTTATAGAAATTCAGGATTATCTACCCTATCTCTAAGATAGGATAGGAAATCTCTTCCGGCCAATCATATTTCATGCCTAAACTCTTGCCTTTACATGTAGGCTTATCTTCTAAAATAAGATAAACCTTATCATCTAAACCTTATCATCTCACATGAATTCCACTTTTTTAGTCTTTTCCACAAATAAAATACACAAAATATTTATGACATCACTCTTTTTCCTTATTACAAATATAATATTTCTAATTCCTAATCATGTAGACCCTACTTCTCTACTTACCCCAACTTTGACATTTTAACATTACCGGACAACTTACGACAAATATTTATTTATTACCACAACATTCCTATTGTACTTTGACTGTTACTGTATTCTACTTTATTGGCGGCACCATACTGACGGCGCCATTATCTTCTATTGGACGCCACTACTAATTATACTTAACAACTTCTTATTCCTAATACATACATTAATAAATAAAA
>CM034148.1:220492735-220511242 GCA_019776745.2 Taxus chinensis
TCTACATTTTCCCCCACTTTATGTTGTTGAGAAAAATCTCGATAACATAAAGTAGATAGAGATGTGTACCTGATAACCATGTAGATCAATGGTGAGAAGTGTGACGAGAGACAAGGAAAAGTGTGGAGTGATAAAAAGGTGGAGCATGGAGACTAAATATGAGAAAGTGTGAAAATTGATGAGATAATGATCCTAGGGAGGAAACGCATGTTGTAGATGTTGCCAATGTTCATGTTGTTGATGTTGATATTTGTGTGTTTAGATGTTGTTGATGTAGTATGATGTTGACTACCACTTCCCATACGAATGGAACTCTAAAAGAGAAGAGCGAACAAGTAGTCAAATACGCATGTATATGTGTAAAAATCATGTAAAGAAGTATGTAAAATGAAAAATGTGAAAAATGAGCATGTGCACCTTATATGTGATGAGAAAAGAGTGTAGAAAGGATCCTGTAGATTTTTTAGAAGACTGAGACTTTTGGGTGATCTCACACCAATTGAGTTGGCTGTGAATTTTTCAGGCAATCTCACGCCAATGACTTAGAAGAAGTGTAGGGAGAAAATTATAGTTTCATCCTCCAACCTTTGAATGTTTCCTGCAATATGGAACACCACTACAGATGGTGTATAAAAATTTGATCTGGTTCGACCATTTCCGACCCATTACCAAAAAATAAAATGTTGTATGTTGTGTGTTAAGGATTGCATGCCCTGTAAAAGCCACTATGTGAAGTGTTGTAGACTATGTTACACTGAAGAATATGTGTAACTACCCCCTGGTCACAGGCATCTAGGAAGGGTCAGGGGTACCTAAGAGCTATTTTCCAGGTCAGGGCGATGGTGTTTGTGTTATGTCAAGGACCCAAGTTAGGATCTAATCCCTTTCTAATTCTGATGATTGCATTGTATCGGTATTGTGTTGTGTTTAACTGTGTTTGTAGACTATTGTATAAGGTGATTGATTCATCCAAATGATGCCCCCCTCATTTGGAGTGCATGTGACGTCTTTGAGGAGTATATGGCCCAAAGGAGGACCAACCGCTAAGCTAAAATTGTACCCTATAGGGGGAGGGGGTGTTCTTGGCAGAAACCAAGGCACATGAAAATAAGTGGCTTGTAGATAAGTGTTAGTACAAGAAAAACATGCATGTAAAATGTAAGCTAGTAAACAAGAAGACAATGTGTAATCTAAGATGCAAAAAGAAAACATGTAAGAAGATAATGTAGACCGTGAAAAGTGGGTTGACAATATGGGACATCACTCACAATTTCGTAAGACAATCAATGCCGAATAGGCCAAAAGCATACAAGTGTGCACACAAGACAAAGGGAAAAGCCCACAAACAATGGAAAACAATGATAGACAAGAGCAAGTAATGTAATAGACAATTATGGTGGAAAATATACTTGCAAGACAAATGTTGCACATGAAGCACCCATCATCATGTTAGAAAGATAAAAATTATGTCAAACGAGTATAATCCAATAAAATAATGTGCTATGAAACAATACCACCTGTAGTGTACGAAAGTGGATGCCCCCAGGAGCCAATATGGGACTGGTAATAGGTATTGTGCCAAGCATCCATGGTGTGTGTATAGATCTATAGAATTTGTGATCACAACTAGAAATCGAGTGAATGTGCATGTGTGTATGGAAAAATATACTGACATACAATATATCTATCTAGCATGTGTAACTAAGTGTACATGTTGAAGCATAAGTAAGTAAGAGTAAATGCAACCAAAATATGTAGTATGTTATGGATGAGACAGAATGGAATGCATAGTGAATGATAGGAGTAGTGTGCCCCCTGAGTGGATAATTTATACATGCCCCCTAGCAAACAAAAATGAACCGTAGAGTAAGAGTGCATCATCAGGAAATAGTTTAAATTGTGTGAACTAGAAATATGTGATTGATAAAGCATAAAGCGTAGAGAGTGTGAGAGGGATGAGTGAGTGGGTGTGGTGAGGTTGATTTGAGATGTAGACCCTTAGCAATCGAGTATGAACCATGAGACTAGGTTGCGTCATAGGGTAATGACCACAATGTGTAGAGTTAGATGTTAGAATGATATGTTGTGAATACATAGAGTAGATGTTGCAAGAAAAAGATGTGATAAGTGCGTAATGCGTGAAGCGTGTAGTGTGTAGTGTGTAGTGTGTGAGGTTCATGTATATAGGATTCCCTCAATAGTCAACTGTGAACCATAGCATAAGAGTATGTCACTGGGTAATGATGATATGAGCATGTATCAAGATGTGTATGTTGTAATTGAGAGACTAAGTGTGAAATGTTGTGAATATAAGATGCAATTTGATGCTAGGGGGAATAGGTGTGATTTCCCCCAAGTGGGTGATGATGAGAGAAATCAGTGGCATTGTCTAAAATATCATCATTGTTTGGATTGAATCCAACTGGAGATGCATTGGAGACTTGATAAGAAATAGTATGAGGTAGAACATATAAAGATACAGTCCGACATAGGGTGTACATTGTTATAGCATACTCTTCATCGGTGAAAGGAGATGGTGGAAACCCATGTAAGCACCAACGAGTGAGATTTTGGGAATAACCAGGAGATGAATCATTAAAAATATAAAAATGGATGAATGGGAAAGGAAAATCTAAAGCAGTGTGACTAGAATCTAAAGTTCCCCCAATATAATCAAGCCAAGATTTCCCTAATGTAAGTGAAGAAGAGCAAGGAGCTTGTGCAAGAAATATTGTGAGATAAAAGATACTTAGACCACATGCAACAGTGATAGTGATGAAGCCATGATATAGATGAGAATCATGAGGTGGAGTATATAGATCCTTGAAATTGAAACCTAATTGATTCAAGCCATCATGTGTACATATAGTGTCATCAAAAGTGGGGTCAAATGGAATATGGTCCCAATAATAATTATTCATGAAAATTATACATGTAAAGGGAGGAAATGCTAATGGTGGATGCATATGCAAGAGTGAAGTAGGTGGAATGACATCTGATGTGTGGATAGGCCCCTAATAAAAATACCATAGCATTTGTAGTAGCATGAGGGGGCCTGTAGATACAAAATCATGCACTTACTACTATTTACTATACTGCCAAGTATGTTGTTTTATATATGGATCTTACATAAGAAAAGTATTCGCTAATGACTCACTTCCTAGTCCATCCACTTGTATTGATTGTTTATATTACTTTTATCTTTCACATTTTCCACTCATACACCCAGTTCTAGTTAGGTCATAAGGACTCATGTCTCTCAGTCTTCATACATTTGTCATTGGTTGTCTTTGGACACTATCGCCTAGGAACTCCTATCCATCATGGGCGCATGTGTCCTCTTTATTTTTTATCTTATTTTTGACATTTGAGGTCGGTGTTTTTGGTTTTCCCTCTCATATCCTGAGGTACTAGTTGGCATGTCGAGTCATTAGTGTTGAAATTCAAGCAAGAGATCCCTATATAAACACAACATACATACCATTATAATGGCAGGTAATTTATATCAAGGGCTATCTATCTACATATCAAAGGGACTTTATTTTGGGCTCATTACCCCACATACACACTACATAGGAAGGGGGAGTCCATTTTTCCATCCCACACATTTGCATTCTATTTAGCTATTGCATACTATCTTTCCATAATCGACGTAAGGTAAACCTAGGAGCACTATTGCACACACAATCAAATAGAACTACATTAGGTCTGAGATGTAGTGTATCTCTTAGTCATAAGTTCACTATTTGACAACTAAGGATAGTCTGACCCCTCATTTTGCATCTTTTTTCTAGTATTTGATGCCTTTTTTAGGGTTTTGCAAGAGGATATTTGTGTTGCAGATTTACAGGTTCTCCCGCAGTTAAAGTGCAACTTTCAAGCGTTCAATTGTGAATCCCTAGCAACAATGACAAAACCATATCCCAAGGTTTTTCTCAAGTTATAACGCCCACCAGAGGTCTAGGGTGCCCACAAGCGCCCGTGTCCAAGATTTTTGAACACCTCTTCATTTTTTTAGCATGACTGCAATGGTATGTGTTTATGTTCTATCGCATTCTCCAGTATAGAAACACTTCAAGATAAGCAAAATACCGGTAAGTTCCCTAACTCTTGTATTTTATTTCATAAATAAATCAAATAAATTGCTTAGCATTTGTATTTCATTGTATATTAGTTGTAGTAATCATTTCTTTCAGATTTAATAAATTAAATTTAGATTTTATTTAATCATTTTGGTGAACTGAATTCTTAGAAATCCTTTCCCTAGGATCCACTGAATCCCTAATGGATAAGAATAGCTCTTCTCCTTGGTAATTCATGCCTCATGTGAGTTTTAACCCTATTTATGATGAGGAAACTATATTTGAACTTAGCTCTCTCTGTCACAATATTGTTCTTTTAGATGATAATCAAAGGCAATTGTTGGCTAATGAAAGCAATGTTCTTACTATATTCGATCGGTCTACAGTTGGAATTGTTTCTGATCATGTAATCTTTTCAAGTTGTAGACCTTGCTATATAGTAAGCCACACTCCACCCTCTTTTATTTCTGTTGAGACTCTAGATGATGTTATTATCCATTTTATGTTTATTCTTGATGATGGTACTTCAGATAAAAAACATGACGAAAATATATATGTGCATGATGTTGTTCATAATACTAGTCATGTTGATTCTATAGTTGCATCTCATACTCCTTGCATTTATGAAAATATCTCCAATGATTGTAATGATACATCTCATACTAGTTCTCCTCCTACTTTGTTGTATGTTGATGATATGCTTAATGAAATCCTTGCCTCTAAATATTTTTATGATATCGATGATGCACATATTGGTAACGATTCTACTTCTTTGCATACTGTTGAATGTGAATTTTCTACTCCGCTTTTATCTTCTTCTCAGATTTTCTCTAGTAACAGGCATGTTGATTCATCTCCTTCTATTGTTTCATCTTCTAATAACTCTTCCAATGTTATTCCTATTATTTCTATAAACACTTCATGTTCTTCACCACCTATTATTTCTTTGACACCTACATCTAGTGTGCTTTTAGCATCAGCATCTTCCACTTCTTTTGTTGACATCACTATGATCACTCATAATGGAAAGATTCAACCACTCAATACACCATTCACATATTATAGCATTCCTTCACATGGCATATTATCACTCATGCATGTTGTTGGCCAATTACAATCTCAGGTCCAATATCTCACGCTTGAAATCAAGGCATATTATGCTTCTATTAATAATAATTCTCTACATGGAAATCCTTATTACAAAAAATATTCACAATTCAGCATTTCGTAAGGATTTCATTATGCCTACATTTTCATGCTTTGATGGTATTGGCAAACCATATTTACATCTCAAGCATTATCGTCTAGCTATGGCTTCATACTCCAATGATAAATTACTACTAAAATATTTTCACCATAGTCTTACTGATGATGCTCTTCAATGGTACACACATCTACCCTTTGGATCTATTAGTACCTATTGTGAGATGGAATCGACCTTCCTTTAACACTTTATACTTAACAATGGCCATAGAGTCACACCTAATCGCTTACCCAACTTACATCAAGGTAAGACAAAACTTATTATTAATTACATTTTACATTCAATGCTTGCATGCATTACTTAGTTTTTCATCCTGTTTATTTAGAAAATCAATTCATATTTTATCATGGCTTAGTTCTTGTTTTAAAGCAACACTTGCAATATGATACATACGAATCATTCACACTATTATGTTATAAATTCATTGTTCTTTCTACAAATGTCATAGATCCTCCTCCTAGTTCTATTAATATTGCATCATTTAGTTCTTCTCCTCTTCCATCTGTTCAGCGTCCTCCTAGGTCTCTATCTCCTCTAACCCACAAGAAAATTCATTCTTCTCCATCACATAAGTGTCCTTCATCTCCTCCATCGCATCAGTCTCCACCTAAGACTTCTCCATCTCCTCCTCGGGAACCATTACACTTTTCTCATGACACTAGGCCTCATGATGTGTTGTGTGCTTTACTTGATAAGTGTTTGATTCACTTACCTTCTAATCAACATCATCCACCTCATCACTTACAACGGAAATGTGATCAACCTTATTGCAACTATCATCACATCACAGGCCATCGTCACAATGATTGTTGTGCATGTCATGATTGATTAAAAGAATTAGAAAACAAGGGTGTCATTTCATTTGGCCCTCTCTCTTGTGAGAGGTCTATGTCTCCAATTCAATGCAAGCATGCATCTAGTTCAGTTCACTTAACTCGTATACCTACTCCTAAGGTCACTATCCGTCTGACACCACAAGTTATTATTCATGAGTGCTATCCATCTCATCCATTCATCGCTGCACCATCTCATCCACCACACAGTGCTCCTACTACACATTGGATTCCTAATCCATCAACATATGTGCTTCCCACCGCTACATCACCCATCATTGACACCATCTCATGTGGAATTCAGTTTGGTTCATACACTCATGCTGCTTCACTCCACATGCTTCCACCTCTCCACGTCTGCTTGGTCTTTAGTAGGTGATTTTATCACCGTACCCCCAATGATGCACTCGTGTTCTTATGATTCTTACATGATTTTTTAGGGATGTGTTACAATAAGAACCTCGTTACATCTTTGTGCTACAAATTATATCGATATATCTATCTAGCGTACATTACTATATCACTTCCTGACGATGCACTCATGTTCTATAGTTCATACATGACTATTGAGGGGTCTTCTACAAATGAACCTCATCCTCCCACACACATGTTGGGGGGCATCACTCTTTCCCCCCTCTTCATCTTACATACAATATCATAAAACGTTATACATCTTTCACGTCATCTCATAATTCATTCATTTTATCTATCATGATATACATCATACACATATATTCTCATCACATAATATCTATCTTCAATCATACATATCTAGAGCTAGAAGCTTCACCGCTCAATATACTCCATTGGTTGCGGCCCCTGTATCTCCCTACCTACCTACATAATAAAGTAATCTCAATCAAATGCTCTGCAAAATGACCCGGTAGCTCCACAAACCTCATATATACATCATATTCTAGGGAACTTCCACATGTATCCTCTCTAGCTCATTGTGTTTCGTCTCATTCCTCATCCATCTCACTCAATGGCATGGTACAAGTAGTTTTCACCATTTCCACTGGATCAAACAGATGAGCATGCTCAACCACAATGACATCCATCTGCTCTAGCATCCCACCTTTAATGAGCACATTGATGGGAAAATTTTGTGTCAAGGTGTAAATCAAAGTGTTTACAATCAAAAACCAGTAAGCATCCCCTGTAACAATACAAAAACATTGCATCAGTTCATATGCACAACACAATGAACTACAAAAATCATTAACAATCTACATCTAGTAATACACATATAATCACGAGATGTTATCATCACAACAATAACATCTGCACTGTGGGCAGGTGCCTACCCCTCTCCTCCTCCTACCAGTGGTTCTCCCACATCATCTACAACTACTAGGTATAATAGCACCCATTGGTGCGCTACTCACCATGCACTATACTCCTTTGTACCACCCGTGGCATCCACCTGTATTGGTCTTATGGCCGCATATGGCTCCTCTCACCCAAGGGTAGTAGTTGCACCCCCGTGAACCTTGGTCTCACTCCATCCCTCCTTGGTGCCCTCATAGCTCTCACCCATATTTAAGGATCTGGAGGGAAATCCTGATCCACACCAAACTAGTGTGACACGCAATCTCCCTAAAATAGATATATAACCCTAGGAAACCTATCCTATAGCCACATAGTAAGATGTATACATTGAAACTCTACTACATCCTCTGGCCATCCACTATAGTCACCATATGGCCTCCAGATAATGACCCTTTAACCCATACAATCTAGCATCGATCTATAAGTATTAGTGTCAATCCTCTTACCCCACACACATACCCATCTCGCAATGAATACATCCGGCCTCATCCACTCTGTTCATGACCCATCAAGTGGCCTCAACATCACAATATACTTGTAAGCCCACACATGTAACAATGTGGTGGCACCAAGTCCACCCCCATGCTCCCTCTGTGTGAACCAATATAGGTCCATGTATAAATGGTCTAATGCACATTGTGCCCAAATATATCTCATCCCATACTCCTATGTATGATGGAAAATATCATGCATCTTATACAAGATGCCTACACCACCTCCCTCGACTGAAACCAAAGAAGCAATCACAGCTACTATAAACTTTTGTAATTGTGTAACCCTTGACCCCAATATAGCATCAAAACTAATATGGACATCAGTATGCACTCGAGTCCCTATAAAGTACCATCTAACGGCCCTCATCTGTCTCTGTGAATCATCTATGGCCATCACCTATAACCTCTCACTAACAATAGGCAATCGCATTATGCAATATACATCCTCCAAATTCATTGTCATCTCCCCAGTAAACAAGCAAAATGTGCAATTATATGTACACCATCTCTCACACAATGTGGTGATCACTGGCATATTATGGGGCACATCTCCCATCCTCCCTATGTGTCATAAGATGACACGATCTAGCACATCCCACTCCTTATCTAATAACCCCAACCCCAGTAATGACCACCATGAAACTGTCGCAAATGAATATCTCTCTACAGAATGTAAAACAACAAAAAACATGACATTAGTACATCATATACATGAAAAAACACCTACCAAATAACATCAACAAGCATCAATTTTTACATTTACAACACTTTGGGCTCAACCCTAGCCTTTTGGGTGGACAACGCCCAGAAGTAGGACTCGAGCACACCGGAACATGTCACTAGTGCCCATTCCTGGGTGCTAGTGTCCCAGAGGTCATGATCACCTTCGACACTTTTTCCTAGGTCCAAAAAGTCAAGAAAATTAAAAACAAAAATTTCACAAAAAATCATGAAAAATAGCTAATTGCAACATATTTTCAAACGCAATCACACTTACCAACTCAGTCATCATACGTGACGCCATAGCTACCGCAACTATCTCAAATCAACTCAATCGTGGTGCTCTCACTTGAGGAATCCTCAAACACTCAGAGCTCAAATTCACACTCGTGCAATGATCGAATGAAATACTTATTCACTTTTTTCCTATTACTATTTATAGTAAATTTCAATTACCTACCTTGTTATAGTCACTATTTGCACCCATTCACCTACATAATACACATCACATTGTTTCAATTGTATCTTGAGCATTAATACTCCAATCCTTTTTTTTTGCATCATTATCTTCAGAACTCAACCTATTATCATATCGTACACATTCTACAGACACTATATTCACACTAGACATAGATTTAGCTCAATATACACTCAATTTTATGACATATACTATCACAATTAGGTCAACACACATTTACTTTTGGATCAATGTTTATCCCTATCATCACTCTCCCTTTCGCTGAAAGAGGGGCATAAAATCGGGGTCATCCTCTAATCCCCTTTGCACTGTTACACGATCATTTTACATTTCTAATTCGTCATTATTGAAAATTTTCTCATACATCATGCGACATTTCACACCATTTTCTACCAATTCCCCTGTAATGACCTAATCTGGGGGAAAAAGGCATAAAATCTCTATATGATTAATCAATTAAACACATTTAAATATCAACACAAATATTCTACTATTCAAATCAAATCAATTATTTGACACAACACAATGCATTTTTTCCTCCCAGATGACCTAACTTGGGAGTTGCATCACCACTTTCCTGGATGACCTAACATGGGAAGTTATCTCCACATTTTCTATTTCTTCCAGATGAGCTAACATGGAATCCATCTCACATATATTGCGTCACCCTTAGAGTAGGGGCAATGAGACATCATTGCCTTTCCAATACTACTCTATATATGTGAGTTTATTCACATTTGATCAAAAAGTATTGAAGTGAACAAATTTGGTCTTTTTCTTCCTGCAGTGGCTAGACCTTTTGAGTATGTAGTTAAAGTTGAAGGGTAAAACTATACCTCTCTCCCTACACTCTTCCTCTTGCAGTAGGATGCCCAAATCCTCAAATTTTCACATACACAAAATCAGGTTGAGAACTGATTACTCCCTACCCCAAGGAATCTCCATCATCGATAATATTAAAATCTCTAATCACTCAAAATATAAATCATCAATCACTCTTAGTGTTCCTCATAACTTTTCTCCATCTCTCTTTACGCCACGTGGATTAACACGTCGATCCATGGTTCGTTATGTTATATGTTCTTATTTTGCACGTACTTCTATAGCATATGTGTGTACTTCTGCAATAGGGCTTCTCTGGACTCTTCTCAAGTATGTTCCTTACTTCCTTTACACTACTTAAACTTCATTCAAATAACATAAGGGGGGGGGGGGGGGGGGGGGGGGGGTGTGGAAGAATGTAGATACAAAATTATGCACTTAAAACTATTCACTATACTTCTAAGTATGTTGTTTTATACATGGATCTTGCGTAAGAAAAGTATTCACTAATGACTCACTTCCTAGTCCATCCACTTGTATTGTTTGTTTTGATTACTTTTATCTTTCACACTTGTTTCTCATACACCTAGTTATGGTCAGGCCACAGGGATTAATATCTCTCAATTTTCACACGTTTTTCATCAGCTATCTCTAGACACTAGTTCCCAAGACTTGACACTAACGCCCATGCACTCCTATCCATTATGGGCACTCGTGTCCTCTTTATTTTTTTATCTTATTTTTGACATTTGAGGTCGGTATTTTCAGTTTTCCCTCTCGTATCCCGAGGTACCAATCAGAATATCGGGTCATTATTGTCAAAATTCAAGTAATAGATCCCTATATAAACATAACATACATATCATTATAATGGAGGGAAATTTCTATCAAGGGCTATCTATCTACATATCAAAGGGACTACATTTTGGGCTCATTACTCTACATACACACTACATAGGAAGGGGAAGTTCATTTTTCCATCCCACACATTTGCATTCTATCTAGCTACCACCCGTTATCTTGACAACATCAACGTAAGGGAAACCTAAGAGCACTATTGCACACATAATCACATAGAACTACATTAGGTCTGAGATGTAGTGCAGTGTTCAATCATAAGTTCACTAGTTGATAGCTGAGGACAGTCTGACCTCTCATTTTACATATTTCTTTTTTAGGATTTGATGTCTTTTTAAGGGTTTTGCATGAGGATATTTGTGTTGCAGATTTACAGGTACTCTCGTAGTCAAAGTGCAAATTTCAAGTGATCGGTGATGAACAAGTGCAAACCCCTAGCAAAAATTTTGGAACCAGATCCCAAGAATGTTTTAGGCTACAGTGCCCACCAGAGGTCTAGGGCACCCACAGGTGCCCCTGCTTCTATCCAAGTGCCCATGTCCAGGAGTTTTAAGCACCTGTGCATTTTTCCAAGTGGGATTACAATGGTCTATATTTCTGTTATATCACATTCTCCAGTATAAAAAATATTAGAGATAAGTGAAATCAAGGTAAGTGCCCTATTTCTTGTATTTATTTTCATAAATAAATCAAATAAATTTCTTAGCATTTGTATTTCATTGTATATCAGTTGTAGTAGTCATTGCTTTCAGATTTACTAAAATAAATTCATATTTTATTGAATTAGTCACCTTGGATTTTCACCAAGGTACAAAGGGACATGGGGACACAAAAATGCACTCCCCATGAGGCCCCTCTCCTCACAACTTACAAATCACAACTTTCAGCCCTAGGAAACATCAAACTTGTATTTTACTTAACTCTTTCCCCCTTTCTCATGAGATGATGACCCATGGCACATTTTGGGGCATGGAGTGTCCCATCATATTAAACCAACAAAAAAAGAGACATGATGGACATGAAAATGTGTTCCTCTTCCTTCCATATAGCCCCTGGATATATCAAGGACCATATTAGAACCCTCAGAAGCCATTTTCAGCACCCTACATCTTCCTCACACTGCACCACAAGGTGATACAATTTGATGAAAAGTACATTTGGGATCCCCTATTGTCCCCCTTTTCCCTTTGTCCCCTATTTTTAGGGTGCAACTCCACATCAACCCTCATTTAACTCCAGTTAAGCATGTTTGAGTCAAACATGAGTTAAGGTGTGCAAGTGAGAACAAAAAGCTTCATATTCAAACACTTATCCATTTTTAAGTTTCAAATCTTATTTTTCCCTCCAAAGCTCAATCCCCTTGTTGTTATGTTGTTAAAAATATGTCAAAGGCATCATATACTAAAAATGGAAATTTTCTCATATCCCCCAAACGCCTTGTTCTATCCCCATGAGATTTTAACAACAGTTCCTTCTAAAAAACATCTTTACATTGATTCCACCCTTACATCCAATGGTGTTCTACATTATTTTTAATGGCTAGACAAAGTTTCCTGAAATAAAAACTCATTTTACAATCTATAGAGTTATGGCGATTGAAATCCTCTAAAATTGGAGTAAAGCATCCTTATGAACTAACAAAATTTTTGAGACCACTTTCATTCCATTCCAACACTAGGAAGACCCACTTCTAAAATTAGTAATCATTCCTAATATTCATTTTGTATAAATAGTAAGTATTATAAAAAACTCATTCTTAGAGTTTACATTGCTCCTTGCACATCATGAAAACTCAAAAGTTTAATATTGAGAAACCAGTTGAATTTTCAAAATAAGACTTAATGAAAATAGTAATTATCATAATATTGATCAAGAAATATGTATACTAAGTCACCCATGCTGACAAGAAGGGCACTTAGATGTGTTTGAAACAATGCATAACATCACAGTGACTTGACAGATTTAAGATTTCATAATATAGAATTTCAGTTAAATGTGAGCTAAATTTCTCTATCTAGAGAATAAGACTTCTTTCAATGGGTAATGGATGAGAAATAAGGTTTTTGAGCATCATGAGGTTGATTCCATTAAAAAAGGATACATTTTTGTCATGGAGGTGAATTCCGAAGTCAAGAGAAGTAAGGTGATGATCTTCACATCCTAACTTTGACCTTGTGTTCAAAGAGAATCATCATGTGTGCAATACCATGCAAACATCTTAGTGCAAATATCAGAGTAGTGTTTTTGAACACTTATTCAATGCTCTGGAGTGTTTCCACATCTCACAGAAGAAGGAAGTTGAAATCTTAGTGTTCCAATTCAATAGGTGGTCGAGGGAAAGAAACTTCATTCATGGTCCATCAAAAGTAAATTCGTTATCAACAAGAGGTTTTCCCATCTCTTGATTTTTAATACTTCCCTTCTTCTCTCCCCCCTCCATATCTCTCTAACATTCTATTTCTTCATTGGGAATGTACTTTTTCACTCTTTTATCTTATTCACTTAAGTGAATTAATGTTGTATTGTAAATGTCCATTTTCAAAAATAATAAAAAGACTTAATTTCATTCCTAGGGAATATGAAAGGTCACAAGTGGTGGCGAGATGAAAATTCACATGAGGGGAGAGGAAGAGACATTTTGTAAGCTATAAATTGGAATGGCTTCTCCATTCCAAAGGGTTAACATTTGTTGATTTTTACTAGTTGTTGGTTTTCACTACTACTTCAAGCAATAAAGCTACATTCTTCTATCTCCTTGCCTACCTTCTTCCATCCTCTCTATTTCCCAACTTTGTAAGCATTGTCGCCTTGTAAAATCAAGAAGGAACTTTGTGTCTCTGATTTATTATTCTTACTATTGCTTACATGGTTACCTTATTCTATTGAATGTGGACCTCCTCTAGTTATTTTTGGCGAGAATTTGTTAGTGCCTACTCACGACATTAACCCTCTCTCTCTATTTTTCATACTCCCCTTTACCTCTCTCTAAACTAATTGCTCCCATGTACACCGTACAAGTAATTTGCCACAGGTATATTGGATTATTCCTGTGTGATCCTCGACCTAACAACCACCCCGCAGTTTATTTAGTCCTTGCATTCAATAATGGGATCCTTCCCATACCCAAGAAGGAGGGGCTTAGACCCATGACCATTGGTGAAAACCACTAATATATCCTGTAATAAATTATTAATAGATTAATAACATAAACATACTATATAAGACATAAAATTACTCAAAAAATATCATAATTTAGAAATTTATTTAAAATGCTTATTTTCAATGAAAAAAATCACGTGTAATAGGTGGTAGTTCTGGTTTCACTAGTATGAAAGGTGAAGAGGGTCCTCAATGTCAGGTTAAAAATATGGCTCAGCTAGGTGGCATAGGTGGTGCATGGATTTGTATTAGACATCATACACATGATAGAGGAAGTAGATTGTTCTCAAGTCGGAATGTTCACAATAGAATCTCGTGTTCTAGATGATGGCATTGGATGTCAATGGAGAAAGGATATTACACTTGGGTTGAAGTGTTTAAAGTAGGATCTCTTGTCTTAATTGCTGGCATGGGAAAATAACAGGCAACTCATGATTGTCACCATTGGTGTCACTAGGTCGAGGAATCTCTCTAAGACAATATTATTAAATTTTGTTGGTATAGTGTTTTATTTCAAAAAGATTTGTTTTCATAGTTATCATTTATTGTATTTATGTCAAAAGGGAAGATAAACGTGAAGGTTGATTGGTAGTCTCAAGCCAAGGTGAGTCTTGTTAGTCTTATATGGTGATTCATGGTGTCTTGAATTAGTTTGAGGGATTATAGAGGTGATGAGGCATCTTGGTGATGTTTTTGTGGTGTTATTGAGTGTGATGAAGGTCCTAGCTGGTGTTCAAGGTTGGAAAGTAGAGTTGAGGTCAGATTTGGTGAAGCAAGCATGTTTCATGTGCTTAATTGTGAGGCCTAGTGAGAAGAATGAGGCATGACATGGTGAAATGAAGCATGTAGTAGTTTTTTGAGCATGGTAATCATGTATATGAGTTTTTTGGATACTCACAAGTGTCTTTGAGTGTTGTTTCATGTGTTAGAATGAGTTTTTAGGTATGTTCCTAGACCTAACTCTTAGGAAAACAGGGACTGGTGTGGTGTAGTCAATACTTGTAGGCATATATGGGAAAAGGTGGGTATTATAGATGTTTTTTTATGTTTATTTGATGGTATGGACCAACTTTTAGGTTCAATTGAAGAATATTTTGTGATATATTGCATTTTGACCAAAACCGAGCTTCCAAGGGTGAGTTTTTAAGATAAATTTTGAATTTTCGATGCTCGTTGGGGAGTGTATAATTTTCATGGGGACACAAGATCCTGGGGGTAGTTTAATAGTTCTATTATGAATATTTTCCAAGTATTATGAGTTTGTTTTATCATCAAAGATTTATGAACAAGCGTTAAGAAGGTAAACAACTTTTAAACCCTCTTAAAACCCTAGCTTGGTAGCGACTTAGAAGAAATTGATGGTACATGCATAGAATTGATTACTTGAGAAAAAAATATGATTATATGTTGTATAGGAATCCTCCATATTTCTCAAGGTTGATTTAGAGTTTTTGGTTGTATGTGGGCCCCACCCAAAAAGGCAAGTTTCTGAAGATTTTTTAGTTTGCGCAAAAATTGTCCATTGAAGTTGGTGAAAAATTTATCATTTATGGAATTATGGGAGTTTTAATTCATGTCCATTATTATCTAAGGTCATGGTTGAGGTCTTATGAGGTCAAGTGTGCCATATTTTTGAGGATTGGTTTTATTGGCAGTTTTAGGTAATTTGGAACAGTCTGGGTGTAGAGCAGTTTTGGAGGTGCTACAGTCAATTTTATGGCATGGTTTGAGTTTGATAATGACCTTGAGGTCAAGATATTTCCAATAATAAATCACACCTGAGTTTTTTATGAGTTTTGAGGAAGTTATGGCTTGTTCTCTAAAGGCTAATTTTGAGGGTGTTTGGTTGTGCATGGTCTCAAGTAGGTTTCATGGCTTGAGATGTTGTTCCAATGTGTTTCATGATTTTTGGAGGTTATTTAAGTCTTAGACATCATGTATAATTTTGTTACATGCTTTTTTGAAGTATTTTTTTCTCTATAACATTCCATGTTTGGCGAGTTTCTTGTGTTGGTGTTTTAGGGCTTCTTGACTCCTAATGGAGGCCTAGAAGGTTCTAGGTGATAGTGGTGACCTACATGGTATTATGGATTATTTATCTAAGATATTCTAAAAAAATTTAATTTTTTTTCTATATGAAGGTTGTCCTTCATGTATTATGATCATGGGAATGATGTAAAGGAAAATTATAAAAAATATTTGGGCTAGTTGAGAGATAGAGGAAAAAGTGTGACCTAAAGGGGTGTTTGAAGGAGATAAAGAAGGTATTTGTGACCTTATTGAGAGGGAAATTAGGATGTGATGCTTTTTAGAGATATATTAGATATGGGTGAGCTAGGGAAGATGTGGAAATCATATTAAAGGAAGCAGTTTTGGACATGGAAGCTAAAGAGATGGTTTGAGAGAGATAAAAGGAGAAGTGTGCTTCATTGAGTCATCATCAATTGTGTGAGAAACATTTCATAGAGGGAATTCATTTCAGTTGTATTTTTTGGTGTTGATTCATCTAGGGGGTTGGTGCCTCCTTGTAAGGTTAGTTCTCTACTAAACTAGGGGTTGGTTTTCCTTGTAGGGTTGGTGCTCTACTAAACTAGGGATTGGTGATCGTTATTGGGTTGGTGTTCTACTAAACTATGGTTTCGTGCTCCTTGTGGGGTTGGTCTCTCACTAAATCTAGGGGTTGGTGCTCCTTGTTAATTTGGTTCTCAACTAAATTTCAAAAAATTGCTATATAAAGTTTTGTTTCGATGGGTTTTCTTCCCCTTGAGGGTTTCCCACTTATATCATGTGTCCTTGTGTTGTTGTGTTATCATTTTCTCATCTAAATGGTTGTGTTTCTTAATTATGAATGCTTAAATATAAATTTGAATTGGATGGTTGATGGGTTTGAATGTTAAAATGAATTCAAGTTTTATTGTGCACTGATTCACCCCCCTCTCAGTGTTTGTGCTTCCAACAATTGGTATCCGATCAGGGCCTTTGAATCAAGATTAACAAGCTTGAGGTGATCCTCTGAAGCACAAAATGGGAAAGCTATGAATTTTTGTAGCCAAGGTCTCAAATGAGTAGATAGGTTTCTCAAGGAATGTCATGGAAAAATAATATCAAAAGATGGATAAGGACAATCATGTCTCCAAACGCAATGGAATTTAAAGTAGTACAAGGTATGGATATTGATTTTCATGCAATGGTTTTGGTCATAAATATGTGGATTGCTTTCATCATTCCCCATGGAAAAATAGTTTAGGTATCATTTTCAAAGGAGCTAAAAAGGATGTAAAAATCATTTAGAATAAAGAGGAATTTGCATATAACCAGTTAGTAACCGAGCCAAGTTCAATTGAGAATGAGGATTCAAATCAAGTTGAGGGCACCATCATGAAGAAAGAAATTAGTTAGCCATGTGCAATGAGGTATTTCATTTCTTTGTATGATTGTCTTGCTTGTCATATCTCTGGTCATGAAACAAGTAGTATTATATACAAAGATGAGTTAGACAACAGGAAAAGGTGTAATCAATCAAGAGATACGATCCACAATATGGTTTTCTACATTTGTTATGATGTAGCATACATTGTAGGATTGAGTCCTAATTGGATTAGAAGACTTTCAAGTTAAGACAAGGAGGGTAAAACCTCTAGAATGCAAAAGAAAATGAATATGGGTACATGACGCACAAAGGTGAACTCTAGTGGACTATTTTTATGGTAGAAACAATGAAAAAGATGCCAATCAAGCAGAAGTGGATTCTAAAGAGTGATTTTCAGTCATGTGGTTGCATGAAGGTTTAGGAATATCCTAAATCTATGTTGATCAAATATCCTAGGAAGTGGGGTGGCTATAATAGGCTTCATAGAGACACTCATCAACCAATTGAAGCATGGATGAGTTTTAAAAAGGTTCACTTTAAGTGAGAAGGTACAATCAAGATGTTAGATATTTGGTAAGGGTTTTAAGTGATGTCAGAAAGGAAGGCTTTAGTCAAGAAAGGTACAACTCAACTCTGAGTTTGAGGTATGTTTGATGATAAGGTATGTTTTTTTCTTGAATTAGTAAGGTATTGTCATGTGTAGTGTTGTTCAATATATGAGAAGATACGAATGTGTAGCTAAAAGGTCTATAATTCCTATGAATGTCTATTTGAAATTATGGTGTAAGACATGTTGCAGTCATGAAAATTTTTATTCAAGGGAGGCTTATGATGTCTATTTATATCAATTCATAGTGTGTACTCGATCAATATGCTTAAGGTTTTTCTGTGCAAAAGTATCAAGTGGAGAAGCTGATGCGAAGAAGATTGTTACCTTGTCAAGAATATGTTCAATGGTAAGTCTACGTGTTGTTGTTTTGTACATAAATTTGAGGAGCACCAAAGTGATTTGAGTAAGGTTTGTAAGAAGGCAATCATGGTGAAGACTTTAAGAAGATGACCCCAAGGTATGAAAAGATGTTTGATCAGTATTAA